>WOXC01004349.1:0-357235 GCA_011680675.1 Gymnobelideus leadbeateri
AGGACACTCTTACATGAGGGAACTCTAGTTGTTTCAGTGGGTAGAGTGTTTGATTTGGCATGTCCCTTGGCCATTCTTAGCTTAACTTACTCATTTGTAAAAGGAAGATAATAATAGCAACTATCTTCCAGGGCTATCATGAGGGTGAAACACACATTAAGCACTCTGCAAACCTTAAAGTACTTGGCAAATATTACGGCACTCCATACATGACAGTTATTATTATCGGTGTGGGTTGGTACCTTTTATGCCAGGCCATTGATTGATTTAGAGGGTTGCCTAGATAGTAGTGTCAGACTCAAATGGAAACAGATTCCTGCAGATTGTACGCTGACTCAGAAAGCCACAAATTGACATTATCTATGTTGTGTTGTTTTTTAAAATTTATTTTGATAAACATTTCCCAATTACATGTTTACTTGGTTGGGCCTATTTGGGAGTGTTGATGGGCAGGAGATCCATGGGCTGTGAATTGGACACCTCTGGAGAACAGAGAACTTAATGACTTCCCTAGGGTCATATAGTTGGCCTGGGATAGAGGCAGGATATACCTAAATTGTCTTGAGTCCATCTCACTCTAAGTGATTGATAGGCAAAGTTACTGATCTATTCAGAGATCATGTTATTGCTGCTGGCAGAAAACATAAAGGAAATGTACTTGTGGTTTGTAGCCCCATTTTTTTTTTTTTTTGCCTTTTGCAGGGAGGAAGACAGGGCAATTGGGGTTAAGTGACTTGCTCAAGGTCACATGGCTAGTAATTGTTAAGTGTCTGGGTCTGGATTTGAACTCAGGTCCTCCCGACTCCAGGGCCTGTGCTCTATTCACTGTACTACCTAGCCACTTCTAAACAGCCCCTTTTAAACTTGAGAAAAGAAAGCAGGGATGTGATTTTTACCTTTTCTTTAATGGAACCCCCTGCTCTTTTGAGGACTATGATAAGGTCTCTATTTCTGTGTACATAATAGTTGGAAATATGGGAGCAATTACAAAGATGCTTGTTAATACAGATAAGCCACGTAAAATCACTAATGTAAAATCCAATAATTCAATTGTTATAATAAAGTCAGTGTCTTGTTTAAGCTTT
Source organism: Gymnobelideus leadbeateri (assembly GCA_011680675.1). Lineage (NCBI taxonomy): Eukaryota > Metazoa > Chordata > Mammalia > Diprotodontia > Petauridae > Gymnobelideus > Gymnobelideus leadbeateri. The sequence continues at coordinate 1,086 of WOXC01004349.1, forward strand.
TGGTTGCTCTGGTGCCATGCACACGTTTGCGTGGCAAAGTTGCTTAATAAATGTTTACTGAAGGAACGAATGGTTCTACCACTGTTAGGCTGTAGCTTCCCTTTGAATTTTCACTGAAAAAGAGTTCCCTAAGCAAATGGATTGTATACACCAGATTGCAAAGCAAAATTCTAACTCACTTAAGGAAACACTGTTGTCCAATATTTTAGCAGCATCCATTGGCATAAAAATAATTGGTGTGTTAATGACAAATCCTTCTTATCTACTTAGTAAAGAAGGTACTGAAGAATCTGCTCTAGCACAACCATGGTTAAGGTACTTCTAGTTGTTATCATAGTATTCTGGGTCTGGAGCTGAAGGGGGACATGGGAGGTCTATTATCTTACCCAACTTGGAAATTCTAGAGATGGGAAAATTGAGGTCAAAGGGGATTGCAAGATCTAGTGGACGGAGCCCTGGATCCAGAACTCAGGAAGACCTATCAAGTGTTTTCTTTGATTTCTGCTGATTGTGTGACCCTGGGCAAGTCATTTAAACATTTCTATAACTCAGTTTCATCAAGTATAAAATGACAGAGATGGCCTCTAAGGTCCCTTCCAGATAAATGGCACATGGGTAGAGCATTGGATATGGAGTCAGAAGGCCTGATTTCAAATTATTTACTAGCTTATTAGCTATGGGACTTTGGGCAAGTTACTTAACTGCTGTCTGCCTCAATTTCCTCATCTGTATAATATGGATAATAATAGCACCTACCTTCCAGGGTTGGTGCAAAGATAAAATGGGGAATCTAGCATGTCCCCAAAGTCTTAGTGCAGTTTAAAGTTTCAATTTCTTAAGCATTTTGGGACACCCTCTATTTGTAAAGTGCTTTGCAGGCCATAAAGCACTATAAACTGGGTTTTACTAAAGCTATGATCAGATGTGACCCCATTTGGGGTTTTCTTGGCAAAGATACTGAAGTAGTTTGCCATTTCCTTCTCCAGCTGATTTTACAGATGAGGAAGTTGAGGCAAACAGGGTTAAGTGATTTGTCCAGGGTCACACAGCTAGGAAATATCTGAGGCCAGATTTGAACTCAGGGAAATGAGTCTTCCTGACTCCGGGCCTAGTGCTCTGTGCACTACGGTCCCACTTAGGTACCCTTAACAATAAAATGACTTGTCTAAGTTCACACAGATGATAAATTTCAAAGGCAAAAGTGAACCTAAGGCCTTTGACTCCTAAGTCTTTCTATTACAGCAATGTACCTAGTAGCATTCATTTGAAAGGGAAACAAAGCAGAACTAAAACCAAAATACTGCAATTCAGAATTTTTTTAGATAACTGAGACTAGCACTATAATTAGTCCAGGCTAATGATAGTTTATTGTATTCTATTTTTAACACAACACACCTACAGATGCTATGCACAGCTTTTATCTAATCTGTACAGGCCATTACAGCATCAACTCAGAGTTCATCAAATGTATGTGTGACTGAAAATTAAAGGTGGTTAATGGGACTCTTGTCAATGTTGCTGGTAGCAAGTAGTTAATGATTGGGAATATGCTTTTTCGCCATCACTGCTTTATATATTAGTGGTGGACGCTATGAAGGCAGGCAGCACTGAGTTCTTTGGAGAGGGAGTATTTGACCAGATGAGTAAGGTGAATGGAAGAGATTGATAGAGTTAGTTTGTATCCCTAACTTGGTGAACCCAGACAGGGCTGTTTCTAGGGTGTGGGGGGGGAGGGGAATGGGCTGTTCTTAAAGGGAAGGGTATGCTGGTAAATGTTTAACAACTGGCTTATGGAAAAAAGAATTTTAAAGGACACACTTTCAAGCTGAATTTCCACTATGAAGTGGAAACCATAGACGGTTAGAAAAGCAAGAAAACCCTGATTTGTTTGTTGATTTCAGAGGTATAAATGGTCACACTGAAAATTTACTAGTTAGTATGAGCTGACCCAAGCACACGCTGGCCCTGTAACAGAACAAGTCACAGTATGTTTTTCTCTCCAAGGATGGACACTCCCAACCACTCACTCACTCATGGGAACTTTTTTTTTTTTTTTGTGCAGCTTTAGAAGGGGAAGGGGATATAGCACCTACCACAGATCAGGCACTATGCTAAGTGCTTTACAAAAATCTCATTTGATCTTCCCCTGCAAGGTAGGTGCTACTATTATCCTTATTTTATAGTTAAGGAAACTTGGGCAAATGGAGGTTAAGTGATTTGTTCAAGGTCACTCAGGCAGTAATCATCAGAGGCCAAATTTTAACTCAGTCAGGTCTTCCTGACTCCAAGCCTAATGCTATATACAGTGTATCACCTAGCAAGAAGAACCATGAGAAATACTGGTAAAAGCAAGGGGGCAGCACTATTCATTTTGATTTGGTAGTGGTGATGGTGGGGTTGAGTAAGGGTATCACAGGCGGTGATTTTGAGTTGTAAGGGACCCTCAGATGTTATCTTATCATCAAATTCTCCTTATTTTGCAGATGGCAAATTGCGGCCCTGAAAAATCAAGTGACTTGCCCAAGGTCACAGAGAAAACAGAGCAGAATTGAGATTTGAGCCCACCACCTTTGGTGTCAAATCTAATACTTTGTACATTCTTCCACATCACCTTAGTTGAACATACACACACATATGTATATATGTGTATATATATATGCATATATAAAATATACACATCTACGTGTAAATGTATTATATATGTATCTATGTGTATGTATATTTAAGGATATACATATATAATTAAATATGTACACAACACATACACATATATGCTTCTGGGTGGTTTTTATTGTTGCTGTTGTTATCATTAGTTGGGAAATTTATCTTCTCCTGTCAGTGAATAAACATTTACTAAGTACCTGCTCTATGCCAGACACTTTGCTAAACACTGTGAAAGGTAAGGAAGGGAAAAGAACCCCTGCTCTTAAGTAGCTCACAGTCTAAATGAGCCAGCTGCAGCATCCCCAGAGCTCCCAGTTTTCAGCATCATGAAACTTATCATTTTCACCTGATTCAGTGTCCTTAGAGATGACTGCAGTCCCTAAATGTGCTGCCCTTTCCACAGTGCCCTGCTCTGGCTCCCAGTTTGGAGAGTAACTGATCTCTACTGAAGACAGAAGGAGCGACTCAGAGAGGGTATACAAGGAGATAGCCAGTGGGACAGGGAGCGGGTCCCAGAACAAGTCCATCACAGCAAACCCATAACTACCTCTGGGCTGGTGAGGCATCTAAGCCACAGACACCACATTCTCCATTGACTTCCACTCCCGGAAGGATGGAAGGCACTGGGCCCATACCCAGGAAAACAACAGACACATGCCCAAGGCCCCAGACAGCTCCTACCACTTAGCCAGAGGCTTCCAGTTAGTCTCACCAGACTCTTCCTCCTGTTTGGTCTACTGAGTTTTTCTGGCACCTGCAGAATTCTGCCAATCAGTTTCTCAATATATGTCAAGTCTTTTTTTGACCCTACTTTATTTTCTTTAATGTCCTGGTTGCTACAGCCCTGGGAAAAGTGCCAATGGAGTCATTTAGTGCCAGTGGCCCCTACTGCTCTCTTCCACCCAGGAAGTCCTCTATCACTCTGCTGATACTTTGAGGCTTCAGTAAAGGAAAGAACAGAAGTGTGGGGGAGGGGGTTATCTATGGACCTCACAGGCTGGGGTCTGTGCCTGCAGGCAGATCCATTCAGTTGGACTAGTGGATCCAGCAGATTCTCATTACCACAGTAGGGCCCCTGGTAGAACTCCTTGGTAGAACAGTAGATATTATGGCCTCCTCTAAACCTCGACTTTTGTGAAGACCCAATTGAATTCTCAGAGAATTGGCTATTCCCAGTCATTTTCCAACTTCCCAAATCCTTGTGTTGTTGATTGTTATCAGGATTAGAAGAACATAGAATTTAAAGGTAGGAAGGTCCTTAGACATCCTCTGGTCTGACAACTTTATTTTATAGATGAGGAAACTAGGTATAGGGAAGGAAAAGTGGCTTATCTAGGGTTATCAAGGTGATAAGTAGGGTCAGAGGATCATAGATGAAGCCTGAAATATGGCAACCATTTAATGAATGCTTTTTGATAGGCTAGAAGAGCCTTAAGAGGTCATCCAGTTTAATCTCCTTAATTTTACTGATAAGGAAACTGAGGGCCAAAGAAGTTAAGTGACTTCCTGGTGGTCACATGGGTAATATGTGGCAGAACTAGGATTTCAACTTGGATCCTAGAGTTGATTTAGAATTGAGATTTAAGTCCTATAGCTTCATATCTACTCTTCATTCTATTACAGTACTGGAGTTTGAAGAAGGAAAGGAAGGAGAGAAGCAAAAGAACAGAGATTTGAGCTGTTTTTTAGTTTTGAAAACTTTTAGTTCTTCTTACATCACTGTATTCTCTGGCAGCTTTACTCATTTACATGGAGTATAATTGTTTTTGCTCCCCTGCACATTGCCTATATAAATGACTTTTCCCACAGTGAACAAGTTGCTACTACCAACAATGTGACCAGCATGCTATTGGCTGCTGGAAATTTCAAAATTAGATCATAGGTCACATAGAAGCATTCATTTTCTTAGGTGGCCTTGTACTACAACACACTTCATTTTCATATTGTTGGCCAACATGGTATAAGTTCTACATGTTTTCCATGTTATTGGACTGTCTGCTAATTGACCAGGTAGGGAACATGTGTTGGCGTTATATTTGATATAGCAAAAAGCCCTAATCTTCCAGTGCAAGCCTTTCTCATTGTCCTTTTATGGTCAAACCAAGACTGATTATCTATGATACAACCAAAATCCCACTTCCTCCCCATCCCATGACAGCAGGCTCATTCTTCACTGTTTCTGGCTGGGAAAAGAATCCATCTGTTCAGTGATATTAAAATGCAAAGAGGTGTTCATATGGTTTGGAATGTTTTATCCCCATCCTTTAAATGATCAACAATATGTTAGAAGCACGAAGGCAATATGATACATGCCAAATGATGCCAGGGGCTTCAATCATGTGGGCACACACATACAGAGGGAAGAAAAGCTATTCTATTATCAGGCAACTCCTTTTCCCCAGTGCCTCTGACTCCTATGGGCCTCCTAGCTTCCTATCACCATCCAAGCTCAGAAAAATATGGCTTGGATCCCCTTTTCTGATACCAAGTCTGGGCTGCCTCGTCAACACTAACTTGGTAACTCTCCAGGATCAAATGCCTAAGATCAATGTTGGGACTTGCTTTTGCCAGTTGGACTCTTTCTTGTTTTAACACTTTTGCTAGCTGATGCTTTCTCTTTTTGAATCAACTGTATTTCCTTTTTTTTTTTTTTTCAGTCGGGGACCTAGGAAGGAGGGAGAAAAAAGCCTGAGCAAAGAGGGAAAGAGCACATCCCTGGAGTTTTTGCATTTGTCCTCAATTCTCAGACCTGGTGCTGGCAGTCACACCCATGCTACTCTGAATTCACCTTACAATAAGCATCCCTAATCAGGTGATTGCGATTGACTGGTACATTTGGAAGCATTATTGTTCTCCAAATTGGTTTTCACTATGTCTTACCCTTCATGGTTTCCAGAATACCCAATGAAGATGAAAAGAGTGGGGTCAAGTGGCTAGAAAGGGCCTCTTCCCTGATTTTCCCAGGGGAGCAGATACCTCCTTCCTCCTACTACCCTAATGCTGTGGAGGCTCTGGGGTTTAAAATCAGTCCTCCCTTTCAAAAAACCTGGAGAGGGATGTGGGGATAGGGACAGGGTCCCTGTGCTGTTTCTCTCAGTAGGAAGAAGGGAAGCTGCTTACTTAAATTGTCTTCATCTTCCATATTTGTGGCACCGGGGCTTAGGTACTTGAAGGGAGCGATGAAGGTTGACAATATGCTTACTTTTTCTGGAAAGAAAAAAAAAGAAAAGGGAATGCACTTTTGACACCAGTGTTTCAGAAAAGCTGAATTCATTCATATGTCCTTATTACTGATTCTTAGGACAAGAAAGGTTGAAAGGTCACTTTGGTTTCAGCTGCTTAATTCTGTCTCAGCCTTTTATCGAATTTCTAGCTGCATTTTATCAAGTTCTTCACTCCATCCAATTTTGTAGTTAATGATTTCTATCTTTCTTCTTTCCCTTCTTTTGGCATCTTCCTTCCTCCTGCTTCATGCTCCTTAAAAATTTAAGCAATAGGCCCTAGGGTGACAATTTTTCATCTGCTTTCAAGATGTTTCTTGGGGGCATAGTTTCCTATTCATTTAGGTCCCTCTTACAAAGAAAACATCATTTAAAAAAGTCAGCCTTAGATCACCACTCCTTTTTTATCCCAAATGGAGAAGTTGTTCTTCAGGATTTGAGATAGAGGGAGAAAAAGAAAGTAGAAATTCTGAAATGTGGTCATGCCTCACCCCCTAAAATCTGCTGGACTTGGAAAGAATAAAGATCAAGAGGAGGGAGAGGGGTATGTGAATGTAAATGGAAATTATTATGCTATAAGAAGTAATGAAAATAAGAAAGTCAGAGAAACATGGGAAGATCTACAAGAAAAGATGTAAGATACACAGAATTAGGAAAATGACACATGCAAGGACTAGAATCTAAATAAAAGTGTCACTAAAAGGAAGAAGAAGGCTACACAATGAAAAAAAAAAAACAGTGAAGGGTCCAGAGAAGAGGCATTGAAACACATCTTCCCTGGTCAGAGAAATGGGGGACTACTAAGGCAGAATTTTGTATATGCCATCAGATGTGATCAAGATATTGGATGCTTTTCTTTGTCACTTATGGTTCAACCTGGGAAGAGTTATATATACTCAATTGTTACAATGAGAGAGAGAGAGAGAGAGAGAGAGAGAGAGAGAGAGAGAGAGAGAGAGAGAGAGAGAGAGAAAGAAAGAGAGAAACAGACACAGAAAAGAGATGGGAACACGAGAAGGGCATTTTGCTTTGTGGGCATTAAGAAGGGAAATAGAATTATAGCATCCAAAAGGGAAAGTGGTACAAATATCTTCCTCTTCCTCTATCTTTCTAGACAGATGATAGATGGATAAATAAATAGAAAGAACACTCAGTGTCTACTATGTCCCAAGCATTACACTAAACACTTGGGATACAAATACAAGCAAACAAGCCCATCTGTACCCGCACACAGCTTACATCCTAATGGCAGAAGTCAACACAAAAATTTAATTCTAATGATGAAAAGGACAAAGGAGGCAGATTCAAAGATACCTGGGAAGATTTGTGTGATTTTAAGTAAATGAAGTGAGCAGAACCAGGAGAACAATTTATACAATTTTGTAAAGAAAAACACTTTGAATATTGTTCAGTCATTTTTCAGGCATGTCTGACTCTTTGTGAACCCACTTGGGGTTTTCTTGGCAAAGACACTGAAGCAGTTTGCCATTGCCTTAGTTCATTTTACAGATATCAGAAAATAATGTTGGAAAGGTGAGGGGAAGGGGGACAGACTGGGAGCAGGTGTGCATGTGGTAGCAAGGTGGTGAAGTTCACAGAATGAGTTGACCTGGGCATGAAGTGAGCATGTCTTGGGCCCCGCATGAGATGGATGATAGTCAAGGGTAGGGATTCACTAATCAGGACCTAGAGTTCCTTTCCCAAATGTACCACTTATAGGGAGTCAATGAATTTTCAGAACTGAGAAGGGCCTTAACAGTAGTATCTGGCACAATCTCCTCATTTTAAAAACAAAATCATGGTGAAATTATGTAATATGCTGAAAGTTAGTGGAAGGATTGGGCCTAGGATCTGACTCCTTGGTCAATGTTCTTTCCACTAGAAAGAGTGTTCAATAGAGAACATAGGATAAATTAACTACTCAGGACAACTTAAGATACTTCTATCCACCATTGTGAGGACTAGAAAGACCTAGCAAATATTACTCATAAAGGAAACTGTTAGTAAATTTTACTAAAAAGAAAGGAGTGCTACAATATGAGTGAGAAGTACTATGGAAAGAAGAAAAAAATGACTGTCAGAGAGTTAAAAGGAATATTGTTTATTTGCCCAGTTCTCCACATTAAGAAACTGAACTGGGGGGTGGCTAGGTGGCGCAGTGAATAGAGCTCCGGCCCCGGAGTCAGAAGGACCTGAGTTCGGAGCCGGCCTCAGACACTTAATCCACACAAACAAAAACCTAGCTGTGTAACCTTGGGCAAGTTACTTAACCCCAGTTGCCCTAAAGGGGCGGCTAGGTGGCGCAGTGAGTAAGAATGCCGGCCTCGGAGTTGGGATGACCCGAGATCAGATCCGGCCTCAGAAAATGAGCACCCACGCATAAATAATGACTAGCCGTGTAACCTTGAGCAAGTTACTTAACCCCAATTGCTTTAAAAAAAAAAGAAAAGAAACTGAACTGGGACAGTTTTGTCAAGTTTTTTTGTTTAATACATTTTAATTATTTGTTCTACATCAGCTGAACCCTATTCTGTATCTCTCTGCCTCTCCCTCCAAGAGAGTCATCCTATATAATAAAGATATTTAGGTAGGGGGGAATAAAAAGGGAAACTGCAGTAAGTTTTGAATGCTCATCGACGGCCTGATTTATCACAGTGTAAATGGATGTTTTGTCCATCTATATCGATTACTAATTTCCTTCCATCTCCCTACACCTTGTCCTTCTGAGATAAGGATAAATATTCTAAGTGAGGCTTCCTTTAGTTCTGACATTGCTTTCTACTTAAAAAATGTGGATCCTGTTTTTCTTAGACCCATGTACAACCTTATTACATATGTGTGATAACTAAGCACATTTCCTTAGGAGAAAAGATCTGGACTAATGGGGGAGAGTGGAAAGAACACTGAACTTAGCAGGAGTCATGGGAAGTGAGTGCGAGTACCAAATCTTGCTATTTACTTCCTGTGTGACCTTCTCCAAGGACTGATTTTCTCATTTGTAAAATGAGAAGGCTAGACTAAACGAACCTGTAGTTTCCTTGCATCTCCATGACTGTGATCCTATGAATAGTGTTGTTGTTCAGGTGGTTTTTCATTTGTGTCTGACCCTTTGTGACCCCATTTGGGTTTTTTTTGGCAAAGATACTGGAGTGGTTTGCCATTTCCTTCTCCAGCTTATTTTACAGAAGAGGAAACTGAGGCAAACAGTGCTAAGAGACTTGCCCAAAGTCACACAGCTAGTTAGTATCTGAGACTGGATTTGAACTCAGGTCTTCCTGATTCCAGGCCTGGAGCTCTATCCAATGTGCTACCTATCAGGTCATTATTTCCCATTTTTTCTGCTGGAGCTTTCAAGGATAATGGAAATAGTTATGTATGGATGATGTGCTAAGATACCATCTATCTCTCTGTAAAGTATCAACTATATGGGACCAACTTTTCAGTAAGGCAGAACAGTCAGGAAGACCTGAGTTCAAATCCTTCCTCAGATCCTTACCACCCATGTGACCTTAGGCAACTCAACCTATCAGCCTCAGTTTCCTCATCTGTAAAACAGGGATACCAGCCAAGGTTTTTGTGAGGATCAAACAGGATAGTATACATAAAGTTCTTTGCATGCTTTATGCTAATTTGGGTCATTTTTTCCCCCTCTTGTAAAGACAGTTCTTTTTCATTCTGACACTTGGTTCTACTTTAACTCTCAAAGCAGCTACAGTTGGTAGTTGTAATTTAAATATTTTAACCTGCCTGCTGGCCCAAGCTGTAGGTTGAAGTCTGCTCAGGTGAAGCCTTGGGCCTCTTCTCCCATTATCCTTTTGTTTCCTGAGAACATGGGAGCAGCAGCAAGGCTCACATTTGGAATTCATTCACCAACTTGCTTACAGCTATTGTTTCCAGAGGAGAGAGGCCAGGCAGCAGCACAATGTTCACCTCAAACTGAACAATAAATAACTGCAGCCCAGAATGACTCTTCCTTATTGGGCCTGCCGAACAATAGGAATCAGCTCAGATAAGGGTTTTCGCTCTCCTGAACCCCTCTCCCAGCTAAAGCTAATTTACAACCAGAGAATGAAATCTCTTGCTTGAGTTATAATTTCATTAAGGGATTCCAACAATGTTATGAACAGTGAGTGTGAAGTTCAAGTGATTTAGTCAGGAGAATCTAGGAATGAAATTACATTTATAATATAGACGGGTTATAGCCATACCAAAAATATGCTTAACCATCTAAGTTCAGGGCTGGCCCTATGCAAACCCCAAAACTAATTTGAACAATGTGAAATCTGCCTGTCTTTCCAAACCCCACCACATTTTTTTTTCTCCTTCCTAGAACTGTAACTGGAGGAAGTTAGGTGGCTCAGTGGGTAAAGCATGGGACCTGGAGTCAGGAAGATCTGGGTTCAAAGCTGACCTTAGACATTTCCTAGCTGCATGACCCTGGGCAAGTCACTTAACCTCTGTTGTCCTTAATCCACTCTGGAAGGAAATGACAAACCATGCCAGTATCTTTGTCAAGAAAACCCCATGGATAGCATTGGTATGTTAAGGTCCATGGGGTCACAAAGAATTGGACACTACTGAATAACCACAAAACAAGAGCTATAACTGGACTCTAGATGTAAATGACCACAAGTTCCCTTTAGTTACTTTTGAAGCAACACATTAGTAATTTATTTTTATATGTAAGTCAGATCTATTTTGGGGGCAAAGTACTAACGAAGGTGAGGTGACTGGGGCTTTAATTCTGGGTGCTGAATTTCAAAGGTGTTGAATTCTTTAGCAGCAGAAACAACAGAGCTTAGCACTTAGCAAGAGTAAATTTTCTAAATAAATAAATTACGGGGCGGCTAGGTGGCGCAGTGAATAGAGCGCCGGCCCTGGAATCAGAAGGACCTGAGTTCGGAGCCGGCCTCAGACACTTAATCCACACAAACAAAAACCTAGCCGTGTAACCTTGGGCAAGTTACTTAACCCCAATTGCCCTAAAGGGGCGGCTAGGTGGCGCAGTGAGTAAGAGTGTCGGCCTCGGAGTTGGGATGACCCGAGATCAGATCCGGCCTCAGAAAATGAGCACCCACACATAAATAATGACTAGCCGTGTAACCTTGAGCAAGTTACTTAACCCCAATTGCTTTAAAAAAAAATATATAAATAAATAAATAAATAAATTACACACACATATACATACACTATATATGGCATATATGTGTGTATGTGTATATGTATGTATGTATATGGTTATATTCTTCCTTATCCCATCTTAGCTTCCCTTCCTCCTGAGTAATGTCATAATTATGTCCTGGGGTCTCTTGTTCCCTCCACCATAGGGCAATATCCCATTGTTATTCTGTCATTGTCAGTCATGTCTGACTCTTTATGAATCCATTTGGGGTTTTCTTGGCAAGGATACTGGAGTGGTTTGCCATTTCCTTTTCCAGTTCATTTTTGCAGATGAGGAGACTGAGGCAAATAGGGTTAAGTGACTTGCCCAGGGCCACATAGCTAGAAAGTATTTGCGATCAAATCTGAATTCAAGAATATCGAGTCTTTCAGATTCTAGGCCTGGCATCACCCATCCATCCAGCTCAAATGAAGGATCATTTTTTGCCACTTGCCCCAGATACAAAAAAATTCCTGATTATAATTCCTTTTATGGGGAGTGGGGGGCCCAGAGGTAGCTCTGATTTTTGTTCTATTTCCTCCCTCTCTACCTTCAGTCAACTGGTGCTTTTATGTGCTTTTTCCCTCTTCCCTCAGCAAAGTGCATCCCCTAGAAACGTATCAGTATCAATCATTCACCCCGACAGTAAATGTAATTTGTCTTAGGGCCTTTGTGTTGTAAGCCTCATCCTTCATCATGTGATGAAAAGCTCTGAACATGGTTGAAGGGATTTCAGGCATCAGTGAACCCCTTGGAGAGAAATTTGGGGATTGAATCTCTAAGCAGAGGTACTTACCTTTTGGGGAACCATAATTAGCTTAATTAATATTAATTAACTTTTCAACTTAAGCCTATATTATGCCATTGGTTCTGTTTTCCTGGGGAAGGGAGCAAGGAATCCTGGGATGAAAGGATGGATCATGGAGTTATTCCTGATCTTCACCCTTTCATAGAAATCACACAGCTCCTTCAGTGCCTCAGTATCCCTAGCTGCAGATTCCTTCTGCCATCTGGCATACAACCAGCTTGGGATGATAAGAAGAGGCAGAGATGTTTTTTCACAAAGTCCTAGTATAATTTACCACTACTACTAATATCTAGCATTTCTATATTGCCTTAAAGTTTGTGAAGAACATTTATAAATATTATCTTATTTTATCTTCAAACAACCCTGGGAAGTAGGTGTTGTTATTATCCTTATTTTATGCATGAGGAAACTGAAGCAGATAAAGGCTAAGTAATTTACCTAGGGTCACATATTTGGTAAATGTCTAAGAATGAATTTGAACCAGCATTCTATCCACTGTAGCTGCCCCAATCAACATTCCCTCCCTCCTTCCTTCCTTCCTTCCTTCCTTCCTTCCTTCCTTCCTTCCTTCCTTCCTTCCTTCCTCCTTCCTTCATTTTTGAAGTGCCTACTATGTGCCCTCAGGCAATGCACTAGATACTGGGATATAAAGCCCAAAGTGAGATAGTCTGCCCTCAGTTAGGTTTCATTCTACTATAGGAGAATGATAGAAGAATTTCTACATCAGTAGGCAGCATGTCACATTAAACTGAATTTTCTTTTTAGTGGTGATACAGATCATAATTCTGCTAACCAGTGGATATTTTCCAGTTTTATGGGAGCCAAAGTAAATGTCCATTACATACAATTACAGAATGTGGTCATCCTAAATTTAAAGAGATTTGCTTTTCAATACCATTTAAAGAGTATTTCCTTTGTAAAAGACTATCTCAAGTTGTTAAAATTTTAAAGCACAGAAGGATTCTACAAATATCCAGTATTCTTCCTCTCTCTTGATTGCCAGTCAGGAGTAGGTTTAACAATATAAAAATCCATTTCTGAATCCTGCTGGAAAGTCCTGGGCTTTAGTAATGCTTTTGTGTATCTGGGTTAGATTAAGTCTAGACTGAATTTCTATGTTTGTCTTGAGTCTTAGAACTAAATTTTCAGCCGACTCCCTACCTATCATTAAAAAAAAATACATGGTTATGGGGGTGGGGAGATGTGGAAAAATAAAAGAAATAACCATGAATGCTTAATATGTGCAGGCACTGAATCTCATTTCAAAAAACAAAGTTGATCAAACAGAGGTCTAATATTTCTATGTCTCTAGTGAGTAAGAGTCTAACAGTTTATCCTTAACATCTTTCAGTCTGCTATTTTGACTTTCCAGGGTAGATGGAGTGAATTATAAAAGGCTGGAAGCTGTCTTGTTCAGGGACAGAGCACTAGCACCAACCCACTACCATTAGGAATCACTGAGTGGGTAGAGTAATGGAGAGAGGACAGGGCACACAGATTTCTGCACCAGTTCCACTTACCAGCTGTAAGACCATGGAGGAGTTAGCTGCTCATTGATCCTTGGAATATCATGTGTGTTGCCCAAACTATGCAGATTTTAGCTATCTTAGTAGATAGTCTTAGTAACTAACTTGGGGTTCAGGTAAATTAAGTGAATTGCTCATGATAATATAGTATGTGTCAGGAGTGGAACCCACATATTCCTGACTTCAAGATGAAATATACTATTTTCCTTCTCTAATAAACGCCTTATGAATGAGTTATTATTATTATTATTTTATTATTATTATCATTGGGAAGAGGGCAGCTAAGTGGCACAGTGGATAGAGCACTGAGCCTGGAGTCAGAAAGACTCGAGTTTTCAAATCCACCTTCAGACACTTACTAGTTGCGTGACCCTGGGCAAGTCAACCCTGTTCACCCTAATTTCCTCAGCTGTAAAATAAACTGGAGAAGGAAATGGCAAATTACTCCACTATCTTTACCAAAGAAAACCCCAAAGGAGATCACAAGGAGTCAGACACGACTGAAACAAATGAACAAAACCGTGAGGAAATAATTTCCTTGTTTGATTATTAAGGAAAAATTAAGGAATGAGCAAGTTCAAAGGACCTCAGAAACAGAAATTAAAGATGAGTGGGAGTGAAAGAAATCATTGTGATTAGGTCTATTTGTTCCTTCTAGGAGGCAAGAAGAGCCACTTAGAGGCGTTGGCCCAGACAACGGTGTTGAAAATAAAGCAACAGGTTAAGATAAAGTAAAGAGAAATAAAAGCTTATCATGGAGATAGGAGACATACACGTTATTAAAAGTAGGCAAAAGAAATACAAGTGTACAATAGCTTATCTCTTTAGCACAGGCCTCAACCCATCCTTTCATAGTCCCTCATAGCATCACAGACTGGCATCCTATAACAATTTGTGTTCATAATTATAACTTGAGATCATGAATAAAAAAGTAAAATTATATCTTGTAGTTGATTTAAGAGGGTAGGGGAAATATATAATACACTTCATTACTATTTTTGTGCTATATAATTTTTTAACAAGTTCTTCTTAAAGTGTTGAACTACAGTGAAATGGATTCACCACATGCAAAAGCTGGTCAGGGCAGCTAGGTGATGTCATGCTGCACAGGGCACTGGTCCTGGAGTCAGGAAGACTTATCTTTCCCAAGTGTAAATCTGGCCTCAGACACTTGCTAGCTGCTTGACACTGGGCAAGTCATTTAACCCTGTTTGCCTTTGTTTCCTCATTCATAAGGTGGTGCAGTGGATAAAGTAATAGGTCTGGAGTCAAGAAGACTCCTCTTCCCGAGTTCAAATCCTGTGTGACTCTGGGCAAGTCACTTAACCCTATTTGTCTCAGTTTCCTTATCTGTGATATAATCTGGAAAAGGAAATGGTATCTGACTATAAAACTCCAAATGGGAGTTCACAACAACAACAACAACAATAACCACAGCTTGTTAGCAGACAATGCCAGATAAAATAAGGGGTTACTGCATTCCCAAAAGGGTAGTTTTCTAGTTCTATCTTTTGATAGTCAGCAATTATACTTATATAAAAATAATTTTCTTGAGAAAAAAAACTCAGATATGCCTCTTCTGTCCTTCAGCATTTTAATGCAAATGCTTGCAACTGGATACTTCTTAGTAAGCCCCATCACCCACCTCCAGCCCTCTCAAGCAATTGCTCCACTTAGAAAAAAGTGACAGTTGTTACTACAGAACTCTGAGGGGTCCCCCACTCCCTCTGCCAGTCAGGCTTTTCTTTATGTTTTGCTTCTCTCCCCTAGTCCCTCAAAGATACTCTGACAGATGGTGTTTGCCCAACTTGACCCACTTTTTCTATATACATATGCTTTCAGCTTCATACACACACACACACACACACACACACACACACACACACACACACACACACACACACACACATATATTTCCAGTATATGTTACTTCTACCTAAACAACTACAGAAATGATCACTGGCAGCTGTGCTGCCCCAGAAGCCAGAAAACAGACCCCCAGGCAGGCAGGAGAAAGGAAAAACAATTTAGAGATGAAGAAAAAGATTTAGCTTCAAGCTCATCCAGGGCTCTGTATATTTCAAATACCACAGGTTTAAAGCTGACAGATGTCCTATGTATGTCTATAGGGGAATTTGGACAACTTTTTTTTTTCTCTTGAGGTTCTGAGGACAATCCTAGTTTTTTAGACACATGCCTTCCTTTATAGCCAGGGTTCTTAATCCAGTATCTGTGAATTGTTCTTTTAATATTTTGATAATTACATTTCATTATAATTGTTTTCCTTTAAGCATTCCATATATTTTTTGTATTTAAAGACATTATTCTAAGGTCCATAGGCTTCACCTAATTGATGTTATAGGGGGTATTGTCACAAAAGTTGTTCAGAACCCCTGCTTTAAAGTGATATGGAATGAGAATCTGGCATCCAGGTGTGGCCTTTTGACATTGTAAAGGCTAAAATAAAAACAAGGAACAAAGAGAAAAAAACTACACACAATAAACATTTTTTTTGAATGTAAACAATTCAGTTAGTTATCTGGAAGATTTGGATAGAATCTCCTTTTATTGACCAAATTCATTAGATATTATTCACATGTGCAATTAATAGAGCCAATGAATAATGCAAGCATTGAAGCCTCAATTTACCTCTTTGGATCTTATAGGGAGAAGGCCCTTTGCATCTGGCTTGCCGGGTTAGCTGAGAAGTGTTATTGATTCTACCTCCACATCACATGTCACACCTGCTTCTCCTCTCCACTCATGGGACTATCACCCTATTTCAGGTCCTCATTACCTCTTGCCTAGAATATCCTTGTGGGCAGCTAGATGGCACAGTGGATAGAGCTCTGGATCTAGAGTCAGGAAGACCTGAGTTCAAATTCAGCCTTAGAAGCTATGTGACCCTGGGCAAGTCACTTAACCCTGTTTGCCTCAGTCCCTCTTCTGTCAAATAAGTTGGAGATGGAAATGGCAAACCACTCCAGTATCTTTGCTAGGAAAACCCTAAATGGGGCCATAAAGAGTCAGACAGGATTGAAATGCATGAAAGTCTTACAATGGTTCCCTTTCCAATTGCTATACCTGCCAAATAATCTTCCTAGAACACAAAGTCTGGCTGTTGTTCCCTGCTTAATAATCTCTGTAGACTCCTTATTTACTTTAGTATAAAATATGAACTAGTATAACATATGAACTACTCACATTGGCATATTACGTTTCTTCATAACCAGGCTCCATCTACCTTTCCAGGTTTATTTGACATGACTCCACCCCAAGCAGACAAAATAACTTTCTTGCTATCTCAGAAACTGGCATACCTTCTATTGCCTCCCAAGCTTTGTACTTCTCATGATCCCTCATGCCTGGAATTCACTCATTTCTCCCTTCCTCTCACAATCCCTAGTTTCTTCAAGGCAACAATGACTATGTCACAAAACCAGGCTGATATTTAATTATTGTTAACTTAGTGTCTGTAACCTGTTAAGCTTTTTACATTTTGCTATATACTGGAGAATTATGATTTATTTCTGGAAGGAAGAAAAAAAAGTAATTACACCCTTCCCCCCACCAGATTAATGTATAGGTGGGGAACCTGTGGCCCCTTGGCCACATGTGGACTTCTAGATCCTTGAGTGTGGCCTTTAGACTGAGGCCAAGTTTTACAGAACAAATTCTTTTATTAAGGGGATTTGTTATGTGAAGTTTGGATTCACTCTGAGGGTAGCACTTGAGGGCCTAAAGGGACATGTGGCTCAAGACTTCAGGTTCCCCACCCCTAGTATAGGCCCTTCCAGATGTGTTTGATTGACATAAATTGTGATGGAATGGTGTAAGATGGAAAAAGATGATTCTTTCTCATGAGAAGAAAGTGGCAAAAGAAACAGAAATCTTTTGATAGAAGTGATATTTGTTAAATGAGGCCCCCAACTTTCTAATGAAGGGCTTGCTAAGGCACTGTGCCGCACCTCTGGGTTTTAAGCATTTGCTTCACTTTGTGGTGCTTATGGGAATTGATTAATATAGAAATAACATGGTCTCATCTTCAAACTTTTAACTCTACTTGTCAAGCCAGTTGTTGCTGGTAAGGTTTATAATAGCATGCTTTCTCCCTGTACTGAGCTTGACAGTACCACTTAACATTGAACTGATTTCTTTTAGGCCTGATCTAAGCTCTGTCTTTCCAAACTATCTATGGGCCAAGATGTCATCAGCAGTTATTCACAAAAGGGACAGGGTCATTGTAAAGAGTTGAGCGACTCCAAAGACCAAAATTACTTAAGATATTTTAAAACTCTAAAATCAGATGAGAAGATTTTTAGGAACAAGCTCCCCTGAAAGACTTTCCTTCTACAACTAGAACCAAACAAATTGTGATTTTACTTATGCTGTATCCATTCATTCACAAAACATACATTTTGAATACCTACTATGGGTGGTTCGTCTATCTCTTGTAGTAATTGGAACTTAGAAGTGCTTAGATACTTCAAGAAACAAACATTAGTCAGGAAGGGATTCTTTCCATTTCCACTCATCTCCCTAAAAATTGCCCAGGGCCCCTGTTAAGATGGGCTTTTCTTACTTGTCTGACATGACCTTTACCTATCTGTCTGAAGACAAGAACTTTGGTGGTGACTAGCTTCAGTCTCTTAAACTTCTTTTGGATTGCTAGTGTTGGGGTAGCATTTGGGAGGGATCAGGTCCTGGTCAAAATTACTATGGTCTTTGCAGTGACCAGAAAGAATGATAAAGGCTGGGGGTGTAAGCAGAAAGTTCAGAAAAAAAGGATTCTTGAGGTTTAAATCACTGTTGCCAGACAGTGATGGA
This sequence comes from Gymnobelideus leadbeateri, assembly GCA_011680675.1. Taxonomy (NCBI): domain Eukaryota; kingdom Metazoa; phylum Chordata; class Mammalia; order Diprotodontia; family Petauridae; genus Gymnobelideus; species Gymnobelideus leadbeateri. The sequence continues at coordinate 19,293 of WOXC01004349.1, forward strand.
GGCAGGGTAAAGGATAGTTGGACACTAATAGTGTGAGAAATTCCAGACATAGAAGGCACATGGGTCAGGTGTGCTGGCCTGTTCTTTGCATGCCCAAGAAGCCAGAGTGAAGCAATATGTGAATCCAAACTGTCTCCTTCTACACAAACAGCCTGAAGAATTGAGGAAAACACAATAAGGGAAATTAGGGATGGAAGGAAAAACAAAGACTATGCATCCTTAAGAGACTTTGTGATGAAATGCATAGAGCCCTGCCCTCAGAACCAGGAAGACTTTAGTTTGAATCTTGCCTCTGACCACATACTGGGGCGTGAGTGCCTCCTGCCTCAGGCAGTTGCAGGGAGGGTGCTGACCTGCATTGGAAGAGGGAATTTCCTCACCCTGGAGTTCTTTATGTCAAGGAAAGGGCAAGTCCAGTGCCTATCCTCTGTTGTGCATTATTAAAGTAAATAGTTGTACAATATCAGGTGTCAACTTTTGGCCTTTGGTTTTTCTTCTTCCCTCCTCAACTTTTTTTGTCTTTTTTCAGTTGCTCAGAAAATCTTATTCATTTATCAAACCATGTGTCTCATCCTTCTTTTATGTAATTTTCACACTTTCTGGGTATTTTGGTTTTCTGTTTGGTCCTCTCTGGCCATGCCCATCTCTTAGACCTCCTACACTCTAATCTTTAAAGCTCAACCCTCTCCCCTCTAGTAAATAAACACCTGGGTTATTTTCCTACAAAAAGGCTTACCACACCTATGTCTTCTTACATGTCTGGATATTTCTCAAATCTGGTCATTCTGTAAACAGTTAAGCCCAACATGAGATAGGCATCATACGACTAATTCAGATATAATACAGATCAATTAAAAAACAAACTCCAAACACAGTCCTCACATTAAACTAGTGATCAAGCGAAACTTTATTTGTAATTCCCAATCAATGAAAAAAATATTTGTTAAACACTTGCTATGTATTAGGTACTGTGCTAGGTTTTAGAGGTGCAGAGACAAAAGACAGATACACAGTCCCTGTCCTTAAGACATTACATATATTTATATGTGTATATATACATACATAGATGTGTGTATTTATATGTATATGTATATGAGATTCTACTAGGAGGGCATGGATATCTAATACAAACACACACACGCACACACACATGCCTAGTGGGATTTTTACTTCATTGTCATATTTCAATAGAAGTTTTTTTTTTCAGATGTGGTCTTTGTGAATTTATGAACATTGGCTTTCAAGTACAAAGTGAATGTTGGTGATATATCATCAGTTAGAAATAAACTGTGAAGTGTTCCCACTAGTGGGTCAGGGTTTGCACCAACCCATTCACATACTCCTTTTTGCTACCCTGTCTCACCCTCAATAATCAATTGCAAAGTATAGATAACTTGGTATAGGGGACCTAGTTTTGGACCTGATGTTAGAAGGCCTGCACCAGCCTCAGCTGTGTGATCTTAGGCCAATAATTTAACCTCCCTGAGCTACATTATATTTCTCTCTAAAATGGAAACCATATAGTTGCCTACCTTCTCTTTTGGGATAACTTATGGGCAAATGCTTTGTGAGCTTTTAGGTACTAGAGAAAAATGAGTTATGGTCATTATTTGTACTATGAGGGTTATAGAGTTATATAGGCAAAGACTTTTTATAGATTTTAATGGGTTTTATACATGTGAACTAATTATTGTTAGTCTTCTGCAGTCAAAAAGGTGCCGGTACTGAGGTTCAAAAGAGGACCCAGATTCAAACCCAAACCCTGATACTCCTTGTGGTAACACTGAGCAAGTCATTTTCCTTGGGGCTCAATTTCCACATTTTTAAAATAAAGGTTTGATCGAGGTAACCTTGAAGGTCCTTTCCATCATTCTGTTGCCCACCCAGCACAGTACATTGCCAAGAACAGGTACCAAGGAAATTTTGATGAATTAGCTAGTGCTATGCTATGCACATTTGTGCTAGCTACTTAAAACAGATATACAAGTTGGTAACAGAGGTTTTCATACATCACTTATTGATAGACCAAGGACCACTTTCATAAGCGCCCCCAAATTAAAATGAGACAGACTTTGAAATCAAATGCTGTTTCCCACAGTATTTACAAATAACATGTAGTTTCCGTGTGGATTTTCTGCTATGCTCTGTCTTAAACAGAAGAAAAGGCAATTCTGCAGGATGGGCACAGTCCAGGTTAAAAAAAAAAAACATTTAAATGCATATGTTTTCCTTTGTTCTATGCCACTTTCTTGCCATTTTTTTTTTTTTGTATTGGAGAATCGCGCCAGTTTTGACTTATTAAGATTGGAGATGTTGGAATGATTTGTGGTTTCAGGGAATGGATTAATCTTCAGATCCTTGGGATATTTCCTTTTTAAGACTTTTTCAGACTCAAACACCAGAAACTGATTAGGAAAGCTAGATGGGATTCAGTTTTCCAGGAAAAGTTTTGTGACTTTCCTCCCTTCCTCCCTCCCTCTCTCCCTCCCTCCCTCTCTCCTTCCCTTCCCTTCCTTCCTTCCTTCCTTCCTTCCTTCCTTCCTTCCTTCCTTCCTTCCTTCCTTCCTTCCTTCCTTCCTTTCTTCCTTCCTTTCCTCCCTCCCTCCCTCCCTCCCTCCTTCCTTCCTTTCTTCATCTTTCTGTCTGTCTCTTTTTCTGTCTTTCTGTTTCAAAATTAAAAAAAAAACTAATATTATATCCCCTTTTGAATTCAATTGATTTGTGCCTAGTTGTGTAAGTTTACTCTACTTGGGGTAGCCATATGAAAAATTCCTGATTTTTACTACCTATGAAGAAAGAATGTGGACTAAAGAAAATAGGGCAGCAGTATCTTGGTTTGACGCCTTAGGAAAACCGTCCCTTGGATATATATAATTTCCTGCCTCAAGCCTCACAGGAACTGTACAGATCTGAGCTGCTAGAAACCACAGTGAGAAGCAGCAGGACTGAGGACTACATGGGGCTTTCAGTACTTAACTCAAAAGATAGTAATTAGCTATAGAAATTATTGAGAAATTTTTGTAGGCAGCTACATCCAGCATGAGGTTGACCTGATCAACATCATTTTAAAATAATATAGTTAATCCATCAGAACTAAACCCCATCATAAAATTGTGAAACCCTGCAGAAATGTCATTAGGTTGATTTCCCATAAATAATATTGCTTAGGGGATATCAGCTTTGGAGGTGGAAGGAGTCTCAGCAGGCATCTAGTATAATTCCTTCATTTTACTCAAGAGGAAAACTACTACTAATAATAACTGACATATAAAACTTGCTAAGCTCTTTATGTGCATTTAAGACTCTCTACAGTCATGACTTAGGTACTATGGGTATTATTAATCCCATTTACAGGTAAAGAAACTATAGTTCAGAGAATATAACCGTTTTGAACAGTGTCTGGTATGGAGTGAGCACTTAATGTTTGTTGACTTGCTGATGGTAACTCAGAGAATAAATGCCAGATAGGAGATTTGAACTCAAGTCCTTCTTACTCTTAAGTTCAATGCTTTAAGTGCCATGTTTTTGGTGTCCCTTTTTTCCCTATGGAATGAGTTGTTTCCTGAACAACTTGGTTTGCCAATTGTCACAATTTCATAGAACCAATAAATGATGTTGAACAGAATATGCCAAAGTCTAGTTTGGGTTTTTTTGTTGTTAATTGAGTCTTACAAATAAATCTGTTATCAAGGTAAAGTTTTCATCTTAAAATCTTGCTCTGTAGCTCAAAATTTTAACTTGCAATACTGCTATGATGAACTAGGAATAAGTATCTTAGAGGTTTACATTGATAAAACATATAACTGGTTGGTGACTTTGAATTTTTTGGTATCTCAGGTACTTAATTTGGAATGGGGTTACCTTCTTCAATGAGAATAGTTGCAGTTATACATTTAAAAGATTTTTTGGTCCTTAAATAAGAGGAAGGTAGGGTCATGTGATATCTCAAATCCTGTTTTCCCTGTGTACTCTTCCTCCAGGCATCTCCCAGAAAGCCCTAGCTGGAAGGTTACTATATAAGGAAGACTCAGAAGCACCAGACAGGAGATGCCTGGATAGTCTGAATATTTAAAAAAATACAAAAACAACTAAGCAAAATGGTCTCCCTATTTCCGTCTTCCATTCCCAGTTGGTGGCTAGTATGTGAAATGCAGAGTCAAGGGACAAGAGTCAGAATCTGGCATTTAAATCAGAAGCTTGATCGAGTATCAGGTTTAAATAGAGGCTGAGGAAGAGTCTAGAAATCATCTGGGAGCAAGTCAGAGGCTTTAAAATCAGGATAGTGGAGAAAATGTGAGTTCCATATGAAGTTCATACAATTTGCCACACTCAATATCTTTTCAACTTCATGTTTGTGGCCATGCCTACTTTCTAGGTACTCTAAAGTAATTATGACTAGATAGGCCCTGTCTACTACTGTTAGGCAGTGGTCTCCAAAGTGGGTGCTGGAAGCTGAGTCCACTGGGTGCTTGATCAACCAAGCAGAGGGTGGGAAGATGGGGTAATACCCCATCCTCTTCTCAACAGCCAGTAATGGGCTTGAGCCCACATAGTCATCTGTACCCTTATATTACAGCTTTCCTCCATTTGTTCCTTCCCTCCACTGTACAAGCTCCCAACTTTCTCCCTTCTCAGCTGAATATCATTCCTTCAGGGCAGGTATAGCCTAAGGAATGCAGGATAACAAATGTGCAGGTATCATTAGGGAAAATCACTCTGGACTCTCAAAATATTTGCCCCCACTCCCATCCCCCAGATCACTTCATGGAGGAAGCAGAAACCCCTGAGAGGTACACTCTGTGGCACTGACTGATGAGAATAGCCCGCCAGCTACTTCCTGTTCATTCTAGGTGGGAGAGAATGAGGAGTATGCATGGGTTGTGATCTGCATCTTAAATCTCATTATATCATCTCCCTCCACCACCCCGTCCCCAGCCCACTCTTGAACTTCTCTGCTACTAATCCTCCCAGTCAGGAATCTCAGTCCTGTCTTTGGCTCCTCACTTTCCTCTACCCTCCATAGTCAATTAGCGACCAAATCTTATAGTTCTCTCTACAGCATCTCTCAATTCTGTTCCCTGTTCATTACATCCACAGTCACTACCTGTTAGTTCAGGATCTTATCCCTTTGGACCCACATTATTGTAGTAAGTTCCTGCTTGGCCCATCTGTCTTCACACATTGCCAAAGAGAGTTTCCTGATGTTGATGTCTGACAACGTTCCTCTCCTACTCAATGAAATCTCTTGCCTTCTTATTTACTCTAGGAACAATCATGACTATTTTGGGGTATGTTCTATAATATACATATATATATATATTTACACATACATATATATATGCTTATATATGATTATTGGTACAATAGTACATGCTTATAATTTATAGATTAAGCATATATGCACATATATATTCTTAAGTATACACACACATATATACCTAATCTACAAGCTCAAAATGTTTTACTAATGGGGTGCATGATCATAAAAGTTATAAATTGCCCTAAGTAATTGTCTCCTTGTAAGTAGTGATTCTCCTTTCTTTGAACTTCTGTACCATTTACCCTCTGTCCTCTATATTTAACATTTTAACTTATTTATGTTTTCCTTGCCCCCATTTGAATGGAAACTCAGTTAGGACAAAGACTATTTCTAAAACCTTGTATTCATACAGTTCCATCAGATCCCTTTGCAAACTAACTGGCTGCTATCTGTTCCTTGTTAAATAAACAAATCCCAGATAAGCAAATAAACCAAACAACAAACTGTCTGGGTAATCACTTCTCTTGTTTTAAGATAGCATAGTTATAACTACTGCTGACATCATTACATAATCATATGAAAATCAGATATAAAAATAGCAAATATAAAACAAAACTAAACAAAACAAAAAAACCTTCCCATTGTCCATTTAGGTCCCTGAGGAAGCATCTCTTGGATTCGAACTGGTCTCATTTCAAACACCGAGCACAGATTTATCATCATCACTATTTGGTATTTAGTTAATTTCTCATCTCTCCCAATAGTTATGTGCTTTATGTAACATAATAACTGAAAAATGGCACAATTGTCCCACATAATAATTGTTTGGAGAACAGGTCAGGATGTCAGTACCTGACTTTGCAAGTCTTCATTTAATTAGTTTCCATTAGAGTTGAGCTCATGTCTGGCTAATATATGGAAATTATAATGATTATTATTTTTTAACCTTCCTAATAAGTACCTTCATTTGTGCAACCTGTTTGGGTCTCCTGCTGAGTACAGCAAAAAGCTCCTTTATGAAGGTGAGGCTAACATGCCTGCAGGAAACTGCTATTGCTCATAATTACTGTAGTAGAGGATCATATATTAAATGGTAGCATACTGTAGGCAGAGATGTGTTTCTCTTGACAAATATATTTGTAGAGTATGGTTCAATATAGAGAATTAGGCAATATTTTTCCTAACTCCTGAAATACCACATGGTATAGAAGACAGAGACCTGGAAACTCCTTATCTAAGAGCCAGGAAGAGAAGAGTATGGATCCTGCCCCTAACATAATAACTGGCTGTGTGACCCTGGCCAAATCACAGTCTTAATGTCTTAAATGTTCTAGGCAACTCTATAGAAATAGAACTTCTACAAAAGGTGCTGACTTGGGTAGGTAGAAGGAGTTTCTTCATGGGGAGTTCCCTATGATGAATGAAATCACAGGTAATGGTCCATTTCCATATCCCTAACTACTTCTCATTCTATTTCCCTTCCATCACATGCTGTTCAGTCATATAAAGTAGTAATTACTGCCCTTTGGGTATTGGGTCATTACCTGCATGGTCAAGAGATATTATTTGCCATCTGAGATTGTGGAGTTTCATGTAGGATCCCTGAATTTTAGATCTCTGATTGAAAACCTCTATTAATTGGGGTCAAATCACTTCCAAAGGTATAGTCTATTTCACTTTTTGGACAGCTCTAATTGTAGAAAAGCTTTCCCCTACATTATCAAGGCTAGAGTTGACTCTGCAATTTCTCTCCACTGTTCCAGGTTCTTGCTTCTAGGACCGATCATAAAAAATGATCATTTATATGTCAGTCTTTAAAATTCTTGAAGACACTTAATATTTCTCCCCTAAATTTTCTCTTCTCTATGCTAAGCATCTCTTGTTCCAAAATAATGACATAGTTGGTCTGTCTTTTGTGCTTCTATTTTGTCCCTCCTCTTGCTTGTGGCACATCCATTGAAATCAAGCAGATCTTAGCCTCTGACACCAGCTGTGTGACCTTAGGCTAGTCACTGAACTTGTTTGCCCTATTTTTCTTAACTGTAAAATGGGGATAATAACACACCTACACTGTAGAGTTGTGGTGAGGATAAATATATATGTTTCTTTTCTACTCTCCCTTCTCCCCTCTAGCACCTTGCTCTTTTGTTGACCACGTTTTTTTTTTCTTCTTCCTAAAGAGCTCCTATAGGATATTCATTTCCCAAGGCAGGAAGCCCCATATTTGAAACTTTACTCTTTACTATAATCCTAACATTTTAAGTTCTACTATCAATGTCAAATTGGAAACCAATCTGTTAGGCAAATCCGTGCTAAATTGGTGAAACTAATTAATGCATTATTTCCTCTCAAAAGGGTCTTTTTATTTGAACTGTAGGCAAAAATCACCACTCAAAGGAATAGGACTCTAATGATGGACATTCAGATATTTTAGTAAACAGAAATAAAGGAAGTCAGGGGGAGGTAAGGTAGCCTTCCCAATGCTCCTCTAATCATGTTATCTGGGTAACAGTTGGATCTGTCTACCCATAAAGCTAACTTTGCTTTTGGGTATTGCTGGGCATGGAAAATGTTAAGGTTAAGTTCCAGGGAAAATAACTCTGATCACTGTAGTTACTTAATAAATGTCTGTTGAACTGAATATAATTGAGTCAAAAGGCCAACATGAGTTAGCTCTTAGGGTGCTGGGAGGAAATGGGTGAATCCAAAGCATGAAAGTCAGTCAGGCTGGCCCTGAGAATTTTTCAGCAACTGCAAGGGCCTGAGATGGGAGTAGCAAAGAAGGAATGAGAGGAGCATCAAGCCTTTGTATAGAGACGAAGAGGCTCAGAGCTAGACGTGTGAGTGAGATGGATGGCTTTGCCCCTTGATGCTGGTGACGTGGTCCTTGCCTTCCCCTTGCATTTATATGACAGAGGTGGAGGTGGGGTGTAGGATCCACTGTAGAGCATGCCAATTCAGCAATGCCTAGGAAACTTGGGCAAACACGTCCTGGGAACAGCACAATCTAAAAGAGGGCCATTACTGGCTATCAAGTAGCATCGTCATCAATCTAGGCTATCCCAGTGACACAAATTGATACTGGAATCCTTTCCCAATCTGGGTGCAGGCTTCTAACACATTGCTCCCTTTCATGTGCACTTTCCTGGAGCCAGACTTCTATTCCTCCATTCTGTCTCTGTTTCTAGGCTGTTCCCTCTGCCTAGATTGTGCTCTCTGCTAACCTCTGCTTCTCACAAAGGAATCCTCAGTTTCCTTCAAAGCTCACCTGGGTCTGGAGTCAGGACGCTGTTGCTGTTGGTTTATTTCGGTCATGTCTTACTCTTTGTGACCCTGCTTGGGGTTTTCTTGGCAAAGATATTGGAGTGGTTTGCCATTTCCTTTTCCCAAGTCAGGAAGATCTGAGTTCAAATATGACCTCATACACTTACTAGTTGTGTGATCCTGGGCAAGTCACTTAACATCTTTCTGTTTAAGTTGCCTCAATTGTAGAATGGAGATAGCACCTACCTCACAAAGAAGTCATGAAGATCAAATGAGATATTTATATAAAAAATTGGCATTAGCACATAGTAGATGCTACATAAACGTGGAATCCCTTCTTTTCTGCCGATATGAGCTCTTTCCCTATTCCCCACATGCAAGAATTTACTTTTATTAAGTTTGCCTTATGGTTATATATACACATCTTGTCTCCCTCAATAGAATATAAGCTTTTTGAGGTCGGGGACTCTCCGCTTTTTTATGAGTATCCCTAGAAACCAGAACAATGCCTGCTCCTAGAAGGCATTGACCAAACACTTGTTAAATCCCCAGAGTCTACGAGTTTATAAACATTTCCCCCTACCTCAATCCCAAGGACATATTCATTGTAAAAGGCACAGAAAAAGTTATAATAAAGAAGTCAGCACTGCATGCCCACTGAAGGAAGTCATCGTGTCTAGTGTGGTGATAGACACACCATATGAGCACCATACTTTAGTGGCTGGAGTGCTAAGGCTTAAGGCTTTTTTTTTCCTTTTCATCCAGACCTATTATTTCACTGGTGTCAGAGATTCTCTAAGAGGGCTCTCCCTTTACCAATGGAGACCAGCCCCTGAATCATTTGGGGCAAGAAGAGGTGAAGAGACCTGTCCACTCCCCACACTTAGCATGTGTCTGAGGAAAGACTTGAACCAAAATCTTCTTGACTACAAGGCCAGGTCTCTGTCCACTATGCTAGGGGAACTCCATCTATCAATGCTTATTACTACTTTGACATTTTATAATTTTATAGAATTGCCTGGGAATGCCAGCATTAAAACTAACTCAAATACTTGCTACCAAATCACCCTAGATAAGTCACAACTTCTCCCAGAATCAGTTTCTCTTTTTCTTATTTAAAATTATTTATTTATGGGGCAGCTAGGCCGTGCAGTGAATAGAGCACTGGCCCTGGTGTCAGGAGGACCTGAGTTCAAATCCAGCCTTAGACACTTAACACAAAAACCAGCCATGTGACCTTGGGAAAGTCACTTAACCCCAATTGCCCTCCAAAAAAAAAAAGCAAAAAAAAAAAATAAAATCATTTATGTATGTATGTATGTATGTGTATATATATATATATATATATATATATATATATATATATATGTATGTTTGTTTATCTAGTTATTCATTTATTTATTTATTTTTGCAGGGGGGAAGGTAGGGCAGTTGGGCTTAAGTCACTTGCCCAAGGTCACATAGCTAATTTTTTGTGTTAAGTGTCTGAGGTCAGACTTGAACTCAGGTCCTCCTGACTCCAGGGCTGGTGCTCTATTTACTGTGCCACCTAGCCACCCCTAGACTTAGTTTCTTTATCTATAAAATGGGAATGATGTCTATAACACTTACTCCATAGGGTTTTGTAATTAATGCGCAAGTAAAGCACTTTGTAAACCTTTAAGCAATTTATAAATAACACTTACTTATCACTACTAGTATTAGTGGAAGCAATAGCAGCAGCAGCATAGTAATAGCCCATAATAATATTGCATTCCTGCCTGTGAAGCTTCTCTATGAGAGTCGGTCCATGAATGCTGGGAGCCAAAGAGGGATCTCATTTGACCCAAAGATGAGACCTGTGGAAGAGGAATTCTGTGGGGTGCTGAGAGCTAGACTGGAATCCAGCCCACTCTGCTGGGGGACTTGTATCAGGGCATCTGAAGCATAATGGAACCCACAACATAATAAAATGCTTTTTACTGTAATTGTGCAATGCTTCATTTGACCTGGACTGTAGGTGTCCATCAGCTCATGGCATTTGCCGCTGATCATGTTATTCAGAAGTGTTATTTGGCAGGATGGGGGCAGCCTATCCAGCAGGCCACATACGTTTCCTTTGACTTATCACTGTTTGAGGTAATTGTCCATTGACTAGAAAGAAGGAATTAAAGGACCGTCTGAAAAGAGGAGGTTGGGAATACACACACACACACACACACACACACACACACACACACACACTATATATATACACACACACACACACACACACACACACACACACATGTATATATATATATGTGTGTGTGTGTATCCATATGTATATACCTATATGTGTATAAAGTGCATATATGCAAAACAAATATATCTGCATGTATACATAGATATATTACACACTACACATTTCACATACACATGAATATGCACACCCCTATGGCACACATATAAACAATGTACAATGTATACAATATGCACATACATACATTTGCACATATAGGCATAAATACCTGTAAGACCTTTATACACATACCTATACAATGCACATGTAGTCACATAATACTTATATACATGTATATACATACATGTGTACACACAAATATATATACATATATACACACATATATACATACACACACCTATATATACACATATATATGCACACACATATATACACACATATATACATATATATATATATATATACACACACATATATACATAAATATAAAAATATATGTATATATTCCACCAGTATGCACTCACCTTGCAGGGAATGGGAAATTAGGTTAAAGAATAGATTTTTCCAGTACCTAAATCCTTTCTTTTGTGCCTTTTAGGTCCACCCTAACCTTCTTGAAAAAGTCAGGTCAGCTCAACACTGACTAGTAACTGCCACAGAAGGAACAACCAGCAAATTGGGGAATTAGGGTTCCGCCCAGACCTCTATTGTGAAGAGTAATAACAATATATTTGGCTCTTATCTTAATTAAGACTTTCTGCCTTCATTACAGGTGTTAGCACAAAGTACTTACAGAAAGACTAGGTCACTGCTTGAAATTTCAGGATCATGAGAAGCAAACTTATTGGAAAAATCAATTTCATCTTCATTTACTCATAGTCTGTGAATAGCTTTAATTAAAGCAAAACATCTGACTTTAAAGAAAAAAATTAACATTAATGATGAAAATGTAAACAGAAATGCTTTTAATGAATTTGCCCATTTTTTTCCTCTTGTGCTTCAGTCTGGCATTTAACTATGACAGCTACAGCACTTGAGAATAATTTTTCAGCAAAGGTAGCATGCATTTTATATTTGGAAGGCTTTCTTTGCCCTACTGAGAAGCCGAATCTCATCTTTTTCCTTATTGGTCTCTCTAGCCAGCCCCTTTCTTAAAATCATCATGTTGATAACTCATTTATAAAGAGCTTTAGATTTTATATTCTGATTTCTTAGCAGGGTGATTATCATCCCCATTTTGTAGGCAAGGAAACTGAGACTCATCCAAAATCTATGCCATCTCTCACAGGACTAGCAAGTGCCAGAAGAAGCAAGTCTTCCTCCTTAACTCTACACTTCATCATTACACAAATTCCTGGCCTCCTTGATGACTCAGTCCAAACACGAGCTGAAGGTCTTTCTGAACCCACTTCTCCCACGTGCTACTACTTTTTCCTCTTATGGGTCCCTTTCTATGTATTGTATATAAGCCTACTTCTGTATGTGTCATGTCCTATAGTAGAATGTAAGCTTCCTGAGGGCAGGGCTACTTTTCCTTTTCTCCAGACTTAGAACATGCTAAGTGCTTAATAAATGCTTTTGATTCTAAACCCCATGGTCTTTTTAAACTCATCAAATTTTCTACCTTTGCTTTTCTATCCTTAGTGCCTAGCATGAGGATTTTGACATAAAATTAAGTATTTAACAAATAGTGGTTTAACTACCTGCCTCACTGGATTATTGTAGAAATCATTCTATGTAAATGGAAGCTATTATTTTTCACAGAAGGCTACAAGGTAGTATAATCAAGTGTTGATTTATGTAGCTCAGATCATTAATCTTTTGCACTGATGCCTTATCATGACTGGAATTCCTGGATTCTTAAAGGTTATGTCACTAGCACAAAAACCCACACTGGTCCAATCTAGATGAAAAGCTATAATTACCAGACTGGCAATACACTCAACAACTGGCCTCTGAGGACTAGATAAGTTGGCAAGGGTTCATTCTCAGAAATTCAGCCAGTACTAAATGTATTTTGGGACATAGCAATGAACTAGTCTATGTGAGGAGGGGTTACAATCCACATAGGTGGATGGACCACTTTCACTTAAACTAGTCATCTTTTGAAATAATGGAGGTGACTGCAACTATGGAGATAGTTTAACAGGTAGACGAAGTCAGGGAAGTCTTTGCAGAGGGAGTGGGATTTGATAGCACCTTGAAGAAATGGAAAGATTTGGACAGTGAGAGAGAAAGAGTGGAAGTGGGAAGAGCAAATGCAAAGACTTGCCCAGGGTAAGAATGGTTTTTCTTACAAATGGAATGGATCTGGGGATGGTGGTGGTGGGAGTGGTGAGCAAATCCAGCCCCTAAACCTGTCAGTCAACAAGTATTTATTGTTCTAATTATGTTCTAGGTATAGTATAAAGCACTGATGTACAAAGAAATGGAAATACTCTGCCCTCAGGAAGCCCCAATGTTGATGGGAGAGGCAACGTACCAACAACCAGGTACATAAAAGCTCTGTATAAATAAAAGGCAATCTCAGAGGAAAGGCACTGAAGGGAGGAGGAGGGACCAAGAAAAGCCTCTTGTAGAAGGTGGAATCTGAACTGAGTCTTAAAAGAAAACCAGTAATCTATGAGACATTGGTGGGGAGGAAAAGCATTCTGGAAATGTGGGACAGCCAGGAGAAAGAGATCAAATGGGGAGGTGGCATGTGAAATGGAAGGAATAGCAAGATGGAGAGTGTAGCTGAATCAGAATATGCAGTGGATAGGAATCAAGTCAAGAAGACGGAAAGGTAGGAAAGGGGTCAAGGTTTTATGAACAGAGAAACTGAGACCTCCCATCTCCCTCCCGCCCAAAATAAGAAAAGTTAAGAATCTTCTTTAAGGTCACATACTGATGGAACCAAGTCTAGAACTTCATTTTGAGATAAAGCATTAATTAATTAATCAATTAAAGTGATTTCTTGACTCCTAGTCCATATCTTTTGTATTAGACTTTACTCAACATGTGTAGGGGTAGCCTGACTGGAATGAGAGATTTGGGTGGGTAAGGTTGAACTAAAACAACAACAACAACCAGTGATGAAAGGGTCTTGAGAAGTGGCCTAAAGAAATTGATCTTGGTTCTAATAATGCAGCCAGACAGTGTAGAGCACTGTACCTGGTCTCAGGAAAACTTAAGTTCAAATCTAGACTCAGACTCTAGCTGAGTGACCCTGGATAAGTCATGTAACCTCTGTCTGCTTCCTCATCATAAAATGGGAATAATAACAGCATTTACCTCACAGGGTTGTTCAAAGATAAAATGAAATATTTGCAAAACAGCTTCGCAAACCTTAAGGGGTTATATAAATAATAACTGTTTATTATTAACATTATCATTATCAAAGAGGGCCTTTTAAAAGATATCTTTCACACTTAGGCTTGAGAGACAAAGGGAAACCCTCAATTAGGTAAATAGATCAACTCATTTTCATGGTCTGTTCTTATCTGCACAACTGGATAGGAAGTTCCCTGGGGGCTAGGATTGTGTTTTCTACTTTCTTTCCACGGCACTGTTCTAGGCACTAAAAGGTGAGTATAAAGTAGACCCTCAATATATACTGGTTTATTGACTGTAAAGAAGTTTGTCTTCTCATTCTGTTGGACCATGTCTATGGTATTGGCTCAGATAATGGGGCTTGTACCACAGGGCTCCTCCCCCTGGAACAATAAAAAAGGTGGGTCCAGCATCAGTATTACAATCTCAACATCAGTGTAAACAGGCATTTGAGGAGACAAATCTCGGTGGCTCTACTTCAGTACTCCATAACAGGTTATTCCCAGCTCCTTTGAAATGAAAGGCTGTTTACAGAATGAAACACATTGCATTGTGAAATATTAGTTTCTTATTACTTCTAGTAAACAGCAAAGTAAGTAAAAAGCACAATGTGCCAGATGGATTTTCTATAAGGTGGGCAGTGTGTGTGTGTCTGTGTGTGTGTTGTTCTCTATTACATTCCATGAAAATCAATCTGAAACCTAGTTCAGCCTGGTAAAATTAGATCTAAAACTATTTAATTTTGTTTCAAGAGTGTTTTTTCCCTCCTGATGCCTAGCCTGAGGACACATAGTGATAAAAAACCTTGAGTTATTATCAGTTTATGTGCACCTCCATCTGGGTGGGAATTACACAGTATTATGTATTTTCTAAGTGATCTGATGCCTTGGATAAAAGGCGGCATACAAATAATGTGGTTTTGTAAGCCATCTCCATTATTATAAGACCCATTTTTAAACTTTTATTTCCCAGTCTACACAGTTCTGTAATAAGATGTTGCAAATGGATGTTTTTAATTATGCCAAGTATATATTTTTTGTGTTTGGAGGATCAGACTTTTTGGATGCTAGAGTGCTTTATTAAATAGTAGTTCTGGAAGTAGAGCCCTGCTAACGACATGAATAGCATATGCCCCTAGCTGTAGGCTAAATATAGGAGAGGAGAGGGCTAGTCACTTTGTAAACGTGGGTAAGGTTTCTTTAGAGTAGCTCAGCTTAAGGAAGGGAAAATTCTTTCTAGTTTTGCCCCTGTGGGTAAATACTTGGAGATTGGGGAGGAAGAGCTGAAGAGCTGAAAGTCAGGAATGGGATAAGAAGAAGGGAATATGGGTCTAAACATTAGACTGGCATTTTTCGTCACAGTTCTCATGAATAACAGTGTAAGTGCCTTGGACTCATTGAGTATTCTATACTTTTCATAGTGTTTTTGTATCTATTACCACATTTATTAATCATAGGTTTCTGGGTGAGGTAGGTATTATTATTCTTATTGCATTGATGAGAAAACTGAGGTCTGAAGAGGCTGAATGATATCCAGGGACATAAAGGGAGAAAAGGAGAACAGAGACATGAAGGATAGTAAAAACTACTTATTTTTTTGTGTCTCTCTTTAGAATTTGCAAAACATTCTTTTTTTCCTGTTCTAAGACCAAAAGATTTCCATTATTTGGGAATGGTTGAACAAATTGTCATGTATACATGTGATGGGATATATCATAAAACATGACTAAATGGGTGGATTCAGAGAGATGAATGGATTCAGAATAAGTGATCATAACCGGGACATTTATTCAATAACTACAGCATTGTAAACAAAAACAAGTTTGAAAATTAGGAGCTTTGATCATTTCAATGATGAACAACTATTTTGGAAACCAAAAGGTATTTGTTGAGCGAACAAATGACCTGAGTGAATAAAAGCTTATGTTATGGAATTGTGCCTCTTACTGACTCTCACTGCACAGCTTCTAAATAGGCTTCTGGTTTTATTCAGTTATGCTGTAAGGTAGCTGTCAGTCTCTGCTTAAACTGTTGGCAGCAAAGTCTAGAATAATGTTATGGATTCTTGGTTTAAGGCTAGGGAAATTCTGCACAACAGAGAGTCACTGCTTAATGTGGTAGAATTTGTCCATTTAGATTGTATTCTCAGCAGATTGGGCCTGCAGTTGTGTCCTGATGTTGGATTTTGAATTTGCTATAGAAATCACTGAATGCTTGTCTTTAATAAACATTTATGCTTAGTCTACAACTTATGAATGTACTACCTTACAAAAGTTCAATTAGAAATTGATACCTAGGAACCTAGAGCCATTTATAGAGATGATGTTATAAATTATGGCCAAGTGGCAAGATCAGCTGAAATAAAGGACAGTTTTGCCCATCTACCTGAATTTTATGTGGCTATGAATTAAGGAATTTGCTACCACAATTTTTGGGCCAAAGAAAGGGTAACCTAAGCATCATGTGGTAGGGCAGCTAGGTGGAACAGTGGATGGAGTTCTGGGCCTGGAGTTAGGAAGACCTGAGTTTAAATATAGCCTCAGACACTTACAAGCTGAGTGACCCTGGGAAAGTCACTTAACGTTGTTTGCCTCAGGTCCTCAACTATAAAATGAGAGGGAGAAGAAAATGGCAAACTACTCCAGTATCTTTGCCAAGAAAACCCCAAATGGCGTCACGAAGAGTCAAACATGATTGAAACAAGTGAACAACAATAACAAAGACTATGTGATAGGTGTGAAGAAGTGGTAGCATGTTTACAATGATGAATTAATAAGAAGTGGCATAAAGGCTATCATCAAAGAGATGTAGAACTGGAAAAGGAAAAAGGGCCACGTAGGTAACAGCCCTGATGCTACTTTTGGCATACACATACTGTCAGAAGGCAGACCTTAAGGTCATTTGGTAGACCTCCATGAAGAATTCACAGGAGAACATGAGAAAGATTCACCTAACATGAATAGGTTACGGTTTACCCAATTTGAAGGAGTACCAGTATAAATATTGAATTTTATTAACCACATTTAAACATTCATTCTCTTTTAACCATTTATTCCTCTAACCTTTGGTTCCATTTAAAAACATTCATGGAGGAGTAACATATAATCATTACTGTCTTATTGGAAATTAGATTATCATATTACTTCCTTCCCTGATCAGAAGCCTTGGGTCAGCAGAATACTGGGTATAGGTGGGTGGGTAGTAAGTTGCTGAAGGAGGAAGAAATCAGGAGAGAAATGGGAAGATATTTTACTGTTTTGCTCAAGGCTGACCATTTTTACTCTCAACTTTATTTTTTAAAATATTACCTTGGAATCAACTGAACTCCTCAGTCGATGTATGAATGAAGGAATAGTACAGTTAAGAGAAACCTTAGTCAGGACTCCTTAATTGATTCTATTCTTGATAGATAGAAAATTTGGTGATTAACTCATTAGTATTAACTAATACTGATGAACACAATGGTAGTGGTGGTGGGGGATATTTCTTACAAGGTTATCTCCCAAAGCTATGAATCAAAGGGAAAAGAGAATTAAGTGTACCTATTCCTCCACTTTTTTTCTTTTGTTCTAGGTCAACCACCCCAACTGCTTAGCAAAACAGACAAGCAGTAAATATTTGTTGAATGAAAGTTGTCACATAATCTCTGAAAATCTCGACTACTCTGGAATCTCACTATAATGCTATGCTTGGGCGTTATGTTATGGGATCACCTTTTATAAATGACATGGTAGCCCCTGAAATAAGGCAGAACTAAAGTATACCACTACTTAAAAGTGGGGCATGAGTGAGGAGAGAAAGAGATTAAAGGTTGTATAGCATGCTTCTTTTACAGATCGTGAAGTGGGGATGTCTGGGTATTTTATAGGTAGGCTAGAATCATAAGATTCAGAGCTCACAGGTCCTTTGGACACTACCTAGTTCAACTCTGATTTTATGGACAGCTCCCAGATAGTGAAAAGGTCTTGCCTAAGATATATGTTTAAAAATCAGGATTCAAACTAAAGTCTCCTGACTCCCTATTGATCCCTTCTTCATTCTCCTCTCCCCCCAATCCTTTCCCATCTCATAGCAATTGGTTAAAATAAAGAAAACAAAATATTAGTCAAGTGGATTGAGCTTCTTGGAAAAAAGACAATAACACAAATCCAGGATTTGGTTTTGTTCAGGTTGCAACTTGAATCATTGTTTTAGAGGACTGAATCACTCTAATCCTATTTCTCCTCCACATTTGCAAGTCCCTAGAGGTTACTGAGAATAACAAAAACAAATCCACTATTACAAGTGACAATAGCAAAAAAAGCCTACTACAGTTTTCAAAGTGCTGTGCTATCTTTGAGACCAAGTATTATTCCAGCTACCTTTTGGGTGGCAGTTCGGTTCACATAGCCAAGGCCTAGGACTCAGTCCCTGAGTTATCTCCTTTTGTAAGTCTAGGAAAGTGGTCCTCAATGTCTCATTGAAGGATCAGGTTTTTGAAAGCCCATTTTCTAATCTGTTTATTTCTCATTGGTGTCTGACATGGGAAATAGTATCTTTTGTAGTACAAGGAAATAGCAGGAGAAACACAGATTCTTGGTGATTTTCCAATTATCCCCAACTATATTTAACCAAGGCAGTAACTAATGATTAGCTGATTCAGGCTACTTAGAATAAATGTCCCCTTAACAAGACTTCCAGAGAGATGGCCTACCAAGGGGAAGGGGACATTGTCATTCATTCCCATGATAATGCATAATATATTGTAGAGATTACTCAAGTTAGACTGTTGAAGCTCATATTATTATTTAGCTTGGGCTATAGTGTAAAAATACTTTGCAAAATATAAAGCTTTAATTAAATGCAAGAGAGTAGTATAATGTAAAGTATGTGAGAAAGAAATACAGTTAAGTTTCTGTGGACTAAGAGTCCTGAGTTAGTTTTCACTAGATTGTATTTCATAAAATATTTGTATTTGTGAAAATATTTTGTGAAACTTAATGCTTTAATTAAGTGCAAGATACTAGAGCAAGATAAAGGCATGTGGGAGAGAATTACAGTAAGTTTCTGGGGATGTTAGTTGTTTATTAGATATAGATTTGAGTTAGTTGTTTATTAGATATAGATTTGAGTTAGTTGTTTATTAGATATAGACCTTAGATATTTTCATCTTCATTACCACTTATTTTTCTTCTTTTTCCTCCCTTTCTTTACACACCTCTATCTCTGTTGTTCATTTGTGTTTGACTCTTCATGACCCCATTTGAAGTGGGGGTGTCTGGGTAATTTTATAGGTAGCCTAGAATCATAAGATTCAGAGCTCAAAGGTCTTTTAGACATTACCTATGATTTTCCTGGAAAAGATATTGGAACAGTTTGCCGTTTCCTTCTCCAGCCCATTTTACAGAGGAGGAAATGGAGGCAAATAGGGTTAAGTGACTTTCGCCGGGTCACCCAGCTAGTTAATGTCTGAGGCTGGATTTTAGTTCAGGTCTTTCTGACTCCAGGCCTGCCACTCTCACCAGTGCCACCTAGTTGCCCCTGTTTGCCAATCACCTCTGCCTCTCCTAATAAGAGTATTTTGGGTTATTCATTCAGTTTGGAACTATTCTAATGACTGAACATTAATATACTTACTCACAATTTAGGATGACATATAGTATATAGTCTAATGTTGAAGAATAACTACTTATATGGTTTTGTTATATTAGTTAATGCCTCTGACTGAGGACAATATTATGGTCAGTCTTTGTCTGGAAAATGTTGTTCTATTCCTGTCCGCCTACTGTCTATTTTAATGCTCTTCAGTGGTCCCTCATTTTTCTTTATACTCTCTCACTCATGATCAAACCCATGGGTTGAAATTACCTTCATTTTTTCTGTATATTATCTTGTCTGTAAATAATTGTTTATGTGTTGCATTCCCCATTAGAATGTGGCCTCCTTGAGAGTAGGGACTGGGTTTTTTTTTCTTTTCTTTGTATCTCCAGTTCTTAGTACTTCTCCTGGTGCTTAATAGCTTGTTGACGGACAGACTCCCAGAGCTGTTTATCACTCCCTTAAGAGTTCTGCAACACCAGTTCTTCATCACCAAGTGACCATTAGGTATTTGAAAATGGGTGTCCCACAGGCATCCTAAACTCAATAGGTCCAAAATGGAACTCATCTTCCTTCCCCCCAAAGTGACCCTTCTTCTGTACTTCCCTAATATGGTCTAGTTAGTCACCCAGGTTTATAACTTTGGTATCATCTTCTCCTCCTCTGTCATTCATTTCTCTCATCCAATCAGTGGCCACATCTTACTATATCTGTTTCTACAACATCTATCAGTTATGTCCTCTATTCATATAGCCACAAACTTAGTTATGATCCTCATGACCCTTCTTCACCTGGACTATTATAATAGCCTGATATCCTGTATCAGATCTCTTTCTCCAGTCCATCTTCCACTTAATTATCAAAAAATGATTTTTCCTTGGGGCATTGAGGTGGCGCAGTGAATAGAGCACTGGCTCTGGAGTCAGAAATACACGAGTTCAAATCCAGCCTCAGACACTTAACACTTTCTAGCAAGTAACCCCAATTCCCCTGCTTTCCCCCCTCCAAAAAGCAAAACAAAAACAAGACAGAAAAACAAAACAAAACAAAACCCCAAAACAAAACAAAAAAACAACAAAATTTGATTTTTCCTAAAGTGTGGGTATGAGCATGTTACCACTCAATAAATCCTAGTGGACTGCTGTTACCTCTCTGGGATAAGATATAAAGTACTATCTTATATCTAAAATCTTTACAACCTGGCACCTTCTTATTTTTTCATTTTTCTTATGTATTAGCCACTTTCATGCATTCCACATTCCAGTCATACTGACCTATTTCCTCTTCCTTACTCATAGAACTCCATCTTTCATCTCCCCTCCTTTGCACTGGCTGTCCCCCATCCTTGGGACATTCTCCATCAATCTCTCTTCCACTTGGACTCTGTGGTTCCCTCTAAGACTCAGAAGGTCAAGAGCTACCTTTTACACAAATCTTTTCCTGATTGCTCCATCTCTTTGAACCCTCTTCCCCCAAATTACATTGGATTTATTTTCTAAAGATTCAAGTACATTTTGTCATAAATTCTTTCAAGGCATAGCCTTTTTCACTTTTGTCTTGGCATCACTAGCATATAGCCTTTCCATGGTATAGAGCACACACTTAAATGCTTGTAGATCAATTCCCCAAATCACACAATGTCAGAGTTAGAGGGAACATTAGAGATGATCTTATCAACTCCCAAATTCCACAGGTGAGGACAACAGGGCCTATAAGTGAAATGACCTGTTCAAAGTTACCTATCCAATAAGTGGCACTCAACACAACAATGCCAACTTTCCCTCTTTGGTTTTTTCCCCTTTAATATACAGCATATATTATAGCTCATATCTAGGTCACTGTCACCTGACCAGGGTGGCAATACTCTATTAAGGAATATTTTATCTCTTTTGTTTCTCTGTACTAAGCCAGAGTATCCCAATGCCACTCTAAGTCCCCAAAATGACCGACTACTTAATTTAACAGTAATAACCAACTAACCCAAGAATATATATGGTGCTACTTAAATTTTTTTTTTTTTTGATACGGGGGACTTAGACTTGTGATTTCCACATCTTGGAAAACTCTCACCACTAAAGAAGATTGACAACTGTCTATAATTTACAGTCTTAAAGAGTTGCCTCAGATACTGACAGGTTAAGAGATCTGCTCAGGGTGACATAGCCAGAATTTGAACCAAGGTCTTCCTGTCTTCAGGGCCAGTCTACTATCCCTTAAGCCTCAGTGCCTCTTGGATAATGCATTAAAATCAAGCTTAATTGCTGACCACAGATGTTGATTGATTTGAGCAGCTAATTTGATAAACAGGACATAAGCAACATTATAAATAAATCTCAGATTAGTGATTCCTTCCAGAAGAGTTCAGATATCTTTAGTGGATCACAGCAGGACAGAACCATAACCCTTTTGATCTTCCTTTTATCTCTACTTAATTGAAATGGTAGATATTCCTGTACACTGGGTATGAAAGTTTTTAGCTGACAGACTCAAACTTAGAGTTCACTGGTATTCTCTTAATGGAATGACCTGGGGCTCTTATTGATTAAAACCAAAATATTTTTTAATCCAAAAATAAGAGGTTAGCCTTTACTTTTGAGGTCAAGGCATCACTGCAAAGAACTGTATTCTAATAATGGAGAAAGGCAATCACTCTGGACATTTGACTAAGGAGACCTCTCTTTGAGGCTTGGTAGACTTCCAGTAGGGTCAAGTTTCCCTCGGTAGGTCTTAGGAGCCTTGATGTGTGATATGACTCTCGTCAAGAATGATAATGGGGGCTGTGTATCTTGGTCCCTAGACGAAGTGCTGACAACATGCCCTTGAATGTCAAGGTATCTAATAACTCTCCAAAGAAGAGGTAGCTTATTTCCTATGCTGTCGTTGCACTGCTGGCATTTTTATGGCATTCCCCAAAGTACTGCCTGTCAGAGTAAGTACTTTCAAGGATAGCATCACATTAGGGCGATTTGGGATTGATGTATATTAAAGAGCACAAACTCCAACTCCTTGCCCATATGCGTTCTATAGAAAGTACATCATTACATGACCAGACCATCTATTTTGTAAATGGCCACAGTGGAGGGCTCACCTGATAGCCTTATACAAAGCACTGAACTAGAACTTAATTCATATTCAACAAACTATGTCCTGCTGGCAAACCATCTCTGCCAGGGAACCTCTTAGGTATTTCCCACACTTTACATTGCATTATGCTTATTTGCATGCATGTATTATCTCACCTACTAGACCATAAACTCCTGAAGGGAAGCAAATGCATCTTACTCACCTTTGTGATTTTCTCAGTGCCCCACAAGGAATAGGAAACATGTCAGCCATGACTTTTGGAACCACCCAGGACTCTAAGGTGTTAATTCACAAAGCAGATGCAACACATTGGAGAGGGAGGCTACCAACCCCATTGGGCCACCCATAGAGTCTTATTTAAGCCTTGCTTAATTGTGGTTTAAAAACAAACTAAGAAAAAACCTTACAGATCTCGGGGACCCTGCAACTGTGACCTGAAGGCTTGGTCAGCAGCTTTATTGTGGGTCTGGGGGGTACAGGGAGGATTCTAGCTTTCCACAAGCTTGGGTGTGCAGAATTCCAGGCTGCTGTTCTTGGCTGTCATGTTTGGATGCCAAGAGAATGCTGTGCATTCTCCTAAACACACAATGACAAATACCCTGTTGGAAAATTGCTGTAGCTGACTGCAAAGTAAGATTGTCTTCAGTTACCCAGATCCCTCAGCAGAGATATATTCGTTCTTGGTTCTGCTTGCTACTGCAGTGTCCATAAAGCTCAATTACATTTATAACTTTGCATTAAATTAAATATGTTATTTTACACAAGCACTTAAAAAGTCCACTAAATATCCAATAACAGCTCTCTTTATTCCCTTGTTAGTGGCTGCCACAGTGACAGAATTCGAACCAGAGCTGAGTTGATTTAACACATTGATTTGCAGCCAGCACAGGCATTGTTCTTATAACAGAACTGATTAGCTTAGCAGGAAAGCATCATTTACTTTAAATTATCTCCCTCTTTCACCCATCTCCCTTCCTAGAGCACCTGTGACAATAGCCTGGCAGTGAGTGACCTTCCCAGCACACAGGGCCTTCCTTCTACCCTCTGACTTGCTACTTAGCTCTGGAGCCCAAGCTGGGGGTCTCAGTATTCTGTCAAGGTTATTTTTTATCATTTGGTGGTAACTATTCAGTCAAGACTATCCCAGGATAAATGGGCCATCAACATGCTTCCTCCAGAGAATGCTAAGGCTGAATGGTAAATTGACCCAAGAAACTCTGTACCCCTAGTTCTTCCAATAATTGATCCCTGGCTGACTTTTCTCTCCCAGCCTCTCGGGCAATAGTTAGCTTCTATTCAATGAATAACAACAGCGGTACCAAAGTTCTATAGATGATGGAGTATGGTTATAAGTCATGGAACACTGCAGTCTCCAAAGAACTGAAAATGAGTTATCATTCAGAGTGCATTGGAAAGGTTAGTGGTAGATGTGAGTAGGCTGAAATACGGCAAACAAGGAACTCTGAAGGAAAGCTGGAATTAGGAGTGGGAAATTCCCAGTGAACATATGCACTTTTTTGCAATCAAGAGTCCTAAGAGAGTTACCCAGAGTCACGGGAGGTTAAGAGTCTTATCCAGAGAACTTGAATCCGGATCTTCCTGGTTCTGAGGCCAGCTAGCTATCGACCATGCCATGAGAGAATCTCTGGGTCTCTCTCTGAAAAGGATGCCATAAAAAGTATGATAGCAAGTGAGTGATAGTCAAAAAACAGACAGTGTGATCCACTCATGTTCTCTTCCTGATAAATAGAAAGAGATGTGTGTGTGTGTGTGTGTGTGTGTGTGTGTGTGTGTGTAAAGGATGTTATAAAAAGTATGATAGTGAGTGAGCAACAGACAGTATGATCTACTCCTGTTCTCCTCATAAAGAGAAAGGGATGACCTGTAGGCACGTGTGTGTGTGTGTGTGTGTGTGTGTGTGTGTGTGTGTGTTGGATTTATGAGAGATAATAAAGGAAGAGTGCACAGGATGGGCAGGCATGGATAAGTTTTAATCTGCATTATTGGAAGAAACATTCAAATTAATGAGCTCACAAACCCTTTGAGTACAGCATAATAAAACAGGCTTAGTAAAGTGTTTGAGCAAGCAGTTGCAATAAGGAGTAGAGCCACTAAATTCCCCTGCATGTCCGAGGCTCTCACAACCCCTCTGTGTGATTCTTTTTGGCTCTGAAGCTGAGTCTGTGAAACTTGCTGAAGACTGCAGGGAACGATATTCCACAGTGTTGCCAAGGTTGGCCAAGACTTTTCTAGGGACTTTTGAGCCCGGTAAGGGCTGGCAAACAGTCACAAAACCAAGCTCCAGACCACTCATGCTCACTTAATGCCTTCTGAGGTAACAAACCTCTGGGAGATCCTGATGCCTTTTTAAAAAAAAAAACACCACTCCTCTAACCAATCCTACACATAGACATTGATTTATGTATGTGTTGTCTTCCTCATTAGACCATGATGATGATTATAAAGCATTTTATGTGAGACAAACTATGAGCTTTTTGGGGGGTGCTTTCTTCTTTTTCTTTTTGTCCCCTGTGTTTGGGATATGCTAAACACTTAATAAATGCTTATTGATTGATTAACATCTCCTTTCCAAGTAGTGCTTCCTTCAAAATTCTGTTTACTCTGGAAGATATGGGAGGTCATATTTATGTTTTAAAAAGTCTTTTCTGACAGGGGTTAAGATGGATAAGTCCCTCTTCCTAGCCACCCTAATAGTAGGTACCATGGACCTTTGCATGGGGCTGCTGAGCTGAATGTCCTCTTCTAAATACTGCTTCTCTCTGGTGTGTCTGTGGCAGAGTCCTATCATTCTGGGAGACTCTGAATCTTTGTTGTCACATCAGTTATTCACTAGAAGCGTTGTGTTCCCAAAGTTCCCTTTTGGAGTGGAGTTAATAAGCTCCTCCTCAATTGGCAGGCCTCATCTGATGTGCAGCCTGGATGGAATGCATTACAGTCCACTCCCGACCAACCCATTGTACACATTTACTTTACATCAAACACGCACCTCATCAGGAACAAGCAATAAATTGGTCCTCTAGAGTAGGATAATGGACAGTGAGAGTGGCATTATCATATAATTCACTGAGCAGGTCTTTTGATACTTTCACCAAGATGCTTACCTGTCAGAACAACATTGCCAGTTTATTTACAACCATGATATTATTTACTGTAAATGTAAAAATGATATTTTTCCCCTTTTTTCTCAGATATTTAATTTCTTGGGCTACATAAACATATCCTGCCTGGCATGTACGTGTGTGTGTGTGTGTGTGTGTGTGTGCGCATGCACACGTGCGTGTGCATACATAGTATTCTGGTCATTATCAGTGACAATCTGCAGACTCATTTGAATTTTTGTCTGGCTTGAGGGAATCACCATACCAACCACATGCTCTCTGTTGAAGCACAACATTCTCTACTGAAAACTTCAGGCCAGAGGGTTTATTTGGTTTATAGGAACATGTAATCACATTTCCCGAAAGCAAAATAATGAAACTGGGGATTATCTATTCCCTTCTCCATGCATGTGAATCCCATGGACATTAATAGAATCAAAATGCAGTGCATGGAAAGGCAAGGGGATGTCATTATAGACATTTTAATATTTTATAGATGTGGTGGAAACTTTCATTTTGTTGGTGGGGTGGACACTGAGGACTTAGGAGCAAATCAGTTAAATGTCAATTTCTCAACCATCACAATGATTTATTAGCAAAATAATAAATGAATCTCCATATCAGAGATAAGGTTTATGTTTGAGGACCTGGCATGTGAAACTCTTGTCTGTCTCTGAAGCCTTATCCCTGGCTTTCCATAAAGTTTTCCCCTACCAACCCTCCATGCTCTTCAGTGCAATCATTAGATCATGGGGATTATAGCATGTAGAGCTGGAAGCAGTCTTAGTGATCACCTAATCCAAATGCTTTCAGTTATGGATAAGGAAATAGACCCAGGGTAGTGAATAAACTTGCCTGATGCTACACAGATATAGTAAATGGTGAAGACTGGGCTTGATTCAAAGTCCTCAAATCCAATGTTCAAATCTAGAGTTTTCCCCAAAACATGTTGCTATGCTATTGCTGAAACAGCAAATTGTCCTTATAGAGAGATAAGAGGTGACATGTGCTTGAAAAGTTAATCCACCATCTCTACCCCGTCTTTTTAGACCCAGAGGGAAACAACCCAGGAAGCTGAGTCCAAGAACTCAATGAAAAACAGTATCCTCCACAACACTGGCCCCACAGTCACCATCCTGGAAACATATCCCAGTAGAGGTAAGAGCTGGCCATTGTTTTTGTAATTGTGGCAGTCCCTCCCACCCCCACCCCCACAGCAACAACTGCTGAAAACTCAGAAAAGGAAGCTCTAGCCAGCAAAAGGCTTGGCATTGTCACCTGGTTCAGCATAAGAAATAAATATAGTTTTATCAGTGGAAATAGCATTAAAGAAACTTCATTATCATCTGCTTTGCTGTTGTACCCCAAGGGCCATGTGGCCTTTCCATCTGATTTGTAGCTGAATCCTCTGTTATCTTCCCCTATTAGAAACTCATCTCCCTTAGAATAAGGATTGTTTTATTTTTCTCTTTGTATTTCCAGTGCTTAGCATGATAATTTGTGTATAGTAAACACTTAATGAATGCCTTTTTCATTCTTTTAGTATGTTAGACTTATATTGCCTATTGCTGTAGGTACTAAAAGTAGAGGCTATGTAGCATTGTGGATAGGCTACTATAATTATATTGGGGAGATCCAGGCTCATGCTTCAGCTTCATTTACTACTGGGGGGAATCTTGGGCCAATTATGAGCATCCAGGAAAAAAGGGTTATTAAAAGTAAAGGGATTGAGATGGATTAGGAGAAAAAGCCATGAGATTTGCCTATTAAGGGATCATTAGTGTCTTTGGAGAGAGCAGTTTCATTTTACAAATGATACTGGAAGTCAGACTCGATTGAGGAATGAGTGAGAGGGGAGGGAGGAGAGGCAGCAACTGAAAAGAGTTTTTTCAAGGAGTTTGGCTTGTGAAAATGGAGGAGAGAAAAAAAGATATATTGACGGAGATGGTCGAGTCCAGTGAAAGCTTTTTAAAGATTGGGGAGATTAGCCCATTTGAAGACAATGATGAAGTAACTAGTTGATAGGATGAGGTTCAATATTAAAAAGAGAGGGGAGGATGATTAGAAGTGCAATATATTGGAGAGAATGAGAGGTGATGGGATCAAGTACACAGTAGAGGGTTGGCCTTGGTAAGGAGGAGAAGGACCATCTCTTTTTAGCTATTGAGGGAAAAGAGGAAAGAGTGGGAGAATATGTCAAAGAGTTTTGAGATGAAGAGAATGGGAGAAGAGTGATGTATCAAAGTCTCACTTTTCTCAGTAAAGTAAGAGACAGTCTTCAGCTAAGAGAAGAGATGGGAGAAGTGCAAGGCTTGAGAAGAGATAGATGTGGAATAACTTCTTTGGGAGGTAAGCTAGGAAATCAGTTAGGGAGGGCCTAGATGAGGTTGAATAGTAGGATTTTGTAATGTGGCTTCCTCCAACTGGATTCATAGCTTTTCTTGAGAAGGAGGCAGATGCTGGGAGTAAATCAGGGCTGAAGTTTGGTGAAAGAAGAGTAACAACTAGACAAGGAACAAGTGATTCAAGAAGAGATGATAATACAAAGCTGAAATGGCTAACTAATGGGTTGAAATTGGAGGGGAAAGAAAACAAAGTCAGGGCAGGAGTAACTGTCTGAGAAAGTACTGAAGGGTGGATGGATTAGAGGTCTCACTGAGGGTGGATAATATATGGAGAGCCAGAATGATTAAAGGTTATAGTCAGATGGGGGAAAGCTATATTTTCCAATTAGGGCAGCAGAACATTTATGGGTAATAGTGAGATATAATACATGGCCATTTCAATGTATAGCTAAGGTGGAGGGAAGGAGTTGGTTATAAGATTTAAGGAAACTGAAGAATGAAAAAGTTAGGGAGTTTGGGGGAGCATCTAAGCAGATATTAAAATTCCTTAGTATAAGGACAGTCGTTAAGAAGGACAAGATGCTTGTCAGTCAGGTAGTGATCTTCTTGATAAGGGAGGAAGAATAACCTGGGATTTGAAATACTATAGCCACCATAATTTGAATTTAGTAGAAAATTTTGATTGATTGGATTTCAAAAGAAGAAAGATTGCTGAGTGAAAGAATTAACAGAAAGTCTGAAAATGACAGAAGGGATCAAGGGATATTCCCAAATCCCCTCTAGGAGCAGTGTTTTTGGATGGGTGATAGGATATATACATCTGTGTTAGAAAAGAAAGCCTGGGATGCACTGTTCTCAGAGAGACAGCCAGATCAGATAGAAGGAGTTCAGTTGATGTAAAGCATTTATTTATGTACTATGTAATGCATACTTTTGTTATTGTTTGTTATCATATTTATATATTTTGGCAGCAAATGCTATTACTTTCACATACATTTTTCCCATTTCCTACTTTCCCCACCATTTAGATTAGAAGCTCCTTTAAATCAAGAACTTTATCTATTTTCTCCCAAATATTTCATTACAGCTACAAGCACAATGCCCCATAAACACAATGGGCACATGAGACATTGAGGAATAAATAAGCCAGGATTTTTGAACCAAGAGCTGATAGATTCACTCCTTTCTCCCATCAATAATCTAATATCAATTTTGAGGAGGGGAGAAGGGTGGATAAGGAAGAAAGGATACTTTAAAAAGACTAAGGAAACATAAAAATTAAGATTGCATATTGAGGTAGGTGATCAAGATGTTTAAATTCTTGTTGAGGATCCTTCACATACAGACATCCTTGGCACTGAAAATGCTCTTACCAGTATAAGAAAAACGCTAGGAATATAGCCAAGGTCAGATGTTCATCAGAAAATTGGTTGGTGAAATAAGCAATTTTAAGGTCCTCAAAACAAACTTCCAGAGAATCAGACTTTTCCTGAACTTTTAAAATGCCAGTTTGGAGAGATGGCTCAAAAGGAAAAAATAGAGAAGACAAAAATACAGAAAATAAAGATTAAAAAAAATACTATCCCCATCAATTGAGGAATGTTTGAACAAGTCATGCTGTATGGTTGTGATAGAATACTACTGTGCTGTAAGAAATGCTGCACTTAATGATCTTAAAAAGGCATGGAAAGACTTGCATGAAATGATGAAGACCAAAGTGAGTAGAACCAAGAGAACATTGTATACAATAACAGCAATATTATTTTAAGAACAACTTCGGGGGGGCGGAGCCAAGATGGCGGAGTAGAAACAGCTCGTCCAAGCCTCTCTGCCCCCACATTCCCCCCAAACTATGTAAAAGGGGACTCTGAACAACTTCTGGAGCCCCAGCACCCACAGAACGACACAGAGAAGCTAACCTCCCGCTGAGGACAGCCCAGCAGTCCTGCAGGAAGGACCAGCGCAGAGGTCTGGGACCTGGCAGCGTGCAGAGCACAGGAGCCGAGCCGAGCTGAGCCCAGGTCCCCGTGAGCCGAGGTTTTAGCCCCAGGGCGGCAGGGCCAGCAGCCAGCTGGAGGAACCCCAGAACACCAGGAGCTGTGGTGACTCCAGAATTATCAACATAGACATGCCTAGGACAAAGTGAGAGGTTAGTGTCCTATGGACTTTGGGACCAGTATTTGGGGAATGCGTCAGCTCCCTCCCCTGGGGGCTAGAAGCCGCTGAGGAGACACGCCATTTTGTAGTTTTCAGAGGCAGCTCCGGCTCCCAGCCTACAAATCGTGGGGAGATCCAGTGATCAGTCTTGGGGGGTAATCGCTCTTGCTTTAACCTCCCTGGATCTGGATTGTGATCTAGGGTGGAAGTCGTGGGTGGGTTTACAGCTTGCCAGAAACGGAAGTTGCCCCCCACACGTTCGGGATGAAAATTCCTCTATCTGGCCTTAAAGCCATAGTGTGGCAACAAGCCCAAAAGTCAAGCAATTAAGTAGCAACATGCCAAGGCAAAGGAAACAGAAAAATGCAACCCTAGACTCCTATTTTGGGGGCATAGAGCTGGAAAAGGACTGTGAGGTCAGAAGTCCTGCTCCAAAAGCCCCAGGGGAAAACATGAGCGGGTTGCAGGCCATAGAGGACCTTAAGAAGGACTTTAAAAATCAAATAAGAGAAGTGGAGGAAAAATTAGAAAGAGAAATGAGAAGGATGCAGGAAAAGTATGAAATGAGGGTCAACAGCCTGACTGAGGAAAACAACACCTTAAAAAATAGACTAGCTCAAATGGCAAAGGAGGCCCAAAAGGGCAATGAGGAGAAGAATGCCTTAAAAAGTCGAATTTGCCAGATGGAAAAAGAATCTCAAAAGTTCACTGAGGAGATTCATTCCTTCAGAGTTAGACTGGAGCAAATGGAAGCTAATGACTTTATGAGAAATCAAGATGCTGTTAAGCAGATCCAAACAAATGAAAGATTAGAAGGCAATGTGAAATATCTCATGGGAAAAACCACTGACCTGGAAAATAGATCCAGGAGAGACAATTTAAAAATTATTGGACTACCTGAAAGCCATGATCAAAGAAAGACCCTAGAAATCACCCTTCAAGAAATTCTCAAGGAAAACTGCCCTGATGTTTTAGATCCAGAGGGCAAAATAGAGGTTGAAAGAATCCACAGATCACCTCCTGAAAAAGATCCCAAAAAGAAAACTCCCAGAAATATTATAGCCAGGTTCCAGAATCCCCAGATCAAGGAGAAAATACTACAAGCGGCCAGGAAGAAACAATTTCAATATTGTGGAAACACAATCAGAATAGCCCAGGACCTGGCAGCTTCTACACTGAGGGATCGAAGGGCATGGAATATGATATTCCAGAGGGCAAAAGAACTGGGAATGAACCCAAGGGTCACCTACCCAGCAAAACTGAGTATTTTGTTTCAGGGAAAATATGGTCATTCAGTGGAATAGAGGACTTTCAAGCATTCTTGAGGAAAAAACCAGAATTGAATAGAAAATTTGACATCCAGACACAAGAAGGAAGAGATGCCTGAGAAGGTAATCAGGGAAAAGAAATCAAAAGAAACTTATCAAAGTTGAACTGTTTACATTCCTATATGGAAAAGCAATAACTGTGACTGATGATATCTTTCTCACTATGAAAATAATGGAAGAAAGGGGTGTGGTCATATGAATACATATGTGAATGTGTGTGTATATGGTTACAGTTATATATGGATAGAGGGTATAGGTTGAATTTGTTGGGAAGGGAGAATACTCAAGGGATGAAATTATGAGGTGAGAGAGGAAAGTAGCAAGAGATGGGGAGAGACAGGGTAGGGTAAACTATCCCATGTAGAAGAAGCAAGGGGAAGTGGTTGCAAAGGAGGGGGAGAATAAGGAAGGCTAAAAAGGCAAAACCACATTCACATCAAATTTGGTTCAGGGAGAAAATGACATACATCCTAAATGGGATATCTCAACCTGCAGCAGGATAGGGGGAAGGGGGATGAGAGGAGGGATGATGGATGGGAGGGCATCCTTGGGGTGAGGGGAGGTTGGAAGTACCCACTATAGAAGAGGGACAGGATCATGTAGGGAATGGACCAGGTGGGGGTGGGATGAGTGGGAGGGAATTATAAGCAGCCTTGTACAATATATCTACTATGATAATGTTTTGCATAGCTAGACATGTACAACATATACTGAATTACTTATCTCCCAAGAGGAATGGGTGACAAGGGAGGAAGGAAATGGATCTGAAATTCGAGGTCGTAACATTAAATGTTTCAAATATATATAAATACTATTATTAATACTCTTTTGCTTGTAATAGGGAGATAAGATGTGCAGGCATTGGGATGCAAAGACTCACCTTCCTCTAATGGAAAAGTCGATGGGGTATGGGAGAAGGTATGGGAGAGAGCAGATTGGAGGAAGCGATATCTTGTGGGACTGCTATTCTGGGAGGTTGGGTAGGGGAATAATGGGGGGAAAATGATTGTAACTCAAAATCTGGCGGAAATGAATGATGTGAAACAGAAGTTAATAAAGCATTTGTTTAAAATTGTCAAAAAAAAAAGAACAACTTCGAGCAACTATGTCATTTTGACTATTATGAATGCACAAATTAAAACTAAAGGACATATGAAAAAAGATACTATCTGCATCCAGAGAAAAACTGATAAATTGAAATATGTATATAACAATTTTGTATATATACATGTATAATATGAGGAATGACTGATTCCACTTCTTAATTATGAGGATGTCTCATTTATTTTGTAGTTATGAAGGTACCAGGGGAGTATGATGTCTTACCACTTGTCATCCCTCACTCTGGCCATGTTATCAACCCATCTTTTTTTATCATTGAATGCTTTGATGGCATTGCTTTTTGGGACTGGGGCTGCTCATTGCTTTTATGTTAGCATCTGTACATGTCCACCATGTCCTTTTGCATTGTGTGATATTAATTTTTAGTTTTTTTAAAACAGTTGCTTCTCATGAATTACTACCATAAAACAACATTGGTAAAATACTGATATTGAAAAGATGTATGGTTGCTTTCATGGAGGATTGATTTGTATTTTCCCCAAAGCTATCTAGTTTGTATTCCTTTTCCTTTTCAACTCTGGGTCCAATGCATTATCCATCTGAACAGTCTGTCTCAGATGTGTGTACTGTTGGACAAACTTTCTGCAGGGGTTCTTAACCTGGGGTCAATAAAATTAAAAACAAAAGCTGTGTTTCAATATAGTTGTTTCCTTTTGTGCACCTACCTATTTTATATTATGCTATAAAAACATTCTGAGATGGGAAGCATAGGCTTCACCATCTTGTCAAGGGGATCCTTGATACAGAAAAAGCTGAGGACCACTGCTCTATAGGATAGGTCAGGTATCTAGCCAAATACTTACTGAATCTAGACAATACACATTCTTTATCCCCTTGGTCTTTTGTGTGTGGCAAGTGAGACTGAACTCCTTTGTGGGGTTATAGAGATCTTCGAAGAGGTTCTGCAATATTCTGCAACTTGATTCTCTCTGCACAAATGTCATCTGCAAACAGGAGCATTTGGAAGACTTTGCAATCCACAAGGCCTCTCCCATTTGAGCTCTGCACTTAGATTTCCTCCTTCACTATGGCAAATATCTTGGGTAAGCATAACTCCCTACTTGCTGCCTCACCTAGTTCATTAGCAGAGGGGTTGTTGAAAAGTACCATTTCTGCTGCTTCCAAGGGAAGATTAGGATTAGACTGACATTTTTTCTTTGATAAGAGTGATGACATATTAAGCTTTCAGCATTCAGATTTGCTTTATTGAATATAATGTCTGGGTTATTCCATGTCTAATTGTATTGGCAGGAAGCGGCCATTTGTTTTGAGAAACAGAAACAAATCTTCAGCAAGTAGTGTCTAAAGGGCTAGAGGACCCACAGGGATTCATTTCAAGACTCTGACACTGGGTCTTACCAGTGACTTAGTGGTTATGGATAATTCAGTCTGGGTTTTTTCATTTACATGTGAAAGACCTTTTTGGTTTATTGCAACAACCCTACAATCTGATTTACTTCTCAGTCACAACTGCCTCGTTAGAAATTAAATAATAAACAAACCCTGTAAGGAGCTGAAAGGCAGACTATGCCTAAGGCATACTTCACTGAGGCTCATACATACAGCCTACCATGACTGCATGTTTTGTCTACCATGATGTCATGGAGTTCAAGCTCATTGAATGCTTGACTTTTTATCTAGTTATTGGGGACAAGAAAAGCAAATGGGTCGATTTTCAGAGACAAATTGCTGAATGACTTAAATTCTGAATTAGGCTGAGTCTACCATAGAACAATAATTGCATTTTGGGTCTCTGCAGTACTTGTTTGTTTTTATTGATCAGGAAGTCAAAGGAGATTATTTATGAGCATTTGTAGAAAAACAGAGTGGGATAGTGGATGTGGAGTCAGGGAGAGCTGGGTTTGATTCCCATGTCTGATGCTTTTTTGTTGTTTGACCACAGGCCACTTTTAACTTCTCTCAGCATTAATTTCATTATTTGTAGAATTGGAATAGTAATAACTCTAATATCTATTTCACAGGGTAGTTGTTCAAATGAGACCATTTAAATAAAGTACTAGCAAACTTTAAAATGTTGTTTATCTAACAGTTATTATTACTAATTATTGACTCCATCTCTCATATTTCAGACACAAGAGCTAGTTAACTAACTTCTTCAAATTAAGCAATATGGGATAGGAAGATGTTAGTGGGGTCCTCACATGACCTTGGCACATAAATGAGAATTTCTTAAGCACCCCTTTGAAAGTTCAGTAAAACCCATAAACTGCTTCTTAGAGTAATGTTTTTAAATGCATAAAATAAAATATATGTGATAATAAAGGAAATTTCAATTATATTATACTTGTCAAAATATATTTTCAAAACTCAACAAGTTCATGGGCCCCAGGTGTAGGAATCTTTGGCACAAAGCATTGGTAAGGTACAGTCCCATTCCAATTGTTATCTAGGTGCATTGTACTCATACTGGGTTTACTCTGGAATTCCTTTTCTGGCTTTATTTCGCTCTAATTTATTTGCCAATTTGTCCTTATTGCCCTGCCCAAGACTGCCTGGATGATTTTGTTATCCACTTCTCATCCTTGGCCTAGTCGATAACATTGCCTAGGTGCAATAAAATGCCAAAGCTTTTCTGATCACCTCAGCAGAAGTGATTTCTCCTGCCTATGAACTCCTATGACATTTATGATCTGTGCTGCTCAAGCTCAAATCGGGGCTGTCTGTCATGCAGTCACTTGGGTCTATGTGTCTTCTTTATTTACGTGGAAGCTCCTAAAGTCAGGGATGGGCACAAAACAGTATTCAACAAATACTTGTTTAATGAACACACAAAGGAATGAGGGGCAGTGTTTCACAATGAATAGTATATTGCCTCATGGGCATAATACCTTGGTTCTGCTGCTTAATGCCCATTTCACCTTGGACAAGTCACTTTACAACCCTGGGCCTCAGTTTCCTCACCTGTAAATGAGGGGGTTTGATTAGATAGCCTCAAAGATTCCTTCCATCTTTAAATCTATGATTCTTTGAGTCACTCATTGAGTCAATGAAACAACAAAAGTTGTCAAACCAACCATAAATCGTTATCACATTTATGAGAGGGGGCCAGGTAATTCAACAATTATGAATTACTGGGTCAGTGCCCATAGCCACCCAAAAAGAGATCAGCATAATGGACCGCAACATTAGAATAAACTTCAGTTGTTTCCCAAGTAAAGGACCATCCTTATTAATCTAACCTTATCAGTGGCGGTGCATGAATATGTGAAAGCTATTGGAAGTGAGGGCCTATATTTTCTGGGCCAGGTTCAGATGCACAATGTCTGATCATCAAATCACTGAGACATTTGTCTGGTCTCTTTCTTGGTCCTACTCTCTATTGGTCACACAGTCTAATTTTATTTACTACCGGACTGCTGATGAACAAGGGAGAGGACATCTCAGTGAGCTGGCTGTGATGTATCCTAATAAGAAGGGCACATTGTAAGAAGTGCAGGGGAAGGTGGCTTCAGGAATTTCCAATCTACGACTGTGCTGACTCAGTCACTTTTTGAACATATCAGTCTGAGTACAGGAGGTCCGATAACATCACTGACCTTTGGTGCTGACTGGCAATGCAGCACAGAATCTTCTTCCTTTTACTGCCGTGAACCCTGGGACTCAATAAATTCATTTACTCTGAGACTGGAGAGGTCTGGGTGGCATTTTAGATTCTTAACTGTCTCTCTCAAATATGTAGACTTTTCAGTGGTATGGAGTTCTGTTTTCTGATTAAAGACAGGATTGGGACTGGTTTTGTGATGGTTAACAAGTTTATATATTTAAAGGATCCTTCTGGAAATAATGATAGGATATGGCGGTGGATAAATTTTGCCATTTTTAACTCCATGGCATGTCTTTTATATGCTTTCTTTTCTCCATTCACACATCCCCCACCTTAAATCAGGCCCTCTTCACCCTCTACTTGTACCACTGTAAATAACCTCTCTCCTCACTCTATTCTATTCTACACTCAGCTTTCAAGGTCACTTTTTTAAAGTGTAAGTCTGACCACGACACTCGTCCCACCTCCCACCTCACCCCACCTGCTTTAATATAGGGGTCAGAGTCTAGCCTGGAGTTAGAGTCAGAGAGGACGCAAGGTCCAGGAAGTGGGTTTCTTTAGCAGAAATCTTAGATGGATTCCTATATCTTTCATGTCTAAGACTATCATTTGTATTGACAACAGTCAGGGAAAATCTATGTAATTATCTTATAGGATGACTGTTGAAAGAGAACCCTGATGAACTCTGGGAAAGTGTTAGATCTTGTAAAACAGGGCAACTGAGCTGACTAGAGAAACTTATAAGAGGATCCTCAGGAGCCTTTTGGACAAGAAAGGGTCTGGAATACATCCTCTGAAAGGAACATGGCTGGCTTTTTTTGAAAGATGCCCTCTGAAATATTTCCTTCATCACCATCAAGGTATGCAATGGCCCATAACTCTTTCTTTAGCTTTGCACAGATTCCCTGCCCTACGCAAGCTTCTTATTAGTATTCCTGTTCATTAGTTAGCTGTCATAAAATTACAGAAAATCCTCTGCACTCGAGAATGTAGAAATCACGATTTCAAACATTCCCTGGGTACCTTAAATTTTGGTTGGTGGTTTCTTCCGTTTCATTTCTCTGTTTTAGCCCAAGCTCCTGACAGACCCCCATACTTGTAGGCTGTTGCTGACTACAGATGCTCTGGTTCTGGGACAATATCCCCCGTACACAAAGGCAAAGTTGTAAAGTGCTGAGAAGTGTCAAAGGCACAAACATTCTCTATGACATATAATCAGAAATAATTAAATAATTCACTAAACTCTAAATATTTATTAGTAGCAACCTACTATGTAGAGGACAAAATAAGAAATGGCCCTTACTTTCAAAGAATTTACATTCTACTGAACTAAAAAGAAAAACCTTTGCTCTATGTGAGGAGGGATTGTTTCATTCTGTTCCTATATAACCCAAGGTGTGGCTCATTAGTCCCTTAAAAATACTTGTTGAATGATGAATTGGCTGTGGATTTAAAAAAATATTTTAAAAGGCACAAAATTTTTGGTACTTTCAAAATATATACCCTGTACCTCCATGGTCCCCACTCTTCAGAACTCTGAAAGATAAAACAGGGTCCTTTTAGGAGATTAAAGGTTGTCAGGGAGGAATATTCCCCTGTTTTCTTTCACCCAGTATAATTAGGAAGATCTACGGAAATATGTTTCTATTTTGGATATTTTTCTTGGAAAATTATTCTTTGCTATTCCAAGTCAGTTATACAACAAACTAGTTAGTTTTCCATCTACTCTTTTTCTGCATTTACATATGCACAGATTGAAAAACAATCCTATTCACCTTAATGGGATGGGGCTTGGTCAAACAGTGTAAATAAATGCACACAGAAAAATAATGTATTAAGGGGAAAAATGAGTTTAAATGCAAATAAAATTTATCCAGTTTTGTTCTGGAGTCCTAACACACTTCAATTAATTAATTAACACCTTTTAAATTCCTGGTTAAAATTTCAAGTTTGTTTCTGACTTTTTCTTATGCAGGTACTTATGTCCAAATTCAAGAAATAGATCGAAGTTGAAATATATTTGAAATATAAAGATCTTTATAATACTCTTTGCTATAGAATGGACCAGTTTCTTCTTAATCCCACCCAAATAGGTCCATTCTCCTCATTTTGCAGATTAGGAAACTGAGACCCAGAAAATTTAAAAGTCAATGCCCAAAGTTACAAAGGTAGCAAGTGGCAGAGGCAGGATTTGTACCATGGTCAGATAGGTGGTACGGTGCATAGAGTATTGGCCCCGGAGTCAGAAGAACCTGAATTCAAATCTAGCCTCAGACACTTACTAGCTAGATGACCACGGGCAAGTCACTTAACTCTTTGCCTCAGTTTCCTCATCTGTAAAATGAACTGGAGAAAGAAATGGCAAACCACTCTTGGGTCTTTGCCAAGATAACCCCAAATTGTGTCATAAATTCAGTTATGACTGAAATAACTGAACAACAACCATCTCTGACTACAACTTCAACCTTCTTTCTATTATAGGTTTGGCTGCTGAATTGCCAAAGTGACTTTTTTTAGTTTCAAATACTGTGTCATGGGACTGGTTCTGGGAAAAGTGTGATATTGAGGTTCCCATGAATTAGGAGTTCAAAACTGTTGTAGTAAATTAAGAATGATGTATAGATGTTTGTCAGCATAGTGACCTTTATTAATATCTTCTTATATTCCTCAGTGATTCCCGTTCAGTGACAGAATGAATTATATCAACCAAGGTTATTGCTCAGATAACCTATCGAAATGGTAGTTTTTCTGTTTCATCATATGCTTCTAAATGTTAACTAACTGCTTGTTAGCTTTAAGCATTACACTGGAGAGAGTCATTAGGCCTTATATCTCTGGATATGTGCCTTAAAAGTCCTGAGATTAAAGATGAATCAAAGTGATCCAAGTTCTCAGAGTTTCTGACTGGAAGTCCAAGTCTCCCTGGACATAACCCAAGTGGAAAATCTAGCACAAATTGCCTTTAAAAATTAATAATTCACAAAATCTATGGGCTAAGCGGAGTCTGGCTTGAGAAGATAAGTAAAATAAATACCACGAAGTCAACTTTTAATAATCTGTGGCATGGAGTTTAAGCACAAGAGAAAACATTTAACAATCAGTCAGGAGCACTTGCTAAATGATTAAAGGAGAATAACAACATCCTCCTTTCTCTCCTTCCCTTCTTACATCTTCCCCCACCCTTGCCCACACACTCCTAATTTCTAAGTCAAGATTGCCATTTAAAATTGCGAATTGGTATACAAAAATGCTTACATAATTTCTTTGTTTAATGAGCTCCCAATGTATGATTTTCACTTTTTATGCACATCCTTCCATAAGTATTTTTGCATGGATGGTTCTGTGTGGTGTTGACAAAGAACAGCACAGGCAGAGATAAGAGCTGTGTTTGATGAAGGACCGTCAGACCGAAGTGCAGTCATGGAAAATAATGTAATCAGATCCACTGCTAGGCTAGTAACAAGTGGTCTGGTATATTTGTCTAATTATTCAGACAGAACATTTACATCTGACAGACTTTTGATATAAGAGGTTTATAGTTAGGACCAATCTTCAATCTCTTTATGCCAAGTAGATGCTGACTCCTGAGCAATGGTTTTGCATGATGAACAATAAAATCCCAGATGGATGATGACAAGTTCTTATCCTCCAAAAGGAGAAATCAAAATGAAAAGCAGGGGGAATGAAACAGCCTGGCAACAAAATGGAGAGTGCAAGGTGCTCTTACGGAAAGTTTGTACCAGTAACCAATGAGTGAGCCTGCACATTGGTTTGAGATAAGGATTCTGGGATGCAAAAAGAAATAGTTGAGATGCTCTAACTCAGGAAAGTCATATCGATTAACATACAGTAGTGTCCAGAAAGGGTTTTGTTTCATGGACCCCTTTGGTAGTTTGATAAATCCCATGGACCTCATCTCAGAATGATTTAAAATATATCAGTATATATGGTTAAAAACAAAACCAGTTATATTGTAAAATAGTAATCAAATATATGCATATATTTATATGTACATATATATATTCATATAGCGACATATCTATATCTAGGTTGGTCTATCTAGCTAGCTATCTTCATGTTTATGGATCCCAGGCTAAAAACTCCTAGTCTGGTCAAAAGAAATAAAGTATGAAGGAAAACTAAGTTATTTTTTCTTCTGACCTTGTGATGACCCTTAGGAATTTTTATCTCTGCATGAATTTGAATAAATAAATCAAATAAATCAACCAACCAACATTTATAAAGTGCCTACTATGTGCCAGACTCTGAGTTAAAAGAAAAAAGATAGTTCCTAACCTCAGGGACCTTAGATACTATGTATGTGGAGTGTAGAGGGAGGATAAAACATGTTCATGATGCAGAAAATAAGTATACAATCCTTTTTTTTTGGGGGGGGGGTAAGGGGAAAGATGTGACACTTAACAGTTGTATGGCTAGATCATTGATTTAGAGTTGGAAGGGACCTCACAGCTCATCTGGTCCCCCCCTCCTCCCCCAAATTGAGGAAATAAGAGTCAGCTCTATGATCATTTTGGAGACTTATAGAGGAAAACAGTTATTTTTCCCAACAAAACATACTGTTCAAAATGTTAATCTATTTCCAAATTGTATGTGAGGCTGTGTGGAGAAGATGTATTCAATTTACTAGGAAAAAGCAAATCAATGCTCCAGTGGACAGCAATTCCCATCCCAGAGGTATGGTAAACCCAAGAAGTGAGTCACAGACAATCCATGCTATACCATATGCAACAGTCCAAGGCAGGCTGTTGCAACTGGGGCCAAGTGCAATTGTGTGTCTCCAGAGACTGAGACTGTTTATACCATACTGACTAAACAGGTGAAAACACAAAAGACTTGATTCACCAATCAGTTTTGTCTCAAGAAACTCAACAAATGGTTTAATTTCTATGTGGAAAATGCCATCTTTTCTGGCTTCCTTACCTTGAGAGTTGATACAGGGCATAGTTTAGGTATATGGTTTAGTGATTATTTCCTCTAGCAAACTTGCTATTTCAGGCCAGGTCTTTGATTCTTTCTCTTATGCATCCAAAGAATCTACTAGAGCTTCTACTTAAGGCTCTACTTTTTGAAAACTATCACTCGTTAAGTCAATTTAAAGATGTCTGACTTTTTATGACCCCACTTGGGGTTTTCTTGGCAGATACTGGAGTAGTTTGCCATTCCCTTTTCCAGGTAATTTTACAGATGAGGCACAGAGCTTTAAGTGACTTGCCTAGGGTCATACAAATAGTAAGTGTCTGAGGCTGGATTTGAACTCATGAAGATGAATCTTCCTTGATTCCAGCTCCAGCATTCTATTCATTGCACCAATAACAAAACAAACAAACAAACAAAAACAAAAAACAAACACAACAAAAAAATCTAGTGAAAACTGTCACTACTGTAGTTCTTTATTAAGCTACTACATTTCCAGTCTTACTTTACTCCCTCTCATATACTCTATGATCCAGGCACTCAGGCTTCCTATCCATTCATCCCACATCATCTCCTGATTCTGAGTATTTTTCATTGGCCCGCAGTCCTGTAAGGCTCTCCCTTTTCACCTTGACTTCCTGGCTTCTCAGGTTTCCTTCAAATCTCACCTGAAGTCTAACACTCTACAAAAATTCCCCCAGTTCCCCTTAATGCTGTTGACTGCCCTCTGAGATGATTTTCCTTCTATGGTATATATATTTTGTTTGCACATTGTCTCTCCCATTGGATTGTGATCTGGGACTTAGATTTTTTTTTCTTTGTACCGTGAGTACATATGTAGAGGAGGAAGGAGATGTGGTTGGAGATGAAGGTAAAGGTTAAACTGTGCAAAGCCTTAAACACCCAAAGTGATGAACTTTATTCCATTATTAACTTCCATACAATCTATCTCTTTAATATCTGTTGCATCCATTCCCACCTTACTACTTCCAGTGTCTTTGTCCTAGTTCAGTATTCAATTACCTCTAAGGGGTTTTGTTACCTTCCAATTAGTTTTCCTACTTCTAGTCTTTCCCTTCTCGAACCCATCTTCTACCATGTTGAGTAACATGTTGAATAACTTTCCTAAATAAAGTAAGGCCCAAATATTCTTTCAGTGGCTCCTAGATAGCAACTAAATAAAGTCCACACTATATTTGGCATTCAAGGCTTTCCATAGTCCAGTTTTTGCCTGTTTTCTTTTTTTTGGAGGGGCAGTTGGGGATAAGTAACTTGCCCAAAGTCAGATGGCTAGTTAAGTATCTGAGGCCAGATTTGAACTCAGGTCCTCCTGACTCCAGGGCTGGTGCTATAGTCACTGTGCCACCTAGCCACCCCTAGCCTGTTTTTTCAACCTTATCTCATGTCTCCCTTGCCTAATGAATTCTGTGCTTCAACCAAACTTGATTATTTGTCATTGTCAAGACAGATTCCATGCTCTTTTTGTTCCTTACCTTTGTTTATTCCTATACCTGGAAATGGCCTTGAATCTTGCCATTGATCCAGTGAGTGCACCCTCTTTTGAGTCAGGGAGTGACATAACTAGATCTGCAAGTTAGGAAAATCACTTTGGCAGCTGTGTAGATGATGCATTATCTAAGAGAAAGATTTGAGAACAATTGGGGACTGATGGAATAGTCCAAGCAAGGGGTGTTAGAGACCTGAACTAGGGTGGTGACTGTGTGGGTGGAGAGGAAGGGTCTGATGGCAAAGAAAACCTGGATATTGAAATGATGAGATCTGGAAAATGACTGCATAGGGGTAAGGAAGAATCTGGAATCTAGGTTGGCAATGCAAACATTCATGAGACTTTACTTTCTTTATGAAGCTTTTCCTGTCTATGCTGTCCCCAGTAACCTCTTCCTTGGCTGAATACATAGGGCCCCAGTGATATTCACCACTCATTTGGCACTTCACAGAGGCTGATTTCCATTGGTAATTACCTTTTTGAGAAATATAATCAACTGTG
The DNA here is from genome assembly GCA_011680675.1 of Gymnobelideus leadbeateri. NCBI lineage: Eukaryota > Metazoa > Chordata > Mammalia > Diprotodontia > Petauridae > Gymnobelideus > Gymnobelideus leadbeateri. Next base: position 62,589 of record WOXC01004349.1, read on the forward strand.
AAAGACTTAGAGAATCTGATCAATACAATGATTCATGATAATTCCAATGGATTTGTAATGAAAAATGCTATTCACTTCTGGAGAGAGAACTAATGAACTCTGGGCACCGAATGAAGCATATTTTTTTAATCACTTCCTTTATTTTTCATGTGTGTGTGTATGTGTTTTGCAACATGGATTAATATTGAAATGTTTTGCATGACTTCACATGTATAATGGGTATCATATTGTTTGCCTTTTCAGTGGCTGGGGGTGGGGCTGGAGAGAATGGGAGAATTTGGAACTGAAAATAAAAATTTAAATAAAAAAAGGAATATGTCCTGTGTTTCCAACTATGCTGTAAGCTTGATGGTAGAGACTGAATTTTATTGACCTTTGTTTCCTTCATAGCACTGGGCAACTTATAGATACTTCATGAGTATTGATTGAAGAATAAGCGGATGGCATGTGATTTTTTTTTTGTATAGTATTATTTGGATTGTAATGATATGGTGATCTGGCTTGAAGATAACTAGATGCTGATTTGTCTGTAGACTGATGAAGCTAAGAGGGATGTCATGTATATGTGACCTGATGGTTCCTGGAGTCAGAGCTAATGACACACCAAGGCTTCATATACGAGCACAAGATGTATGTTTTGAAGTATTTTTTTCTGGAGGTACAATTCAGTATTTCATTAGGTTATTTTAAAATGAACTTCAAAAATTCCTGGAAAGTCTCCTCTCTGCCCTTCTGGGCTATAGCCTAGGAATGCTATAGACAAGTGATGAAACAAATCCCTCAGACTTTTGTCCTCATATAAGCATGGGCCAAATGTTTGTTGTGCATCATATTCCGCCACTCGCATATCAGTGATTGGTGGGGGGAGGGAGGAAGGCACAGATGGGACATGGACAGTTTTTCATTGCTTGTTCCATATGATAGAGCTCAACACATCTGGTCGGTTACGAAAAGCATCTTTGCACTAATTTGTTTGTCAGTATCCATTGAGAGGACTATCTGTCATCCTGTCGGATTTTGGTTGCCCCGAGATGTTTGAAGACAAGGCTAGCCACAAATTGTGACTGTGGCCACCTGGGAGTCAGTGGCAGAAATCACCAGCTGTTCTAAGTAACATCAACTGGATGTTCTCCCCCCGACCCCACCTTGCAAAAATAAAAAGGTAAAATTTCAGCTGAAGCTGTCTTAAGACATTTAGTAGCTGCAGGGATAAAACAATCACTGGAATTGGAGGATGAGAGAGACTGGGGGGGGGGGGGAGACAGAGACAGAGATAGAGACAGAGACAGAGAGAGACAGAGAGACAGAGACAGACAGAGACAGAGAGAGACAGAGAGAGACAGAGAGAGAGAGACAGAGAGAGAGAGAGACAGAGAGACAGAGACAGAGAGACAGAGAGAGAGAAAGATAGAGAGAAACAGAGCAAGAGAGAGACAGAGAGACAAAGAGAGACAGAGACAGAGAAATAGCAAGTCTCCAATTCATTATTGATGGGTAAAGTAAAATGGGGACCCCTTGCTGGGGTTCAAAGGAAATGATATCCCTGACTTGCAGCTTGCTATTTTAAAATTTCTATGGTTTTTAGGGCAAGAGGAAGTTTGCCTTTAGCCCGAGAAGCAACATTAGGATTAGATGCATTTGCTTGAGTGAAATAATAGGGGCATCATCATGATTCTGACTGTTTAATCAATATTTGATGTGTGCTGATCGGCTGCATTTATCCCCTGTCCAGCACCAACTGCATGGATTCCATGGCTGCCGGGGAAGTTACCGAGGGTGGCAGCCACGTGAGGAATTTAGAAGGTGGTGAGCTTAACATCTTGGGCAGATCCCTAAGCCAGTGAGTTCAACTAATTGGAAATATTCTGGTCTGTTTCAACAGCCTGTGGCTGATATGGTAAAGAAGTTTGATTCTTCAGCCGCTACCCCCGTGTCCCCCCAGACTTGCTTGTTTTGCTGGTTCTACCTTCACCTGTACTTCAGACGTTGCTACTGCCTTAGGCCCATTCAGCTCCTCTGAAGGATCTATAAAGGCAATCTCAGCGACTGACCTTGGTTTTTACTTCAGACTTTGTTATTGCCTGATGCTTGAAGCCCTGAGATTTATAACCCAGGCCTCTGACCTCTGCTTGCTCATTCTGCGTTTTTTCTCATTCATTCCCACTTATCACTACCTCCCATCCCATGGTTTATGCAATATCACCCTGGCTAAGATTTCTCAAAACTAGGTGAAACCTTAAAGTAAAAGGTAAAAAAAAAAGACAGTACTTTTAAGCAGCATTTTTGAGTACTACTGTTCCCAAAACAACTACTACTACTATGCACGACAAAAACAACAGCGAGGAAGAGGAAAAGCCCAAAAGAATACCCTAGAACTAGAAAGCCCAAGTCCCTTTTAGATTTTGAATACAATCCTGTCTGAATCAGACTAGGGCAGGGGTGGGGACCTGGGCCTTGAGGCCACATGTGGCCTTCTAGATCCTTAAGTGTGGCCTTTTGACTGATTCCAAATTTTAACTGTAAAATTTGCAATCAGTCAAAAGACTTAAGGATTTAGAAGGCCGTATGTGGCCTCAAGGCCCCAGGTTCCCACCCCTGGCCTAAGGTAACAGTAAAGAATATTTCCCCTCTCCACCCTTGATATATACATACTATTTCCCCACTTTCAAAGCTGAGCTTTTTTCCTTCTTTTTGTTTACTTTATTAATTTCTCTCACCAACATATCTAATTTTGTAAGGTCAAGAATTTGTTCAAGGCAATATAGTTTTTTCATGCTTGATAATTTAAGCACCAGGGGCAGCTAGGTGGTGCAGTGAATAGAGCACTGGCCCTGGAGTCAGGAGGACCTGAGTTCAAATCCAGCCTCAGACACTTAACACAAAAACTACCCATGTGACTTTGGGCAAGTCACTTAACCCCAACTGCCCTCCAAAAAGCAAAAAAAAAAAAAAAAAAATTAAGTATCAGTTAAATCTTCTTGACTTGATTATTTTCATTTTTGGGTCTAACCTTTCTTCCACTACTTTTTCCCCCAATGAATATCTATTTGTCAGAATATTATTTTCTGTCTTGAATGGCATGATTATTTTATTTTCCAATAGGAAATCACCTTTGATACCTGCTACCTTAGGTAAATACTTAACCTTCCTGGGTATGAATTTCTTCATCTGTATCAAAAATGGTTAGACTACATGACCTCATATGTCCCTTCAAGCTTTAAATGTACTATCCTACACATTATACAGGATGTCCCAAAAGTCTTAGGGTAGTTTTCAACATCAATTACTATTGTCTTTTAATAAATATTAACAGAATAACATTTATTTAGTACAATCCAATGCTCTTATTAATTTTAAAATTTTATTATTATGTTTTGTTTCTTTACAAGTCAAAACTGGTTTTTAATAACTGTAATTTCTGCTAAAATTGGCTCAAGGGGGCAGCTAGGTGGCACAATAAATAGAGAACCGGCCCTGGAGTCAGGATGACCCAAGTTAAAATCTGGCCTCAGATACTTAACACTTACTGTATGACCTCTGGCAAGTCACTTAACCCCAATTTTCTTGCCTTTCCCCCTCCAAAAAAATCAAAACCAAAACATAAAAAAACCACAAAAAATGGCTCAAATGGTCCATCACAGATAGGTATAATCAAAGGAATCTGTCCATTCACATAGAAAAGACCAAGTGGATGAAAGATCTCTATTGTTTGGATTTCAATAATCATTTGTATGGACCTTCTATAGAGCTTTGCAATAGAGTGTATAGATACATAGTGCAAATGGACAATGAGTTGGTGCCATTGGAAAAAGAATAGTGGCTAAATTGTTTTTGGAAAACTGAAAAGCTTTTTAACTGACTCCAACTTTCTCAAGAAGGCAAAAGTCCATTATTTCAATACTAACATTCTACTGCTTTTGCTATATGGAAGCAAGGCATGGAGTACAGCTATCTCCAAGGAACTAAAAAGGATCACCAAACAAAAGCAATGGAGAACTACATAACTACATGATGAGGGAGAGAAAATTGTAACATCAAATCAATGAGTAAGTCCAAAGAAGAAGAGGGGTAAAAGGTACCATCAAGTGATCATGTGTGAGAAGGTGAAGATGGGTTGTTGTGTAAAGAATGGACAGGTGAACAGTTGCATTTCCCCATATGAAAGGAGGTATCAGGAGACATCTCTAATATATTTGGTGGATCCTGTGGATAACTTTTAGGTAAACTTATATTAGGGTTGAACAAGAAGTGAATAATTTGTGACATGTACCCCTGAAATAAATGAATGAAATCACAGGCCCATTTGAGCTATCTTTGGAGAAAAAAATTTTTTTTCTCAGTTGAGCTCCTAGAACTAATTAGTTCCTCACTCATCTTTGAGTGTGTTAGTTGACCAATTAAAAAAAAATTCATTGATTTTTCCCCTGAATATTGTTATTAATTTCTAATGACTGCCTCAATCCTGATATATTTCAGAGATAAGGAAATTGAACTGCTGAAGGTCACATCATCAGGCATTTTTTTCAAAGCTGAGTTTAGAGGTCTTCTGAATTCCTAGCCCAGTTCTCTTTCCAGTACATGTAAATTCTGCCCATATTTGAACTGAGTATGTATCAATTGTTGCCGAAAAAATAGTCTGCCGACTATAACTCACTGGTGAAAGATGAATATTGAAATTGGGAAGAAAGGGGATGGCTAGGTGGTGCAGTGAGTGGAGTGCCGGCCCTGGAGTCAGAAGGACCTGAGTTCGGATCCGGCCTCAGACACTTAACGCACACACAAACAAACAACAACAAAAAAACCTAGCCATGTGACCTTGGGCAAGTTACTTAACCCCAACTGCCCTCCAAAAAGCAAAAAAAAAAGAAATTGGGAAGAAAGGAAGAATCAGCAGTGTGTGGAACTAGCCTGGGTTAATTACTGGAGTGACACCACAAGAGAAAGATAATAATCTTTTCTTAAAGTCTGTTCATATTTTTTTTCTCCAGTTGTGGCCGATCCTATTCTAGAGTATTTAGCCTTCCCATTAGGTCATGATTCTGTTTTGCTTTTTATTGAAAATGGAATAACTGAATGGCTATAGTGAATCTATAGAGATCTGATGCAGTAGTAATAGGAATGAATCTCTGCTTTAAAAATCTGTGGCACTTGCTGAGGGCTATAGTTAGTCACTTAGTGGAATCAGATTTAGGAAATGAAGCAAGACACCAGCTGGTAGTGGAGTCACCACTGAGCTGATATCAAAATGGGCAATGTCGTTCTCTAAGAAAGTACAATCCTTACACTTTAAAATTAAATCAGAGTACTGAGGGCTAAAAAAGAACCACAAAGAACTACTTCCTGACCCCTGGACATAAAGGACAAAATGCCTCAGTTGGGCATTGAAAGCCCATAGCAGTGTCACTCGAGCCTCCTTTTCTGACTTATATAGTATGCTTCTTTCTAAACTCTTATGTTCCAAACTAGTATACACGTTGTTCCCCAAACTTACAATTCCATTTTCTGTCCCTGTGCTTTTGTATAAACTATGAAGACCTCCTGGAACACCACCTTTCTTCATCTTTGCATCCTCTATTTCCTTTGTCTTTTTTTTTTTTTTTTTTGAGGAGGAAAGGCAAGACATTTGGGGTTGTGACTTGCTCAAGGTCACACAGCTTGTAAGTATATCCTTCCTTGTCTCTCCTTTTAGTACTTTCTCCTGTCTCAAACGGTTTCTATATATATATATATATTTTTTTTTTTTTTGCTTTTTGGAGGGCAATTGGGGTTAAGTAACTTGCCCAAGGTCACACGGCTACGTTTTTGTTTGTGTGTGCGTTAAGTGTCTGAGTCTGGATCCGAACTCAGGTCCTTCTGACTCCAGGGCCAGCACTCTACTCACTGAGTCACTTAGCCGCCCCTCTATATTTTAATCTGAGTAAATGTGGTACCCTATCCAATAGAATGTAAGTTCCTTGAGGGCAAAATGTCTTTGTTATTTAAAAGGATGCCTTTATATCTTCAGTGCCTGACAGAGAAACTTGTACAGAGTGGGTACTTAATAAGTGCTTATTTAATTTAATTGAAAAGGTAGAACCTTTGCTTCCTACTTTTGAATTCACTAATGGATTAGACAGACATTTCACAAGCTTAGTATTAGCTCAATAATTAGATAAGTATTCCCATAGGTTGAGCTTGAAGTAGGGAGAAAAGGAATGGAAATACCTCTGACCAATCCTTTTTGTGTCTCCTGCCTCTGTCCCAGTGTCTAAAACCTGCCTGTAGGTAGTGGAGAGAGGAAAGCAGCATTGGTCACAGTGGGCATCTTAGAACATTACAGAAGTACTCAAAACTGACTAGCACAGGGCCATAGAATCTTAAGCCAGAGGAAACTTCAAACCTGTTAATATATGTCTGGAATTCCTGAGCCAGGGGACAGTCATTCATTCCCCAAAATAGAAATGCACGATGCTGTGACCTCCGGGCTCAAGAGACCTGGGCTTCAATATTGGATGTGCCCACTTACTGCTTTGTGACATTACATAGGCAAATCACTTTTTTGGGGCCTCAGTTTTCTTGTCTATAAAATGAAGATAATGTACAGGATTGTTGAAAGGATAAATCAGATTATATATATATATATACATATATATATTGCATATTATATCATATGCATTATAGATTATATTATAATGTGATTATAATATATACTTATATATTATTTGTGTGTATGTACACACACATACACACACATGAAGTTCCAGTTCTCATTATAGAATTGAAGCTGATATTAAATTTCTCATTTAGAATAAGTTTTGATAGTGTAGATTCTCGAGAAAATAAACTGGGAGATTGAAGGAGAGAGCAAAGGAAAGGTCCTAGAATGTCACGGAATGACTGCCTATTTCCCAGTTTTGCTCAAGAATGACCATACTACCCTGTCTGCAATTTTCTAGTTATCTCATCTGAAATCACTCTTCTGTGTTACTTTAAAAATTTCTTCAGCTTAGAAATCCTTTTATTTTTGTCACTGCTTCAGGAAATCTCAACAAAATTGTCTAGCAGAGAAAAAAAATCAATTCATTTAGAAAAAAAAAAACTCTCTAAAAAAGAATTCCTGTCAACTCATAAAATCACAGAACCACAGACTGAAAGTTATCGGGAACTCAGTAGCTGTCTAGTCTAAAACATACCCCAAAGAACTCCCCACTACAAGATACATGACAAGTGGTTTATTCAGTCCCTGCTTAAAGACCTCCTATGAGAGGGACCTTGTTATCTCCTAAGGCAGCTGATTACACTTTTGGACAGTTATCACTGTTAGAAATTACTGTTAGAAAAATTTTGCCTGAAATCAATCTTAACTTGGCCTCTTTGTAATTCAGATATATGGTATGGATAACCAGGAAACTTTTCTGACAGCCAAGAATATTTTCAATTAAATTCAATTTAATTAAACTCAACAAGCATTTGATGCTTATAATATTTTCCAGATACTGTGGATACAGAGGCAAAGATAAAATCATCCCTGCCCCTAAAGATCTTCAGTTCACTGGAAACAAATGACATACACTGATAAATACACACACATATAATATGTACATATCATATATAATATATGTATATCATACATAGCTATATATTATATGTATATTATGCATAATACACATGTAAATATCATATATATATACACAACATACAAAATAAATTCAAAATAGTTTTGGGGAAGGGAGCACACTACCAACTGTGAGGGGGATTTAAAAAGACCGCTTGTAGATATTAGCCCTTTGTGTATATCTTTAGGGAGCTTGGGATTATTAGAGGGAGGGGTGAGGAGGGGGAGCATTATAGCACATTTTGAGCTGAAGAGTTTGGGGAATCAGTTTGTTACACTGTGGCTTGGAATTCAGAAGGCATAATTTGATAACAAGGTGTTCTTATATAGCCTAGACTTTTGAGGTTACTACTGATTGCAGTGTAGTACTGATTACTACTAAAATCATATTACTTTCTGTAGACTGAAGGGACCAGGTTCTCTCATGCAGAGCAAAAATAGGTTTCCTAACTGTTTCTTCCTACACAAGCAACCACTGCTTTAAGATCATTCCTTCTTTTAATCAAGAAAAATGACTCTAGTGATCCCCAAAGAAGTTCAGGGCTTTTCACCTTCAGAATGAAGGCATCTCAAAAGTCTATTGAATAAAAAGTAAGTCTCATGTGATCGTTATTCCCAGGAGGAGAGAACAAATGCCTTAGCATGAAAAGGGTAATCAACAACTTTCTGATGTTATATAGATGCCATCTAAAAACTTGAATCTGGCCATTGCTGCCTAGTGGCAGGACCACATCTCCAATCCTGCCTTGAATATGGATTCTGTGCATTGTAGAGAGGAAAGTAAAGCTTGTGATCTTCCAACATTATCCTTTCTAAGCTTTATAAGGGAATGAATTTTCCAAACTCATGTTTTTCTTCACTGATTCAAAGAGAGAAGTTTCTGGTGATGTTAAACTCTAGTTTCTTTTAATTTCCTCAATGGAGTAGATAATTAATGTATTTCAGTTAAACTTCCTTCAAAAATGGTAATAGCCTTAATGTAAAAAGAGTTTAACCCAACTATAATACACAGCAAAACCAAATGAAGGAAAAAATGCCTGAAGACTATATGAGACATTGTCAATTGGCAAGCCCACAAAGTTGATCTGTTACTACCTATGTCTTACATAAAAAACACATATAGAAAATTTCCTTAGTGAGAACTGAATAGGAGAAGTGAAGTCTGGATTGCATTTGGAAAATGGCACCCTACTTTTAATGATCTTGAGCTTCTCCCTAAAAACAAAAGAAGGATCTTCTTTTCAAGATTTGTCTAAAGTTCCTCCAACTGACACACCATCTCCCATTTTGGTACCTTTACATTGCTGCCTCTTATACCTAGAATATTATGCTTCTTCACCTCCACCTTAGGTCCCCTCCATGTTTTGCAAGTTTCCCCTTCACCTCCAGATACTAAAGCCTTTTGTCTAGTCTTTAAGTATCTTGTAGGTAGCTAATTGTTTACATTTTATCCACTGTTATGAAGATGGGATTTAGATCTCAGATTTCTTCTATGTAATTCTAGTTTTATCTTTTTATAAAGCCTATCTATATGTATATATAGATGCACACACACATGCACATGGATATATACCATGTATACACACACTAGTGCAGTACTTATGTCTTCCTATCACTCCATAATTAACTTATTTCCTTTTCCAGTTATGTATTTGCTTGATGAAATCTGGCTATGAGATCATAGATTGAGAGTTAGACCTTAGAGATTTTCTAGTCCAACTCTGTCATTTATTTCTAATTATATTTGTAATGATTCACCCAAGGTCACATAGATAGTAAATGGTCCAAACTGAATTTGAACCCAGGTCCTGAGATCTAAATTTGCTACCCCTTGAAATGTACTGCTCTTCCTCTTTCATACCACTTCTTGAAGGCTGTTAAAGACTTCTTTAATGAGAAAAATATTTCAGGCAGAGAGGATAATTTTTATAGTAAAACTCCTTCTGTTATGTAACATTGCTAAGGCACAGTTTACCTTTTTTCTTTGTTATGTTCATCTTATTAACCAAATAAATGTTAGCTGAATTGGCTGAAATGATTTATAAACTGGAGAAGACAGGGGGATATTTTAGGTTCACTGCACCAATCATAATCCTTTGTAATGTAACATCTTTTTATGATGGAAATAAATCTCCCCAAACTCTCAGAGGTTTTATTTTTTGCATGTGTGTGAACAGAATGAATACTTTTATGCAAATACAGCAACTCTTCAGAAGCCACTTACATTTATGAACTGTTCATAAATTCACTGAAAAATCTACAATATGAGGGCAAAAAAGCAAGCAGCCAGCAATTTTCCTATATCTTCTTTTTCCTATCTTTGAGACCAGACAAGAACAGTTTGCCAGTTTGTTTTGGGTGTTTACTGCCCCACCCCCACTTTTTTTTTTTTTTAAAGAAATGATTGCTACTGATTTTCAACAATTGTGTTTGTTTCTGGTCTACAAAAGCTGGTGATGTGGACAGTCTAAATAGCAATTATCTTTGGCTTTTCACTCAGAAGACATTTCTGTGTGATAAAATTATAGAATGTGATGTTAAGACTGGATTTGGAGAAGCCTTGTTCTTACCTGGTGCTAGTGTAAACAACTTGGTGATCAATGCATTAACATGATGAAAACTTAATTTTTGTTTTCTGAAAAGCTTCACCTCCCAAAGCTTTTAGCAAAAAAAAAAAAAAAAAAAAAAGAACATTAAAAGATGCTAATGTGCACTGATACAGCTAAATTTCCCTTGGGGAGAGAATACCTTAACTGTCATTTCAAGTTTTACATTCTCTCTTTAAACCAGTGATTTCATTTAAATAAAAGGGTCTTATTTTCGGTGATGAAAATGCAGCTGCTTCATGTAACCCTGCAGCATCTTGATTTATTCTTAACTATATCCTCCTTCAAGGAGAAGATTCCCCTCCAAGCCATTATGCAGGAAGCCTTATATTTCTTACTGCTTGGCATTTTAGATTAATCTTTCCATATCTCTGTTCATGCTATTTGGATAAAAAATTGGAAAAAATGCAGCCGTTACATATTTGGATAAAACATTTGTAAGACTGAATACATTCCATTCACCTGAATGAGTGAACCTATTGTGTGCCATTAGCAGTGTTAAAGGACACTTATCGATTTTAAAAAAGGCAATTTAAATAGAAAAAAAGAGGGGAATCAGGGAACCTTCTCTCTAGGCTTCTAAATCAATATAGATAGATGGTATGACTAATTTGAGAAAATGCTTTCGAAATACGGGAAACCCTCAGATTATAAAAAGGAAAAAAGTGTTTTCTATTTCCCTTCCAGACACACCTTTAGATAGGATTCAAAAAAGAATGTGATGTTATTTGGTACAGTCTTTCATTTAGAAACCTCAATACCACTGGGACATTGGTGTGGAAGCAATAGTGAATTCAGGGTTATTTTGTTTTATGATTGTAGGAATGGTTTATGGTTATTAATTCAGTCTGCAAGTACTGATGGAGCACCTATGCATATAACACCAAGTCAGATACAGTAGTTGACTTGAAAGATGTATATAACTTGGTTCCCACCCTCAAGGAGTTTACAGTCTAGTTAGGGGAAGATTAATGCCAATGAAAAATGTTGAACAGAGGGGTGGAGCCAAGATGGTGGAACGGAAGCAGTAACTTTTCTAAGGTCCTCCGTGAATCCCATCACTAAGCTTTAAAAAGTGAATCTGAATGGATTTTGGAATGACAGAATCCACTGGGAGACAGAGCATGGCAGAATCCAGCCCAGGAAAGTGCCCACGTGGGTCCGGACAGGAGTAACGTGGAGCATGTGGGGCCTGCAGCAGCTAGGACTAGAGGGCAGACTATAGCAGAGAGAGAGGGAGCCCCAGCTGGCAGACTCACCCACCCCAAGGGCAATTCACAGGCTTCTCACCAGCATCTCACCACTGGACAGGAGAAATCATTGGAGCTGGGTAAGAGAGGGCTTTGGCCCTCAGTAGAGACAGCAGCTTCTCCTGGGGCTATCATCCCAAACCCTGGAAGTTTAGAAATCACCTGCCTGTCCTTCCAGGGCCCAAGATGACAAAGCAAACTCGGGCTGCTCTGATTCCCCTCCTTGACCTAGAAAATCCAAAGATACTTGTCCTACCCAGAGTGAAAACCTGAGATAATAGAAATAGCCTCAGGCTTAGGAGTCATTGAGAAGGGGTATAACTGAGGCAGCAAGGAGTCTGAAGAGAAGGGGGGGGGGGTCCCAACAAGCCCCACCCCACCTGACCAGCAAAAGCCTGCCTGAGCTGTAGCCCAGGTATATAGAGGCAGAAATATGAAGTGGCCAGACCACCCTTTCTCCACAGATTACTCTGTGCCCCTCAGCATACCTAGGGGGAACACTGAGACTCCTGCCTTGGCCTCAAACTAGACCCTCCAGAGGCCATAGCATACAAAGTCAACAATCAGGCCCTTAGCTCCCAGCCTGAGAAATTAGGAAATAGGAAATTACAATGGGAAGGAAGGAAGCTGAGAAGAAGGTGAAGGCAAGAAAATCAATCAGAGCTTATTATGTAGAACAAGAACAACCAAATACAGAGGACAACTTGGACTCTATACTCACACCTGAGACCACAGAAGGAAATATGAACTGGTCTCAAGCCCAAAAATCATTCTTGGAGGAACTTGAGAAAGATTTTAAAGACCAAATTAGGGAGGCAGAAGACAAATTTAAATCTACAGTGACCAAATTGGAAAAAAAGTTTCACTGAAGAAAACAAATCCTTAAAAAGTAAAATTAGTGAAGTAATTGGAGAAAATACCTCCCTATGAAGGACCTTCAAAAACTAACCAAAGACTATAATTTGCTATAAAATTAGAATCAGTCAAATTGAAATTCAGGACTCTATGATCCACCAAGAGCCAATTGAACAAAACATGAAGATTGAAAAATTGGAAGAAAGTGTAAAATATCTCACTGGAAAAACAACTGACCTAGAGAACAGATCCAGGAGAGATAACTTAAGAATTATTGGTCTACCAGAAAGTCATGATGAAAAAAGCAGTCTGGACAACATCCTCCAAAAGACTGTCAAAGAAAACTGTCCCGAAGTCCTGGAATCAGAAGATAAAATAGTTACTGAAAGAATTCACTGGGCTCCTCCTAAAAGAGATCCCAAATCAAAAACTCCAAGAAATATAATGGTCGAATTCCAGAATTACAAGATTAAGGAAAAAATACTGCAAGCAGCCAAAAAGAAAGAATTCAAATATTGTGGAACTACAGTCAGGATCATCCAGGACCTAGCAGCTTCTACATTAAAAGATCAGAGGGATTGGAATTTGATATTTTGTAGGGCAAAAGAGCTAGGACTGCAGCCAAGGATTAATTACCCAGCAAAACTGAGCATAATCTTTCAGTCAAGGAGATGATTGTTTAATGAAATAAGGGACTTCCAAACTTGCCTGATAAAAAAGCCAGAGCTCAATGAAAAATCTGATCTCCAATTACAAGACCCAAGAAAGACATAAAAAGTAAACAAGGAAAACATATACTCACACATACATACATGCACACATGCACACTCATGCACACATTTACATAACTTGGGATTCAATTAGAACAAAATGTTCACATCCCTATATGAGAAGCTGATAACTGTCAATATCAAAATTTATATGATTATCATGACCTTTAAAAGGGTTATACATAGATAGAGGGTGTGGCTATGAATGAATTAATGTGAAGATAAAAAAAAACTTATTAAGGGGGTCAAAGGGACTGTAATGGGATAAAAGGAAAGGATGAGACAGACAAAGATAAATTATGCCATTCAAAGAGGCATAAAAACACACTATAGTAGAGGGGAAGGAAAGAGGGAGAGGAACATAATTTGAACATTATTCTCACTGGTTCTGGTTCAAAGAGGGATCAACATAATCAGTTAAGTTTAAGATTCTAATGTGAAAAGACACAAAAATTCATTAAATAGAGGAAAAGGAGGGAGAGAAGCAATGTATGAAATTTACTCTCATTGGTTTGGGGTCAAAGGGGGAATAACACACTTTGATAAGTATAAAAATCTATGGTGTCCTATGGGCAGTAGGAAGGGAAAGGGGAAATAAAAAGAGGGGGGTGTAGGTAAAGAAGGGGGTCACTGGGTGGGAACACTGAGGGAGGTGGTGGTCAAAAGGGAAACCCTTAAGAAGGGGAAGGTAGAAGGAAGAAATAAAAACATAAGCAGGGGAGGGAATAGGATGAAGGGGAAGAGACAGATAGTCATCATTACTGTGAATGTGAATGGGATGAACTCTCCCATAAAACAGAGGCAGATAGCAGAATGGATTAAAAACCATAATCCTACAATATGCTGTCTACAAGAAACACATTTGAAACAAAGGGATTCCCACAGGGTAAAGGTAAAAGGCTGGAGTAGAATATATTATGCCTTAGCTATAGTAAAAAAAAAAAAACAGGGGTAGCAATCCTTATCTCAGATAAAGCAAAAGAAAAAATAGATCTAATTAAAAGAGATAAGGAAGGAAACTATATCTTAATAAAAGACATCATCAAGAATGAAGCAATATCATTACTTAACATATAAACACCAAGTGGTATAGCTTCCAAATTCCTAGAGGAGAAGTTAAAGGAATTAGAGGAAGAAATAGATAGCAAAACTATACTAGTAGGGGACCTTAATCTACCCCTCTCTGAACTTGATAAATCTAACCTCACAATAAACAAGAAAGAAGTTAAGGAGGAGAATAGAATTTTAGAGAGGCTAGATATAATACATCTTTGGAGAAAACTGAACGGGGATAAAAACTTCTCAGCAGTTCATGGTACATACTCAAAAACTGACCATGTACTAGGGCATAAAAACCTCACAATTCAGTGCAGAAAGGCAGAAATATTAAATGCATCATTCTCAGATCATGATGCAATAAAAATTATATGCAATAAAGGGCCATGGAAAGATAGACTAAAAACTAATTGGAAATTAAACAATTCAATCCTAAAGAATGAGTGGGTCAAACAAGAAATTATGGAAACAATCAGTAATTTCATTCAAGAGGATGATAATAATGAGACAACATACCAAAATTTGTGGGATGCATTAAAGACAATTCTTAGGGGAAGTTTTATATCCCTGAGTGTATACATGAATAAATTAGAGAAAAGAGAGGTCAATGAATTGGGCATGCAATTGAAAAAGCTAGAAAAATAAAAAACTGAAAATCCCCAATTAAATACTGAATTAGAAATATTGAAAACCAAAGGAGAGATTAATAAAATTGAAATTAAGAAAACTATGAAATTAATAAATAAAACTAAGAGCTAGTTTTCTGAAAAAACCAATAAAATTGATAGACCCTTAATCAATATGATAAAAAAAAGAAAAGAAGAAAACCAAATTAGGAGTATCAAAAATGAAAATTTCAATCTACCTCCAATGAAGAGGAAATGAAAACAATAATTAGGAATTATTTTTCCCAATATTATGCACATAAATTTGACAATCTTAGTGGAATGGAGGAATATTTACAAAAGTACAAGTTGCCCAAATTAACTTAAGAGGAAGTAAATTAGTTAAATAACCCCATCTCAGAAAAAGAAATCAAACAAACCATCAGTGAACTCCCTAAGAAAAAATCTCCAGGGCCAGATGAATTTACTAGTGAATTCCATCAAACATTTATAGAACAATTGATTCCAATACTCTACAAACTATTTGGGGAAATTAGTGAAGAAGGAGTCCTACCAAATACTTTCTATGACACAAATATGGTATTGATAACTAAATCAGGAAGAGATAAAACAGAGAAAGAAAATTATAGACCAATTTCCCTCATGAATATAAAAGCAAAAATTTTAAATAAAATATTAGCTAAAAGACTACAGCAATTTATCACAAGAATAATACACTTTGATCAGGTAGGATTTATTCCAGGAATGCAAGGATGGTTTAATATTAGGAAAACCATCAGTATAATTGATCATATCAACAACAAAACTAGCAGAAACCACATGGTTATCTCAATAGATGCAGAAAAGGCTTTTGAAAAAGTACAACACCCATTCCTATTACAAACACTAGAAAGTATAGGAATAAATGGAGCCTTCCTTAAAATAATAGGTAGCATCTATTTAAAACCATCAGCAAGTATTATATGCAATAGGGATAAGCTAGAAGCATTTCCAATAAGATCAGGAGTGAAACAAGGGTGTCCACTATCACCCCTCTTATTCAATGTGGTACTAGAAATGTTAGCAGTAGCAATTAGAGAAAACAAATAAATCAAAGGAATCAAATTAGGCAAAGAAGAGACCAAGCTATCACTCTTTGCAGATGATATGATGATATACCTAGAGAATCCTAGAGAATAAAGTAAAAAACTACTTGAGACAATAAATAAATTTGGCAATGTTTCAGGATATAAAACAAACCCACATAAATCCTTGGCATTCTGGTATATCTCTAATGAAATTCAACCACAAGAGACAGAAAGAGAAATCCCATTTAAAGTTGTATTATAAAATTACATTTACAAAAATACAAGTTGTCCAGATCAACTGAAGAGGAAGTAAATTACTTAAATAAATTATATAAATAACATTATAAAATATTTGGGAATCTACCTGCCAAAACAAACCCAGGACCTATATGATCACAACTACAAAACACTTCTCACACAAATAAAGTTATACCTGACTAATTGGAAAAATATCAATTGCTCGTGGCTGGGTCGAGCTAATACAATAAAAATGACCATTTTACCCAAACTAAATTATATATTTAGTGCCATACCAATTAATTTACCAAGAAACTACTTTATAGAGCTAGAAAAAATAGTAACAAAATTTATTTGGAAGAAAAAACTGTCCAGAATATTGAGGGAATTAATGAAAAGAAATGCTAGGGAAGGTGGACTAGCTATACAAGATTTTAATCTGTATTATAAAGCAGCAGTCATCAAAACTATTTGGTACTGGCTGAGGAATGGAATAGTGGATCAATGGAACAGATTGGGTGCATGAGATTCAGCAATCAATGAGTATAGTAATTCTATTGTTTGATAAACCCAAAGACCCCAGTTTTTGGAATAAGAATGCACTATTTGACAAAAACTGCTGGGAAAACTGGAATGTAGTATGGCAGAAACTGGGCATAGACTATTATCTAACACCATATACCAAAATCAAGTCTAAATGGGTACATGATCTAGGCATAAAGGATGATACTGTAAGCAACCTCAGAAAGCAAGGAATACTTTACCTGTCAGATTTGTGGAAAGGGAAAGACTTTATGACCAAACAAGAATTAGAGAACATTATAAAATGCAAAATGGATAATTTTGATTACATTAAATTGAAAAGCTTCTATACAAAAAAAAAGCCAATGTAACCAAGATTAAGAAGGAGGTGGGGAATTTGGAAAGAATTTTTACAACTTATATCTCTGATAAAGAACTCATGTCTAAAATATACAGAGAATTGAGCCAAATCTATAAGACTGCAAGTCATTCCCCAATTGATAAATGGTCAAAGGATATGAACAGGAATTTTTCAGAGAAAGAAATTAGATATCTATAAGCATATGAAGAAATGTTCTAAATCACTATTGATTAGAGAAATGAAAATCAAAACAACTCTGAGGTACCACATCTCACCGGTCAGATTGGCTAAGATGACAAAACAGGAAAATGAGAAATGCTGGAAAGGATGTGGGCAAATTGGAAAACTAATGCATAGCTGGTGAAGTTGTGAATTGATCCAACCATTCTAGAGAGCAATCTGGAATTATGCCCAAAGAGCTATAAATAATTTCATACCCTTTGACCCAGCAATACCACTTCTAGCATTATATCCCAAAGAGATGATAAAAGTGGGAGGAAAACCCATGTGTACAAAAATATTTATAGCAGCTCTTTTTGTGGTTGCAAAGAATTGGAAATTAAAGGGGTGTCCATCAATTGGGGAATAGTCGAACAAGTTGTGGTACATGCATGTAATGGAATATTAGTGTGCTATAAGAAACGAAGAGCAGATGGACTTCATATTTACCTGGAGAGGCTTATACAAACTGATGCTGAGTGAGAAGATTAGAACCAGGAGAAATTTGTACACAAATACAGACACAGCATATGTGTGATGACCAGCTATGATAGACTGGACTCTTCTCAGCAATGCAGTGATATAAGTCAATCCCAAAAGACTCATGATAGAGAGAGATGTCTACATCCAGAGAAAGAACTAGAAAGAACTGAGTTTGAATCCTGATGGAAGCAAACTACTTGATCTTTTTCTTTTTCTTGTTTAGTTTTATTTCCTCTTTACCATTTTTTCATCCTATCTAGTACAATACACCTTTGTAACCTGACTAATGTCTAATGTGAAAGTATTTGCAGATCCTATACTGGATTGTATGCCATCATGGTGGGGGGAGGGAGGGAGGGAAAGAAAATTTTAAACTCAAGGACTTGTGGAATTGAATCTTGTAAACTAAAAATAAACAAACAAATTAATAAAAACAAAAAAAAGAAAAATGTTGAACAATGATACCACGTAGTACTAACCTTAAGTGTAATAGAGGAAGAAATCTGTATGGACTTAACCGCTTGGGAGGAGTTTACTGCAGGAAAGGGGGATTGAATTGGCCACTGAAGGAAGGTCAGCCTTGTCAATTTTAATGCAATTTATTCATTGAGAGCCAGAGCAAGGGGGGAGTCATTCCAGGGAAAAGAAAAAGCAGAAAGACATAGAAATAAGAACAGACATGATGTGTTCAAGGGAATGACCTCATCTATACAGGATAGCATGTGTTACAGAACAATAGTTAAGACACCAAATAAACAGTCTTATTCATTTAGTTGGAACAATAGGACAAACATTTTTTTTCTCACTGGGGAGAGATGTTTGTCTTGGATCACAGATTTGGAATTTTAAGGAACTTGACAGGTTATCTAGTCCAGCTGTCTTATACTGAAGAAAATTGAGTCTCAGGTGAGGTTAAAAAACATACTCCTGACACTGATTTCTGATCCAATTCCATATTACCCACGAGGAAACAAAGGTTACTCTAAACTTTTAAATAGGGCAGCAAAGTGGTACAGTGAATAGAATGCCAGGCCTGGAGACAGGGAGTCTCATCTTCAGGAGTTCAAATCTGGCCTATGACATTCACTAGCTATACAACCCTAGGCAAGTCATTTAACCCTGTTTGCCTCAGTTTCCTCATCTGTAAAATGAGTTGGAGGAGGGACTAGCAAACCTCTTCAGTATCTTCAACAAGAAAACCCCAAATGAGACCATGAAGAGTTAGACACAATGGAAAAGCAACACTCTGAAATACCTGTTTAGAAAATTATATATTTACATACCCAGACTAGGTTTTTCACTGGACAAAACACAGTGCCAAAATAACCATGCTTTACTATTCTTTAAAATAAGACAGAAATTTGAGATAACTGGCTATAAAATACTGACTTCTCTTCTTTAGTCTACCTTTTTGTTCTGGCTCAAATGCATTTACACCTGGGCCAGGGAGTATCTTGGGAATACGTAACCTTCAGCTAACTATCTATAACAGAAAACTAGTCTTAGGGTTTGAAAAAGGACCAGTCTAAGGGACTTCTATCTGACTTTTGTTAGCTGGAAGTGGTTGCACTGATTGCAATATTATAAGCCTGCACATATTAGAGAGAGGTTCTAATGACTACCTTTAGTAAACTGAAGTTGAAATAGCTTGGGTGGCCTTGAAAAGATGAGTCTAGAAAATAGAAGGAGGGAGTGATACCTAGCAGAGTCTTTATTCCCAGGTGCTAGAACATTGCTTAACTGGCTGAGGCCAAGAGAGAGCAGCAAAGTATGCCCTACACGGACTCTGAGACCACCAGCAGAGGAAGCATCTTGCACACAGCAGCATCCATGAGCTCAGTGGAAACTACAGCAGAAAAACCCACCCAACAGAGGGTTTGCTTCCAGAAAGGAGCAGCAGAATGAAATGGCAGAAAGACATCAGGAGCCTGCAATATCAGAGGTATGATTTCTCCCTCCATATAGACCCTCATGATGAGCCCTGTTCATTTGTATATACATATGTGGATATGTATATGTGTATGTGGGACAGCTAGGTGGTACCATAGTGCATAGAACTCATCTTCCTGAGTTCAGATCTGGCCTCAAACACTCACTAGCTGTGTGACCCTGGGCAAGTCATTTAACCCTGTTGTGCTCATCGTAAGATGAACTAGAAAAGGAATGTCAAACCACTTCAGTATCTCTGCAAGAAAACCCCAAATGCGGTCATGAAGAGTTGGACATGACTGAAATAACTGTTCAACAACAACATATGTATATGTATATGCACATGTGTATATGTACATATATATACACACATCCATTTGTATACATACACCTCAGAAAGAATACTATATATCTATATCTATACATCTTTTGATATATTTGAGTATATATGAGTGTGTATGTGTATGTATGTAGATTTATATACGTAGATTTATGGGTGGAATGTTCTGCTGCCAAATTTCTCACTACTATTTCATTAAAGGCTTTCAGCCTCTTTTAGTGAACTAAGAGTTTCTGCTGACTGACTAGAGAAAAAAGTAAATTAAATGGTGGGGGCTTGTGAGTTGTTGGTTTAGTAGATTACCTTAAATCTTGAATGGCTATTTGGCGGCCAGGTGATGTGCAAGAAGGAGTGTCCAAGAAGCAACATGAAAACCCAGATTAGTTTGGTTGCCACAGATAGAAAATATTTTTCAACTGATATTCCTTCCTCTGTACAATTCACACATACACATACACAGACAGACAGACACATGCACGCATACGCATACACACACACACACACACACACACACTGACTATCATGGAAAAAAGAAAGACTGAAGAATCAACTTCTCAAACTATGTTGTATGGAGAAATACTGCATTTGCATGAATGGAACTGTCCAACGAGCTAGGATTCAGAACTTTAATTTAGCTTTCATCACTTAATATTTATCATCAGACTTAGAGATTTTACCAGAATGTTAGCCAGGTCTTAGGTGGATAGAGCAATTAATCTTAGGACAAGGAAGACCTGAGTTCCAATCTAGTCTTGGACAGTTACTAGCTGTGTAAGTTGGGCAAGTCACAACCTCTGCCTATCTAGTTTCACCATCTCTAAAATGAGGGTAATACAAGCACGTACTTCTCAGGGTAGTTGTGAAGATAAAGCTTGTAAAGCACCTTCAAACCTTAAAGTGATATATAAATGCTAGCTCTTATTAGCTAAGGATGACAGAAGTCAGCAACATGAAGTAAATGACCTGCTCATGTTACTTTCCTTATTTGTTTTCTGAAAAAGTCAGCCTATATTAAAGGTTGGACAACTTCCTCCTGAAAATAGAATTCTGTTGATATCAAAGAGACGATGTAAGGACCATGTAGTCCAGTTGATGGAGCACTGAGCAGGGAATTGGGTTACAGTGTTACCTCTCTTGGATATACGTAAACTCAACAAGGGTTTATTATGCACCTACCAAAGTATTTCACACTTTCACCAAAATTCTGATCTGTAGCCTCATTGAAGTATGGAGGTCATCCTGAAATGTATGTCTATGGAACATAAGTTTTCATGTACCACCAGCCTGGAAATTCTTTGAGTTGGACTCCATGACAAGAAGATCTTTGCTGTCAAGGCTAAATTCAGAGAGACTAAAGACAAGGTTGAATACGAGATGAGGAATTTTTAATCCCAGTAAATTTCTATATCATGTATTAAAAGTTATACAGGGCTTATGATCTCGTCAATGGGGTGGCTACTCATACTCATAAAATCATAAAGGCATTTTCAAGACACTGTGCCATCGCCTGGGGAAACAAAGATGAAAAATACCATCCTTGCCTTCAAGTGCAAGAATATAGCACATTTACAAATGAAAAGAATGGAAGGTAAAAGGTGTTAGCATAAAAGAGGCTCTTCTGACAAAGCACCCCAAGAAATTTTGGGGAGTAAGAGATCACTTTCAATATGGGTCTAATGGAAAAGGTGGCATATAAACCAGACATAAAAAGAAATATCAACAACAACTTAGCATCACATTCTTAGCTTCGGTATTGTTATGAAATATTTGCTCCATTTTTTTTTTTGTTTTAACTCTAGTTTGCCATAGTCTTTCTTGTTTATAATGAATCTATTTTTCCCATTCCTTCGTCTAGATTAGATAATTTGTTTATGCTGCTAAATGTGTATGCTGCTAAAATTATATAATGCACCATTCCAAAGCTATATGTCTGCCTACATGTTAACTGCAACCAAGCAACCTTGTTGAATTCTCCCCAAATCCTTAAGGAAGAAACACAAGGGATGCCAATACATTAGACAATGCATTTTTCAAGAAACACAACCCATATATGTGCATGTAAACACCTCAAGGGGCATATAGTACAAGGTGGGTTTCTTTTTGCCCCTCCTAAGTTAAAATAAAAAACCTAACAGACACAGCAAAGAAAATATATGAGCTCAAGCCTTTCCACCAGAGAGTGCTGAATCGGGAACATGCACTATCTGTGTGCTTTCTGTAAGGATCTTTAATGATGAAAATTTCTTGTTACATGGGATGACAAGCTACTTCTTAAGCTTCCTTAGTAATGTCAGGTGAATTGCTGCTAAGTACACCTGTCATGGCCTGCCAGACAGAAATATTTGAATATGTGTAGTTGTTACCTGGTTTCACTTGTTAGAGAGTCATTAATAACTACAGTCCCCTCATCTTTTTTAAAGAGATATGTAGTAAAGGGGATTTTAGACTTTAGAAACTTCACAGATAAAGGAAATAGTAAAATAAAATATACTTCTTCAATTTTATTTGAAATTAAAGCAAGTAGGTGGCTTTCTTTTCTGTGTTTGACAAAATACACCTGTCTGCTGCTTTTTTCTCTCTCTCTGACACAGACTGCATTAATGCATTTTCCCCAGTATTTAAAAGAACAAAGCATTTATTGTTTGGGCAGTTAGGGCTTCTGTATAAATGGGCAGTTTCA
The DNA here is from genome assembly GCA_011680675.1 of Gymnobelideus leadbeateri. Taxonomy (NCBI): domain Eukaryota; kingdom Metazoa; phylum Chordata; class Mammalia; order Diprotodontia; family Petauridae; genus Gymnobelideus; species Gymnobelideus leadbeateri. The sequence continues at coordinate 85,184 of WOXC01004349.1, forward strand.
CTGAGAAAGGTTGCTGCCTATAATTTATTATCATCATACAATTCTTATGTTTTTGAGGACTCTTTCTATAATAAATTCTCATTTAAATTCATGCCCTGCGTCTCAGGATTTGAAGAAGCCTCTTAATCTTAATCGTAGTTTAGCTGATGACTAAGATGCACTCTGAAATTCTAAGATGTGCCCATCCCCTCCCCTTAAGCCTCTTCAGTATGCCTTACAACAGAAAGCTATGGCCCAGAGAGGTTAAATGATTTATTGTACATCACATAATTAGTTAGTAATAGAACCAAGACTAGAACCCACTACTCTTTGTTCAATGTCAGGTTGCCTCCTCTGCCTTTGTGGAAAGAAATGACTCGATACTCTTCTGGATCCAGAACGACAAGGATATGTTCATCTGGTTGTCATCACTGGTCAACTTCAGAATACGATTTGGTCCATCAATGGCGGCAAAGGCCATCAAGGTTATTCAACACCATCAGTCAAAAAACATACAACAAGACGAATTTGGCTGCTGGGTAAGTCTTAGCTGAAAAATTATAACTCTAGAACAGATAGCTTGCTAAAACTCTATCTAAACTATGAAGCTAAGTGTTCAATGAGGAGCTATTAACTCAAATAAAATTAAAAAGTTAGGTGGTACAGTATGAATGAGTGCTGCTTTGGGAATCAGAAAGACTTGGATTTGAATCCTGATTTTGACATCAATTAATTGTTTGATCCTTGGCAAGTCTCTCTGTGCCTTGGTTTCTGCAACTACGTGGTACCATGAATAGAATTCTGGGCCTGGAGTCAGGAAGAACTGAGTTCAAATCCAACCTCAGACAATAACAAGCTGTGCTACTCTGGGCAAATCAATTAACTTTTCTCAGTTTCCTTAACTATAAAATGGGGATAATAATAGCACATACTTCCCAGAATTGTTAGGATTAAATAATATTTGTAAAGTGCTTATTATATAGTACCTAAGTAGTTAATAAATGCTTCTTCCATCGCTTTCTCCTTTTGTCTCTTCCTTTCCCTTTTCCTTTTCTTTTTCCTTTCCTTTCCTTCTTTCCTCCTTCCCATTCTCCCTTCTTCCCTCCCTTCCTCCCTTCCTTTCTTCCTATCTTCCTCCTTCCCTCTCTCCTTCCTTCCTTCTCCCTTCCCTTCCTCCATCCCTTCCTTCCTTCCTTCCTTCCTTCCTTCCTTCCTTCCTTCCTTCCTTCCTTCCTTCCTTCCTTCCTTCCTTTCTTCCTTCCTTCCTTCTTTCCTTCCTTCCTTCCTTCCTTCCTTCCTTCCTTCCTTCCTTCCTTCCTCTCTCTCTCCCTTTCTTCCTCCCTTCCTGTCTTCCTTCCTTCCTTCCACAATACACTTGGCAATTTAATTTGCATATTAAGATTTTCTTCATCACTTTTTAAAGTCAATCAGCAAAATAATAAATCAGTCTCAAATTTTTAGAATTTGTTAATTTCCAAGGTGTAAATGTTCATGCCTAAAATTTAACAATATATAGCCATATTGGTAAGCTGAGCTAGCTCTAACACACCTCTGGAGGTAGGGTGTGAACCCAGGTTCTCTGACTCTAATTTAAATTCATTTTATTATACTCTTACATCAATATCTAATCAAGGCATGGTAGTGATATGGAGATCTCTGAAGGTTTGAGAGCAGAGTATGAGGATCAAAGGATCACAAATTAATCCTCTCATTTTACAGATGAGGAAACTGAGGCAAGAAAGGTTAAATATTTGGTTTGGTTCATACTGTTTTTAAATATCTGAATCAGGATTTGAATTCACATCTTCTTGATTCCAAATCCAACACTTCAATATGTCACTTTACCAATACCAGTTCTGGTAGGTCCTACCTAAGTAGAAAAGCTTCAAGTATGACATTGTTTCAGTTATGCAAGAACCAGCCTAGTTAAGATCCTAGATATTCCTTAGACCTCAGATGGCCAACAGTTGAATGTTTATTTTTTTTAAAGATGACGGAAGGCCATACTGATAGCAATCAAGTTATCAATCTTTATAGTATTGTGGTGATCATAAACCTAATCAAGTGACTTTTAAAGAAGGTAAAGACTTAGGCAGAAGAAAGACCAAAGAAATTCTGCTTCTTCTGTCTTGTTTTGCTGTGATTTTTTCTTCTTAAAACAAAACAGAGCAAAGAAAGGTTTTTCTGAATATTTGTAAAATAGAAATATGTAAAAAGCTCCAGAGGTAAGGTTATATAATAGAACTGATGAATAGGATAAAGTTAAGCAAGTGTAAAAAGCTAGTCTGATGACCGATATTAAAATGTGAAGATGAGATAGAAAGGACAGGATGGAGGAGTGAGTAGGACATCAGAGACCAACACTCAGAGAGGCGAAAAAAACATATCACCAGACAGGGAGAAATTTGCTGAAATGATATGACCCCTAAGCTAAAAAGGCATAAAGGCTGGAGTTCTTAACCTGGGATACATAGGTGAATGGATAGATTTCAGGGGATCTATGAATGTGTATGGGAGAAAAAAATACATTTTTATTTTCACTAACCTCTAACTGAAATTTATCTTTAATAATTATTTTAAAACATTATTCTGAAAAGTCTATAAACATCACCAGTCTGTCAGAAGGATTCATGATGCAAAAAATGGTCCAGGAGCCCTGAAATAGAGTAAAAATGAGGATGAAGGAGAGGGTCATTCTTATCGTTCATCCTTCATTCTTGGAAGAGGACCAATGACATCAGGAGGGTGATGTCTTGACTTGTGCAAGAATTGGATTTAAGTGAAGCAGAGCTGTGCAGAGCCATGGAAGTCTAGTAGCAAGACATAAGTCAAGATGACTGGTGACAGTCCAGAGTATGGTGGGTGACCTTGGCCTTTCTAAATTAAGGGAATAAAGGTGTGGGGGGGGAAATGCCACAAGTAAAAATAAATGTTTAAATATGGCAGATGGCAATTTTAATTAGGAAGGTCCCCAGTTGTTTCAAAATAGGGAAAACTAGTTGCTTGATTTCCTTTTGGCACTCTGACCATGGTATAGTAGAGTTCTGAATTAGCAGTCATGAAATGGGGATGGTGATCTTAGTGTTAGCATTAAACAGATTTGTTGCTTTCAGTAAATCCCCTTAATATTTCTGGGCCTCAGTTTCCTCATTTAGAAAATTAAAAGCTGTAACTAGACAATCTTTAAGGTCCTTTGTTTTTCTAATGTTTCATGATTAGATTTCTTCCTTGCCAACCATCCTGTCCTTAGGTGCCAGTATATTTCAGGTGCTCTGGACCAGCAATAATAATATATCCAATATTTATACAGTTATCCTTTCCCTATTTGGGGTTAGGGTTGTGGTGGCCCTGTGCTCTGGAAAATTCATGTAAATTTTTTTTTTGCTCTTCCTTCATACCAGAGAAGTCTGAATTATTATGGTATTAAAAGATAAAATGTTAATGTTACATAATACTATACATATATTTTATACATTTCTGAATTTCTAAACTTTTTGTCATCTGCTAGCCTTCATGAATCATCTCTGGCTTCCACAAAATGCCCCCCCAAATTCCTGTTTAATTTCTTCTGTCAACCCTCAATATTCCCCCACAATGGGGAAAGTTGCAATGTGGAAGGGATAGCTATATAGCACTTTATTATTTGACAAGTGACACATAGTTTCATTTTGGGTCTTACAACAACCTTGTGCAGTAGCTGCTATTATTATCCTCATTGTCTAGACGAAGAAACTGAGGCAAAGACATTTAGTGACGTGCTTAGGGTAACAGCTTTTAAGAACAGGAAGCAGGATTCAATCCCAGATAGAACTTATTTGAAGTCCTCCACACTATGGACTAGTACCCAGCTTCCAGACAATCACATCTTTTGTGACCCTTATTCCCCCAGGGAAATTCTACCTATCCCGAGTCTCATTCCCTTAGAGACTATGTCTCTGTGAATTACTCCAATGAACTTATTTTATTTGTTTGTTTGTTTGTTTATTTATTTATTTATTGCTTTTTGGAGGGCAATTGGGGTTAAGTAACTTGCCCAAGGTCACACAGCTAGGTTTTTGTTTGTGTGTGCGTTAAGTGTTGGAGGCCGGATCCGAACTCAGGTCCTTCTGACTCCAGGGCTGGAGCTCTACTCACTGCACCACCTAGCCGCCCCCCAATGAACTTATTAACACTAAGATCCCAATCAGTAATGATGGCTTAATATTATATCTATCTATCTACCCATCCATATATATATATATATTCATCTATCTATCTATCTATCTATCTATCTATCTATCTATCTATCTATCATCTATCTACCCATCTATTTATCTCTTATCCATCGATCTATCATCCATCTATCCATCTTCCTTCCTTCCTTCCTTCCTTCCTTCCTTCCTTCCTTCCTTCCTTTCCAGGAAAGCAAAGCAAAAGCAAAACCAAACCTTAGAATTTTAACCAAGGCATTTTTGAATGTCCACATTAAATTCCTTGCCCCTGCTTCATTATACATTACAGAAAATGTATCAGGTCTCAAAGTTAATGTGAGCTATGTGCAAACTCCAGTAGATCTCACAAAATTAGAAAAAGCTTTAAGCATAGGCCAATGTTAGACTTCCTGTCCACTGGCTAAGAACAAGAGTAGCAGTTTGGAGAGCCTCATAAGCAATCAATCAAGCACTAAACATATTTATAAAACACCTAATACATACCTGGTCCTGTGCTAAACACAGAATAAAATAACTATGCAGAATTAAACAATTCATACTGGCAGGGAATCTACATTTGGATGGGATAGATAACAAATATGTGATAATTATATATGTATATTTATTTATATGTATATAGAAATATTTATATTTTCTAAGTATCAACATAACATTCAGAAGTTTTCCTACTATTAGATAATAGCATATTTTTGCCACAGAAATTAATTCTACTAATTAATTAGTAGACAACTACTAAAAAGTTGTGAAAGGACTGTTATCTATATGAGTGGATGAAGTACCTATAACAATGATATCTTTACAAGGTGAAGAAGTATTTGGATAGTAATTAATGATGGAAATTTCAATGGGCTGGTGTTGTGATATCACAGATTTTCTAATAGAAGGAGTTTTAAAATAAAAACTCATAAGCTGACAACTACTACTACCAGCTCCACTTCCAACTTAAACCATCTGATAAATGATGTCTTTTAGAAGAGATAGACAGCGTGAGGATCTTTCTACGCTATTTAGTTCTCTAAGATATACGAAAAATGAAATGAATTAGAATAAGGCTACTTCCTAAGAGCTTGGTCTTAATTGAGAATCTTCACTAAAGGTAAAAGGGTACAAAAATCCATTAAATAAGTCTTATTGAATTATATAAAGGCATTGGTTGTATGCAGATTCTGAAAATGAACTGGGATTAGAGTTCAGATTCAATATGATTTCATTCTTTTTCTAGGAGCAGAAGTTGAAAAGGGACTGTGTCAAATGTGTCTGTGGGTGGCATTGGAGGAAGAAGATCCATTATAATTCTAGTTAGGTCAATGGACCAAAGAATCAACAAGTCTTTGCTATATTTCTGTTCTGTCTTTAAAACTGTATGAAGTGCCAAGGGAGCTGCCAAGATAATAGCCTTGTTACTCTAAGAGTATTTACAACTGAGTTGGTGAGACAAAGCTACCATATACTAAATAGTAGCAAATAAGTTGAAGCTGTGTATAGAATTAAAAACTAAATTGTATGATATAAATCAAGAAGTTCAAAGGAAGGTCAAACAGTAAAAGCAGATCATTAAGTATTTACAAAAGGGATGGAATTTAAGTTGGATGTTGAAGGATGGAGAGGATTTGGAAATGTTTCAGGGAGAAAAGATGCCATTCACGGCAGGAAGAAACTGTATCTACAGGAAAGAATATAAGAAAGAGAATGGTATGCTCATGAGATAGCTAAAAAAACAGACTGATAAGAGTGAAGGGAGGGAATGATGGACAGAGATCATTATCAACTACCTGCTAGTGGACACAATTTCAGGAAGTGTTGGAAAGCAGATTGGATGAGATGGTCTTCCCTTCCAACTCCAAATCCTATGATTCTGTGATCCTACCAGGAAATATACTAAGTACTGATCCCATTATCATCTATTTAAATGCCATAAAACAAAAAAAAATGGAATTGCATAGCTATTAGAGCTCTGAACTAACATAAACGAACCTATGGCAAACTGCTTGATTGTTGTTTGAGCTCTTATTCTACATAAGAGAACAAATTGTCCCAAGACACCATGGGGTTCCCTAGGACAAGCCATTCTGTAAGAGGATGAGAGGGGATTAAAAGGACACAGGTATACATTTAGTAAAATACTCTTTCTGTGATCCGGAGTTATGGATGCTCCCAAGAGCTTAACTGTACACGGAGAGTGCTCTGTTATTTCAGAAGCTTTCAGTCAAATATTTCATTTTGCTCTTTTCCTTAATTTCATTGTAGTCTTAGATTTCCTTGAAGCTCATGACTTCATTAAGGAAATATTAGAAATTTGATTGTTTAATCTCTTAATTGTAAAACATGAATGAAAAATCTCAGTTAATCATAGCTTGTGGGTAATAGTTTAATTATAATTTTATATGCCAGCCAGATCCTCCCAGAGTGCATTACTGGTGGGGATTCAATTAGGTATCAGTGGAGGTACGTTTACCATTCTAGGCCAGTGGGGGTGGTATTTAGTGCATGGCATTAAGTAATTCAGCATGGTGTAGTATCAAGAGAATTCCACTAGAAGAAATGAGAACTAAGCTCTATCACTACCTTTTTGGCAAGTTGTTTATTTTCTTTGTGTATCATTTTATCTGTAAAATGGGGATGGTGATATTACTTGCATTTATAGGGGTGTTGTGACAGATAAGGTTTATCTGTGAGGGTGCAAACATAAAGGAAGCTTATTAACCAAGAGCTCTAAAGGGAATTCCTAAGTTAGTATAAGTAATTCTTATTAGGCAGTATTCAGGTGGAGATAAGTCCTTACCAGCAGAAGGCAGGCGGCCACCAGTAATCATACTTCAGGGGAAATTATCTAATGACATGAGCAATTTTAATAGTCTACTGATGATGATTTTCTGGAGGCTGGCCAGTTTTTGTCAGAGGCCAGGACAATCCCATGCATTATTGGTGTGTATCCCTGGATATGCCATATAGCAGACGGCCCAAAGGAACTCTATAGCTGTAATTTATCCACTGATACTTGGCCAGAACTTTTTCCTTGACCTTGAATGTGAGTATGGTGTGGTTCTTTGAAGCTTCTCCCTGTGGGAATTTAATCTGTACTCAAGCAAAGTAGGAAACCCAAGGATGACTCCACTTTTCTTTAAGGCAGCAAATAGTGATTAGGCACTTAACTACAAGCAAGTCACTCTTCTGGGTGCTTGAGATAAAAAAAGACCTTGTTCTGAAACATCTTGCAATTTAATTTGTACAAAGAAAGACACCTAAAAAGCTATTTTTCATGGGACAGTGAGACAAGTACAATGAAGAGCTCCCAGTAAGATGTTAGGAACAATTAAAGGGGGCAGATATCACTTTCACCTGGAGAGTCAGCAAAGACTTCAGGGAAAAGGTGTTATCTGAATGGGGCTTCAAAAGATGAGAGGGACATCAATAGACAGAGATGGAGGGAAGAGAATCTATTCCAGGAATGAGTTAAGGCACAGAAATAGGAGAGGGAAAAACCAGAATGGGGGACAGAGATTAGCCAGTTCATCAGATATTTAGGATATGTGAAAATACAGAATAAACTTTAAAGACAGAAATTAAAGAAAGCCTTGAATGCCAGGATCAAAAATTCTATTTTATTTTTAAGTCCATGGGAAATTCTTAAGGGTTTTTGAGTAGAGAAGCAATATAATCATAGGCCTAAGGATTTTGAACTAGAAGGGGCTTTACAGATGATCTGTTATAACATCTTCATTTCACAGATGAAGAAACAAACGCCAAGGGAGGTTAGGTAAGTTACTGAAAAACACAGAGGTAGAAAGCAACAGAAACAGCAGTAGGGAGATTACCTTGGAAATAGTGTAAAAATATGTTGGAGAAGTGGCAGGCTTGAGGAAGGAAGACATATTAAGAAACTATTATAATGGTAGATATGAGAAGAGATGAGACCCTGAGTTAAGGTCATTAGTTGCAGTAGGATTTTGGTGAATATATCCCTGTAGTTGTAGATGTGCCCAGCAAACTTGCCCTAGGTCAGAGAGATCACCCAAAAACTGCTGCTGAGGTTAAATGAACCAAGACTCTTTGAATGGATGCTTATATATAGGGTATTTTGAGTCATTTCCTTCTCTTCAACTGGTAGCTGTGGTGGTCAAATATCCTGAATTTTCATGGACACTCTTGATTTCAAGGAAATAAAGTCTATTTTTGGCACTTGCAAAATGAATATACTTTGCCAGACTATGAATTTCACTTTTTAATTCAGGAAATACTAGAATAACTATAGTTAGGAAGAAACACAAAAATCTTCTAAAGTAGAAATTAAGGGAATGTCCATCTATTGGAGAAGTAAATGACTAATCATTCTGGTATCTTTGCTGAGAAAACCCCATGGACAGTACAGTCCATGGGATCAGATCACAGAGTCAGACATGACCGAATGACTGAATTACAACAACCATCTGTTGAAGGATTGGCTAAACAAATTGAAGTGTATATTAGATATAACAGAATTATACTGTGCTAGAAGAAATTATAGTATGGGCAGTTTCAAAGAACTTTGGATGACATTATGGGGAGGCTTTACTTAAAAGAAGCCGAAGTTACCCTAAGGACATGAGTTGATACTATTGTCTGCAAGGGTATAAACTATCCCAACCCGGGGCACTCAAGACTTCTTGGAATTGGCAGATTTTTGGAGACTCGAATTTCCTTCATTTATCTCAATAATGAGACACCTTTCCACATGAAGATGATGAGAGCACATACAGAGAAGCTAAGTACTACTGTATCCTTGTAGCATCTTCTTGCTGTGTTAGGCAAACTAAACTTCTGTTTCTTAAGTGTTCAATTACTCATGAGTGCTTCATTTTGGGTCAATATAGAACCTGAAATAGAGTACTGGTCTTAAAACCATTCCTTCAACAACTTCTATGATCTAAAGGAGAGTAAAGTGAACAGAACTAGAACAGTTAACACAAAAATGACATTATAGAGAAAAATGACTGAAAGATTTTACAACTCTGATGAATATGATAAGCCAAGAGTAAGAGGTCTAAGGGCAAACTATGTTACCACTTCCTGCCAGAGAAGCAAGGGACTTAAAATTCAGAATGACAGGCATATTTTGGACATTGCCGATGTGGTCAGCTCTTTGCCTATACATACATATGTACACACACACACACACACACACACACACACACACACACACACACACACACATATATATATATATATATATATATATATATACTTTTTATTGCTATGTTGGGGGGATAGTGGGAGTGACAGATACAATCATTGATTTTAAAAATTTACCCACTTCAGTTATTTGGATTTTTCCCAGATGTTTTTCTTTCTATATTTTGTTTGTCTTGTTTATTATACATACATAAACCAATTTTCTACATAGAAATAGAAGGCATAGTAGTTTATTGCATGTCACAGGCTACAGAGAAGTCAGCAATGGTCACTGGAAAGAGGAAGAAAATGATAATGTTGCCATGGTTTAACTGATCAAACCAGTGGGTACAAAGTGACAGATGCAGAGGAAGTGGTAAAAGTAGATATAATAGATACAGAGATGAAATCAAAGAGATAGAGTTGAAGAAGACTGAAGGAGAAGGAGGAATATACTACAGCAAGTATGAGAGTATCTGTCCCACAAGAGAATATGGTGGAAGTCCTAGTTATTAATTTGTGTCCTAAATGCAAGTAACATCTTTGGTATTTGAAATGCAGAAAAGTAAGAGGTTTTTTTTTTTGCATTTTTTTGGAGGGGGGAAGGCAGGGCAGTTGGGGTTAAGTGACTTGCCCCAGTTCACACGACTAGAAAGTGTTAAGTGTTTAAGGCCAGATTTGGACTCAGGTCCTCCTGATTCCAGGGCTGGTGCTCTATTTACTGTACCACCTAGCCGCCCCATAAAAGTAAGAGTTTTGATGTGAACTTCACATCAATACAAAAATTGATTTGTAGTCTGTACCAAGAGAAAAAGGTCTTATGAAAGAGTTTTGCAGTGATTCCAGTAGTTGAGCCAAAATTAAATGCTGCTTGTTCTCTTTAAGAAGGATGGAATAGATACAGAAAATATGGTGACCTGGTTAAAAAGAAATGAATGTGTTAGTAGTTCCAACAAGACTGTTGTGGTGTAGAAACTGAGGAATATAAGAGTGAAATAGAACCATGGCCAGGGGAGAATGAGGTTAAACAACCACCATGTGTTTTTCATTCAGGGGGAGCAGGGTTATAGCTGGCATAAGGGATGGGCAAAGGCATTCTTTAAAGGGGGATCACAAAATCATTTGAGTGTAACAGAAATGTTTTAGGTAAGGAGAACAAGGACACAGCAGTACCTCCTGTAAAGTGTATTGTGTGTAACCTTTGAGGTGAAAAAGGACATATCAATGCAAGCTGGCCAAAAGTATGTCATAATAAAATGGAGAAAGACACAAATGGGTCAGCTACAAGGACATAGAAAGAAACAAAGAAAAAAATGAAACCAATAAAATTTCTCCAAATGAATTCAGGCATTCAAGTCTTCTTAGGTTGTTAGAGAAGGAGGGGACAGGCAGAGAAAGCTCTGGGAATAGATGGAGAAATATAGAAGATAGGTTTTAGACTGTTATGGGGTAAATAAGAAAAACATATTAAACTAGTGATAAGCATGAAACAGTAGGAATTCAATAAAAGGAAGAAAGATCTTATAGACAAAAGGGTCCAGAGAACACTTCCTTCAGGAAAGACATCTATGTCTAAAGTTTATTGAAAAGAAAAAAAAAGTTTAATGAAAAGAAAAAAAAAGGCTTTCTCATATCTAAATTGAGAGGAAGACCAACAAAATGAAAATAACACATTCCATGTATATGATACTCAAGTCTCAGAGAAGAAACAACTTGGGAAAGGAGGAAAAGCATAGATTCTAGGGAAGATAAAGAACTCAAGAAGTTATAGGAGGAAAGAAGAAGAAAAAAAGAGGGATTCCAAAAGCAAATGTTGAAGGATTAAATAATCTCGAACATAAATGGAGAAAGCTCACTGTGAAATGAGAATATTCAATTTATAATATATAATGTATATATAATATAATATGCGATCTAGTTATGCTACACATACACATATATGAAATGTATACTATGTAATGTGTAGGGAATAAGAATATAGAAGACTGGAGATATTGTCTGTGAGATTTTGAGAGGAGAGAAAACATATCTAATTCCAGTATAAAGGAATAGGACTGAACAGGAAGAGACTAAAACTTGCACTTGTCTAGAGAGAAAAGAGGCAAACAACTGGGCTTTATTTTAGCATAAGTAATTTGGATGCTTGAAGAATGTGGCATCTGGGTTCAAAAAACTATGTTTCCAGGTATTAATTTGGGGAGGGAAAATATCTGATATATATCTATATATCTATATCTATATGCAGTCCAGGAATACACAGAGAAAACTTATTCGAGGATATATAACACCTTGCTTACCAGGGAGCGCTTCTTCTGTGTAAACATATGAAGACATGAATAGGATTTTTTTTTCATTAATAGAACTTATGTACAAGAATGAATAGAGGTGGTAAAATGTAAAATAAATGTTCCTGTTGCAAACCAAAAGCTCCCTTGGGTCTGCTGCCTTAGTTCTGGGCTCTATAGGACTTCTGAAATCTAGAAGCCTGAACACCCCTTGAGCTGTTGTTTTCAGTGGCCTTTAGGAGAAAGGTGAAAGGACCCTGGATAATAAAATGAGTGTTAAAAATTACTTTTAGAAGGGGTGTAGTTCCTTCTAGCTCTGCATGTATAAAGTAATGATATTATATTGGTACTAGTCAGCTCAGAGGGTATTTGTAAGGAAAGTACTTTAGCAAACCTCTGAGTGCTATGCAAATATGAATTACTAATAACAAATTCATTTTAGTGCCCCTACTTGACCACAGAATGGGCCAATTAATGCTGCAGCAGTATTGTTGGTCTCTGTGGTGCTTTATGACTCTGCCACACATGCTGATGTATTAAAACTGGGAAAACATTTAACCTCACTAAAACATGGCTTGCCACATTTTTGTAGGAATCTCAAGGCTAGCAGGAATAGCAGAGGGTTTGATATAAAAGGGCAAAAGCAAATAGCTGGCAAGAGAATTCAGGACATGCCAAAATATGGAAGTGGGGAGGAGATTTATTAGGTTTTGATGGAATAAACCCATGAATTTCTCTTTGAGATCATGATAATAATGTATGTGCCTGATGAACTGGTGAAATATGTGAGACCATTTTAAGCCAATATGAGCAGCATCCTCACACTTAAGGGGTGGGTAGTAAGAGAAGTTAAAGTGATAAGTGACAAAAGGAGTAAGGTAAGGCTGCCTGTCATTGTACCCTGTTACTAAGTCTCTGGACCCTCTCATAAGGAAATACACATCAAATTTGAGAGAAGTGGAGTGTGAAGATTAAAATGGGCTGGTGATATGCAGGCTGAGCCCACTTAAGCTTATGCAGATAACGTCACTGACAATAAGCGAAGAAATGGACACCGACTTAAAATATATAAAGCGTCAGAGAAACCAAGGAGTGTCACCAAAACAAGCTGAGAAGCCATAAACATGTTGTGGATAGAGGTTGAAGCTCCTTTTTATATGAAGAAATATTCAATGAGTATTAGATAAAATGGGGCTGTAGACTGAAAGTTACAAGGGATGATGGGCATGTTCTAGTCCAAAGCTTCCGTATTACACAGGAGGACATTGTGGCCAGTGATGTTAAACACACAGCTACTAGGAGACAGAGGTAGGATTACAACCCAGATTAAAATCATGTCTAACTCCAAAACCAAAGTTCTTTCCATTATGCCAATAAAAAGAGGAAGGAATTATAAAAATATTTTAGGGACTATAGGAAATAGAAATAGGACAGACATTTTTTTATCTCACACAATACATTTCTAGTTAAATTTAATTCCGAGACAAAATAAAGTTTCAGGTTAAGAGAGATACCAACTGCTGAAGAGATAAAGGAGCCCATGGTTGTGGACTGCATCAAAAAACTTTCAAAGAAAATTTGTTAAGATTATGGGGGTTAGGGGTAAGGGTTGGAGGTAGAAGAACTGTTAAGTTACTTTTACCAAGAAAGACTATGTAGAATAACCAATTAAAGAATCATGATCTTGGGAAAGAAAATTCTCTGTAGGGGATATAAATATGAGACCACATACAGAAGCATTGGAAGATTATCTAGGGATGTAACAGTTATTAAAGAAAACTTATAGGTTCAACAAGTAGGAAAATAGTGAAAATTGGAACATATCAAAGATAGAGTTTATGAGAAATTGGTATGGAACGTTTGCAGAAAATCTGCTGACTTTGGAAGAATATTGAATATAATACAGTAGAAATATAAAATAATTAGTGTAATTATATAAATTAGTATAAATATATAAAATAATCATATGGATAACTAATTTAAATATTATAAGATAGCCTAAATGCTATTTTAAATAAAAACAGAACTATGAAGGTCAAATGAGAATGCAAGTGAAAAAAGACATACGAAATAAGACACATACTAGAGGTGTTATTACTCTAGTGATTTGAAATAATGAATACTCCTAAATTTGTCTTACATGCCCAGGGAGTAACTGACACACCAAAAGTACCCAACTTTATATAATCTATTAAAAACTTTTTATAAACTGCCCCCCCCTTCCCTCCTCCTTTTCTCTCTTCACCCCCTCCATACTCTGTATCCACTGTCACTGGTCTTTTTGTTGTTTCTTACCCAAGATAGTCCATCTCCAGACAGTGGACATTTTTTTCTGGCTATCTCTCAAGCCTGGAATGCTCTTCCTCTCCATCTCCAACTCCTGGCTTCTTTCAAGTCCCACCAAATTCTACTTCCTGAGCTCTCTTAATGCTAATGACTTCTCTATCAAGTGAGATAATATTTCTAAGTGCTTAACATAGTGCTTGGTATATGGTAGGCACTTAATAAGAATTTATTTCTTCCCCAGCCCCATTTCATCTATTGATTATCTCCAATTTATCCTCTCTATACATTTTTTGTATTGTTACCCTCATTAGACTGAGCTTCTAGAGAGAAAAGACTTTTTTTTTTGTTTGTTTTCCTTGTATCTCCAGCACTTAGCACAGTGCCTGGCAGAGAGAAGATTCTTCATAAATATTTATTTACTAACTGATTTATGGTGTTTATCATACATAAAGCATAGAGATTTACCATGATATTATCTTGGGATGGAGATCCAGGCATTTTTAAACTTAACCCCAATCTGTGAGACCACTGTTAGACTGGCATGTCTACGATTCCATCTCTCATTTCACATGAGAAATAAAAATGCTTTACAGTACAGGAAACCTACATAGGTGTCCCATTTTGTGTCTTAGGCTATAAAAAGAAATCTATTCTAGCTATAGAAGACTTCAACATTAGGCCTTAAAAATAATAGTCCACATTTATAAAGCACCTTCCTTCTACCACCCTATGAGGTAGGCAAGTATGTGTATTATCATCTTCTTTCTATGGGAAAAGTTAAATGACTTGACTATGGTTAACTGCTAAGTCTCGACATCAAAACTTGAATGTGGGTGACTTGACTTTTTCTTTTTAAAGAAAATTGAGGTCTTTAATCAGGGCAAATGAGTTGTAGCTCAAGGTGGCACGCAGCAAGTGCTGGGGTACCCTATGACTTGATTTCTTAGCCACTAGCCTTGTGAAACCTTGGAGTAGTAGATTTAATAGTTAGTATACTTAATAGAGTTCAACTCTGAGGTAGTCCCAATTAAAACAGGTCTGGTACATGGAAGATAGCAGTAGATAAGATTCTGGGCTTGGAATCAGGAAGACCTCAGTTTAAATCCAACCTTAGACAAGTACTAGGTATAATGACCCTGGACAAGTCACTTCAAATATCTGTCCCTCAGTATCTTCATCTGTACAAATAATACTGTAGTGTAAAAGACTTCTAAGTCCCTGTTTGGCTGTAGCTCTATGATCTGACATCATATAAAGTCTTTTGAAGACAACCTACAAGCCTGATCATCTTTAATATATATGACCTGGTGAGAGGGAAGGACTCATTTCTGAAGATCAAAAGTAGCCAGATTTGGGGCAAGTCCCTGACCTCCAGGCCCCAGTTTGATCAACTATAAGAAAAGAGGGTTGAATTAGCTTGTTTCTTAGGATACTTTGACCTACATGTCATGATCCTTGCTTCTACTAAGCCAAAACAACCAAATAAATTAACTACTAGATTTAAACAAGGAAGAACACAGAAAGCACAGAATTTCTGGATATTATGATCTTAATCAAGAAGAAAAGTTCAGTGAAAAATTACCTATGGAGGTCCAACTTGTGGTCTTTGAAAAGGAAATAATATGGATTAATACTTAATATTTAATCATTTGTTAGTAAAATACTTAACATACATGATTTTGTATGAGTTTGGTACCAAATATATTACAGTCCCTATTTTACAAATAAGGAAACCAAGATTCAGAGAAAGTATGTGATTTACCAAAAGTCATACATTAAGGCAGAATTTGAACCCCCCCCCCATATATATTTGCTTTTTGGAAGGCAATTGGGGTTAAGTGACTTGCCCAAGGTCACATAGCTAGTTTTTGTGTTAAGTGTCTGAGGCCGGATTTGAACTCAGGTCCTCCTGACTCCAGGGCTGGTGCTGTATTCACTGCTCCACCTAGCCACCCCTGAACCCACATATACATGGTTCCCAGTGTAGCATACAGGTTACTATGTTATGGCATTTCTATTGATTAAAAAGAAAATAACATGTAAATACTCAGTGTTAGCTTATGGTCTATTTTTTCATCAGAACCAAAAGTAACATGCCAGATTTTAGTTTCCTTTTGAGTCTATATTTTCATTTGTGAAGCAACACTTTGTACCTTGTATGGTTATCACCAACCACCCCAGGAGGGTTTGGGGTCCCTGTTTTATCCTTTGAGAAGTTTCAAAAGGAATCCATGAATTCTTTGAGTACACAGACGAATAGAACCGAACTATGAACCTTCCCATCCTCTTGGTTCTGTTCTTGGAAAAGAGAAAGTATCTAATAAGGCAGATGGAATTCTTTCTAACCTCATCCCTCATGTATGAGGCCATGTCTTGTTATTCTGTTCTTGGAAGAAATGGAGAAAAAGAGCAGTTTCTCTTCTTCTTAATAATAGTCTTTCAGAATCATCAAAGACCTGTAGTTAAAGTATCCTGTCTCCTTCAAACTTTAAAAGAATATGGCTTATTTAATATAGCAGAAAGGATGGTGGACTGGGAGCCAGAAAACCTGGGTTTTAGTCCCAGCTCCACTACTGACTAGTAGTGTGAACCAATGGTCAAGCATTTTAACCACTATGGTCCTTCAGTTCCTCATCTGTAAAAAAGTAGAGTTGGACATGTTCTCTAAAGATCCTTCCAAGTAGGAGATACTATGATAGTTTTTTCCTCCTCTAGACTTTCTGAAAGTTCACTAAATCCTCTACTTATGATCACTAGGTTCAAAAATTCAGAAGGGGTCAACTCACTGTTTCTAATAAAATTATCTCAGACAGTCGGGTCTGGATTTTATCAGTTCTGGGTTCAAATATGACTTTAGACACTTACTAGCCATGTGACCCTGTGCTAGTCACTTAACCTATCCTTACCTCAGTTGCCTCAACTGTCAGATGAGGATTATTGTGAAGATCAAATGAGATAATAACAGTAAAGTGCTTATCACGGTACTTGACACATAGAAAGTGCTATATAAAAGTTATCTATTTTGCTATGACAATGACAATGACAGCAATGACACTGACAATGACAATTACTACTATACTACTACTATTACTGGTCTTACATACTATATATTCATGTGTTCCCTAGTATCACAATTAATTATAGAATGGCTACTACATATTAGGTTCTATATAAACATGTTAGCTGTTATTTCTTCAATTATGACGACAACAACGACGACGACTACTCCTCCTCCTCCTCCTACTCATATTAATGGGCTTACATACACCTATGTATGTATGTATGTATGTACACCTATGGAAATGCAGATTTAAAGATCTTCCCTGCCCCTAGCTTAAGTGCACCTGGAGCCTGTGGTGGGAGGCTTGTTTTTCAGGAAAGCCCACACCTTGATACTTTGTGATTGGGCAGTGGGTCAAGGAGGTTGTTACATTCTCTGAGCCAAGAGAAGGCTATATAAGCCCTGAGGAGAGGCTTTGCTTTGGGGCTCACTTTGAGATGTGTTGTGCGATTTGACCAGATGAGACTCTGGGAAGCCGTTGTTGAGAGCCCCCCGGCTTTGAAAACCCAGATGTTGATGCTTCCCTCTCTGGTAACTGTGATTTGGTATTGATGTAATGGTTGGACAGTTTGGAAGCCCGTCAATTTGATCTGTAAGTTCTGGAACTCTGAAGTTCGGGGTGCTGACCTTTACCCCTGAACTAGGTAATACATGTTTGATTAAAGTAAGCTTGTTAACCCATTTTGAGTTGCTTTCCTTTTGAAAAGCAGATCTAAGAACCTATATTGGCAGCTACCCTGGGGATGTTGGGGTGCTTGCTGCTACAACCTATCTACAAAAACCAGTGTGACAATTAGTTAAAGAATAGCTTCTATTTCAGTTTCATATTGTTTTCCTATTAGCAATTAATTGGTTCATATTACAAAAGATAATGCTTTTATCAGAACATGGGGGAATTTCATGGTTATCTATTCTTTTATTCATTTATCCACCCATCCATCCATCCATTCATCCCTCTATTTTTGGCATGGAACCCCATAAGGTAGGTGGCACAGTGTTCAGTGTGCCATGCCTGGAATCAGGAAGACTCATCTTCCTGAGGTGAAATATGACCTTAGACACTAACTGTGTGACCCTGGACAAGTTATATAACCATGTTTACCTCAGTTTCCTATTGTGCAAAATGAACTGCATGAGGAAATGGCAAACCACACCAGTATCTTTGCCAAGAAAACTCCAAATGTAGTCCAAAAGAGTCAGATATGAATGAAAGTGATTTGACAACAAAAAGAGAACTCTTGTTGAGAAGCTCCTTTTGCCTATACAGTAACTCATCAGGAGTTTATAATCTTAGCCAGCTGCCTGGTGGCCCTAAGAGTTTAAATGACTTGCCCAAAGTCACACAGTCAGCTGAGGTCACAGGCAGAATGTGTATTCCAGTCTTCTTGATGCCAATAGTGATACTCTATCTACTATATCATACTCCCTCTTCTTGTTATTATTCTTACACCTATGATTTAATTCATTCAAATATAGTTATATACTACTTATCTACTAAATGCCTATCACAGCTTTGGATATCTTATGGGGAGCAGGAGGGATATAAGAGGAGCAGAAATAGAATAAGTGCTAGATATAGAGAGAATTGCACTGAAATAGAAAACTCATGACTAATATGATGTACCTAGAATGCAATATTATTAAGGTCAAAGTAATGCATTAAATGCTAGCTGGATGTCTTAGAAAGGTTTGTTGTTGACAATAAAGGAAACCAAGTTAGAGCCCTGGTGGATGAGACAATCCATCAGTGCTCCTGGAAAATTCTTTAAAGTCCAGCTCTTAGTAAAAAGGTGTCATCAGTGTCTTTTTAGCATATTGTCAACAGTCAACACATATGTATTAAGTACCTACTATGTTCCAGGCATAGTGCTAAGGATATATTGCCAAAAATTCTTATAGAAATACATGTTTTCACTAAGCATGTCAAATATCACACAGGATCCTTACTCAAAATCAGAAACAAGATAACACAGTCCTTAGAACTCTGAAAAAGGATCTCCAAGTTCAAGTCCCTCCTCAGTCATTTACAGACCATTTGACTCAAGCCATTTCATTCCGAACCTTAGGTTCTTAAAGTTATCTTTCTATTTTGGCTGAGACCAAGTAGAGATCTTAAGGGGCTATTAGGCTTATTAAAAGACAAAATGACACACTGGGAAGACCACTGACGTGAAGATCCAAGTTCAAATTCTAACTCTGTCACATACCATAAGCATGATCTGAGGCAAGTAACTTTCCCTTTCTAGTCTTCCTTTTCCTAAATGATTAAAACGAAGAAGTTGTATTAGATGAGTTCTAAATCTATGAAATGAATCTATGAATTGAAGATATTATCCTTGTACTAGTTACCTCAGTTAGATGGTGCACTAGAGTTGAGAAGACCTGAATTCCAATCTGGCCTCAGACACTAAATGTGTGACCCTAAGCAAGTCACTTAACCTCTCTCTGCCTCAGTTTCTTGTCTTGTTTTATTTCGGTTATGTCCAACTCTTTTTGATCTTACTTGGAGTTTTGTTGGCAAGATACTGGAGTGGTTTGCCATTTCCTTTCCTGACTCATTTTATATACAAGGAAACAGAGATAAACAGGGTTAAGTGACTTACCCAGGGTCATACAGCTAGTAAATGTCTGAGAACAGATTTGAATTCAGAAGATGTATCTTCCTGACTCAAGGTCCACACTCTGTTCACTGCACCAACTAGTTTCCCCTGCCTCAGTTTAAATACTCAACTATAAAATAGGGATAATAATAATACCTAATTCTTAGGATTGTTGTGAGGATTAAATGAGATTATATTTGTAAAACTCTTAGCACAATGCTTGTCACAGAGTAGGTATTTAATAAAGACTTGATCCTTTCCTCCTTTTCCCCTTTCTCTCTCCTTTCCTTCCTCCCTCCCTTCTTTCCTTTCTCCTTCACTTCCTTTTCTCCTCCCTCCCTCATTCTCTTCCTTCCATTTCTCCTCCCTCCCTCCTTCCTTCCTTCTTTTCTTCCTTCCTTTTTTCCCTCCTTCCCTTTTACCTTTGTCCCTTCCCCCCTCCTTTTCCTTCCATCCTCTCTTCTAGTGTAATTGTGAGGAAAGTACTTTGGCAAACCTTCAAGTGCTATGCAAATATGAATTACTAATAGCTGAAATTCATTTTAGTGCCCCTACTTGACCACAGAATGGGCTAATTAATGCTTCCACAGTATTGTTGGTCTCTGTGGTGCTTTATAACTGAGACACACATGGAGCTGAATTCTAGATGGAACCCAAAAGAGTAGAATATAAAGTCTCTGAAAGTGGTACAGCTACAAAGACAAATAAATAAAGCCCACTGTGACATATAACCATTCCAATGAGAAGCCTTTGCAGAGTCAGCACATCTTAAGAAGCTTCCTACTGTTGAAAGGCACAGGGATTTTCAACCTTTCACTTGCAGATACCCAGAGAAAGGTGACTGTGGCTACATAGCCACAGAAGAGAGGGGCCAGAGAATGCCAACATTGCTCATCAAGGTATTCCACAAATTCCAAATGGTAAAAATGGAGAGAGCACTGTGAATCATAGTCAATGAAAGTCAGCCTCTAATGCAAAAAAAAAGCCCCTGGGTTTTTGAGCCCTTGGTTTTTGCTGGGCCCCTGCTGCCCACTGTCCATCTTCAGGTGAACAAAACTAAAACTACCCACCAAAATAAGTTTTAGGAGAGTTCTCTGATTCTTTTTAAAGACTGCTACTTATTTAACATCTGGTGACTTGACTTCACTGCAGACCTACCATATATCAGCATCATTAAGGATGACTCCAGAGTTTAAACCTCCTTTCATATTACAAGATTAGGCATGGAGACTAGACCTGTGATTTCACTGGTCAGCACTCTCATTTGAGGAATCTCCTTCTACCAGGGCCTCCACAATTTAGAATCTTAGAGAGCTGTCCAGGGTCACTGAAAGGCTGAATGAGTTGTCTGGGATCCTACAGTCATTATGTGTCAAGGTGGTGCTTGAACTCAACTCTTCTGGCTTCAAGGCTACTCCTTTATCCACTGTGCCATGCTGCCTCAGTCATCAAAAGATTACACTAGTAATATCAAGGTCATGGGTGCTCCTTGCACTGAGTCCCATTATTAGGCCCTCCAAGCTGTAGTGTTATCAAAGAGTCACAGAATCTCAAGAATTGGAAGTGATCTTGAAGGCCACTGCATACTTAGACAAAAATTCCCTAGAACATTAGAACATCCTCTTCCCCTCCCCCTCACCAAAGCTTATCTAACTTTTGCTTAAAGATTTCAAATGATGGGGAGATAACTACCTCCCAAATTAGGACATTTCGCTTTTGGGGAGCCCTGTTCTTAGATGGTTTTCCACTATGTCTCAGAGATTACATTCATGGGTAACTGACACCATGAGACATGTGACCAAGACCATTCATCACCAGAAGGCCAGTCTTAGGTTGATGATATCCTCAGATACACAGTCATGGGATGAGGCCTTACTTGAAACCCTTCTAGTTCTGTAACATTTGCCAAAATGTTTAGTTGATGCAACTGATAGCATGTTGACTGAAGTCAGGAAGGCTTGAGTTCAAAATCTGCCTCAGACACTACCTGTTTGATCTTGGGCAAGTCACAACCTTTGTCTACCCAAGTTTTTTCATCTGTAAAATGGGAATCATAATAGCACCTACTTCCTGCAGTTGTGAAGATCAAATGAAATATATGTAAATTACTTTATAAACCTTAAAGTGTTGTAGAAATGCTGGCTATCATTAGCTATTATCATGTCTACTTCACTGTCATAGCTTTTATTTTTTTCTTTTTGGAGGGCAATTAGGGTTAAGTGACTTGTCCAAGGTCACATGGCTAGTTTGTGTGTGTGTGTGTGTGTGTGTGTGTGTGTGTGTGTGTGTGTGTGTGTGTGTGAAATGTCTGAGGTTGGATTTGAACTCAGGTAATCCTGACTCCAGGGCTGGTGCTCTATTCACTGTGCCACTTAGCCACCCCTACTATCATAGCTTTTAAGATCCCAGGATTAGTTTTTCACTATTATGAGTCATGAAAATAGTAACTGAATGGAAGAGAAATGCATCAATTTAGCAACATACAGCATTTAATTTTTTTTAGTTATTATCAGATTTGCCTTTCCTAGGCTCTTCATTCTGTACCTATCCCCCAAAGAGGTCTTGTTTCTGAAAATCTAATAGAATCAGATACAGGCTGAGTGGTTAAAGTTGTTACTCTGACATTAAAAGAGACCCAAGATGACTCCCTCTAAGTTGAAAGTAGTTTGCCATAGCTTCTAGAATTTTAACCAAATTTAGACATTTCTATATTGTATTAAGTAACAGAGGAAATTTTAAATGAGATTAATAATATAGGTTTCTTTTAAAATGCAGGGTAGTAATAAGAATCCTTAAGGATGTTCTCCCTGCTCCATGGAGAGATTCGATTCATTGTCACTGTAAAGCGTCATTTTCACACATACAATTTATTTACCAGGAAAATCTAAATTTTGCTAGCATATACAACCAGCCAACAGATGCTTGTTAGTAAGGATGTACAGGTGAAAGGAAGGCTATTTGTTAAGGAGCAGATGCTTCCATATTCTTTTGCCAGATGCATATCAAGAACCACCTGGAAAGAATTTTATCATCTCATATGTATTTAAAAATAGCCATTATGAATTAAAAACGTTAATTTGTAATGTTTAAGACTAACACAATGGTTAGAAAATATAGATTAGTAACTTGGTAATTCAGTCTAATGTCATACTGACTATGTATTTATGGATTTAGCAGCAAGCTCCAAGAACATTTTAAAAATGTATTATTATTAAGGAAAATAATGAAACAGAATGCAAATTCATTTTGGGAAGTTAAATGTCTAACCATAGGCAATAGTATGTCATTCAACTTTTTTGCTTTATGATGTGAAATTTGAAGCATTTGAACATTTTTTCTATAGCCCTCACAATGATTCTTCACTGGGAATGATATATAATTTTAAACTTTACCCCCCCTTTGTTTATAACTATTTCAGAATGGAACCAAAGTATAAAAAGGGGAATGGAGTAGATAGTCTATAAGGTACCCATCAATAAATGATAGTTATTTGTGACAATCAATTTGCAAGTGCCAAGATGTGCTTAAACCTCTCTATAAATATATTCCTTGAATGTATTTAATTTCCTTAAGTGAAAGAATTTATCTCTTCTGATCAAGCACAAAGAAATAAATTTGAAAACCTGCAAGTAAATATTTCTCCTTCCACTCAATCACTGATTCATCAAACATTTATAAAACACTCACTGTATAGATCATGGTACCTTCACTTTACTAAGCACCATACACATTTCAAATAAAACACAATTCATATATTTGTGGAGTATATAAACAAGTAGGGTGATAAAACACAAAATCAATTGTAATATACAATATGACATAATATGCCCATAATATAGCTACAAAATAAAATGTGATATGAGGTGTGTGTATGGGGTAGAGGGTCATTATAAATAGGCTTTCCTAAAAAGCAGTGGCATTTGAGTTGGACTTTAAAGGATCTCTTCTATAGGCAAAGGAAAGGTGGAAGGAAATTTTAGGCCAGGGATAAGCATGATCAAAAGTATGGAAACAGGAGAATACAGAGTTATGGAGGGATGACAAAAATTGTCTGGTTTAGTTAGAAGTGATGGGGTTAGTGAAGGGCAATTGTGCCAGATAAGGCTAGAAAGGTTGTGTAATGGCAGAGATCTCTAATACCCAGAAAAAGAGTTTGAATCCTAGGCCATGGACATTAAGGTGTCATTGAAGATTTTTTGGCAAAGATTTTTTGACATAACCAGACCTTTACATAAAAAGATATTCAAGCAGTGCCATATAGTTTTGTAGAGAGGATGAAGAGAGTGAAGGTGAGAAGTTGAGGACCTGCATCCAAGGGGTTGACAATGGGGACAAAGAGAACAGAGCAGCATTACAGAGAGATATTCCAGAAAAAAGTAGACAAAGACTTGGTAACTGACTCTATTTGAGAAGTGAAGAAGACAGAATAGTCCAAGATTCAAACTTGGGGCACAAAGTGAAGGGTGAAGACAAAGGAAGAAATAGTGAGGTTAAAAGGAGGTGCTGGAATGCTAATAAAATTATTCCCAGTCCCAATATTCTAACTTCCTTCCACTGAACAACAGGCATGTCCCAACTTAACCACACAATCTGACTTTAACCATACCACAGACCCCCAGACTCAATACAGCCACTGCCCAGCTAGCCACTATCCCCAGCTCCAATTCACATATTTGAACATGTGTGTCCTTGTACTTGACTACAACCACATCATCCATTTAGCCCAAGACAGAATCACAATACCTAACTATCCATCTTGACCAGACAGTACCACAATAGCTAACCAATAAGAAAGCAGCATGATCAGGATGTTTGATGACCTAAGCATAGAAGGGATCCCTCCCCTATTACCTAATCCCTTAACAAACTCCTCCTGCCTTTTTAATATTCATAATTTCTGTTCTGTAAGTGCATCCTTATCCTATAAAAATCCATCTTGCTTTCTATGAAATTGCAGGTTCCTCTTGGAACCTAGCCTATTTCTTAGGGATGTCAATCCTCAATAAATTCCCGTACTTGGATTAGAAGTAGTCTGACTTAATTCTTTTAGATGGTGCTGACACAACACACCATGAAACCACAACAATTTTTGGCATTCCTGGGTGGGCAGAATCTTTGACACCCCCAAAATTGCAACAGATGTACAGTTTGTGGGGTGAGATACAAGATTCATTTCTGATGTTTTGATATTGAGGTGCTTGTAGGACATCCAGATCCAGAAAGAGATAGGGAACCAAAGCCAAAGACTAGGGATAGAGATATTTGAATCTCTGGGACTGAATGAGATTGCTAAGAGAGAGAATGTAAAGAGAAAAGGTCAGGAAGAGACCAAAGAGGAAAATTCAAATTAAGGAATAAGAATGGTGTTAAGGAGTCAATCAAGGAAATAGAAAAGGAGCTTCTTGTGAGTTAGATGGTAAAGCAAGAAAGTAAACTGTCTCTAGAGGAAGCACACAATGGGAAGTAGGGGTCAACAATGTAAAAACCTACATAGAGATCAAGGAAGAAGAAAACAAAAAGATACTTAGATTTGTTGAAAAGGCACTGTTTGCCTCAGTCTCTCCATCTGTAAAATGAGCTGGAGAAGGAAATGGCAAATCACTCCAGTATCTTTGGGGTTTTCTTGGGGTCACAGAGAGTCAGACATGACTGAATAACAAAAGTCCTTTCCACTTCTAAATCTAGAATCTTATGGCATGATTTTGCCTTATGTCATGTCTCTCTAAATGTGCTTTTCATCAAGGCTAGGGGCTAGATCTATTATTTCATTGGCAAATGAACTACCAAAAGAGGAACTCCCTTTACCAATGCATGTCAACACCTCTTCTCTAAGTTAAAGTCTTTCTAGTGTAGAATATTGAGAGAGGACTTGTCCAGGGTCACACAGCCACTGAGTCACAGGTGAATCCATATCCTCCTTGTCACAAGGTTCACTCTCTATTTTCTATGCCAAAGAGAAGGAAGACAAAGTGGCCTATCATATTGATACCTTTAGAGGAATGGAGGAACAAGATTAAGAGGATTTCATATTGCATAATCCCAATCTTTCTACTGAAGATGGAGGCTAGATCTCCTGCTTCAAGTGGTATAAGGAAACAAGAGGAGAGAAAATGTGGAATTCGTGCTTCAGGGAATGAGATAATGAAATTGAGAGACAAAGCATAGAATGATTATGGAGTAGCGAATGCTCTAATGAAGTTATATAACAGGTTAGTTACTATAATTAGGTAACAAAACGTCTGCCTTTGAATGAAACCCAAGGTATCCATAACACTAAGTTGGGGGTTTTTTTTAGAAAGTCTATCACTTACATTATTTCACATATTCACAGCAGTCAAACATCACACAGATGTCTGGGTTGAAGCTTCATTCATAATAGAATAATAGAGGGACCTACTTCCCAGAAAGAATAATCCAGTTAAAGTTATTATATTAGTATTCTTCCAGGATAATTAATAGTTGGGATAATCCCAATTATACAGTTATAAGTAGAATTAAGAGTGTGTATCCAATTTGTTTGCTTACTACTTCATAAAATGAAGGTTCACAGAAAAAAAGAGATCTTTGTTTATGACTATCATTAACTAGAGAGGCAGCTGCTATGGGTATCGAATTGGTATGGTGAATAGAGGGCCAACTTAGGAGACAGGAAGCCCCAGGTTCTTTCTGTTCCTTCCTCTGAAACATTGGCTGTGTGAACCTCGGGGCCTGGGGGTCAGTTAGTTTCTCAAGATCCTAGAGCAACTCTCTAAGACTATAAGTCATAAAGTAAGTTAACTCTGAATTGGTAGGAGTTACCTTACTGGAAGTTCTTTATGCCAATGAAATTGGAGATCTGGTGTCTGCCAAAGTCCCACAAAACAAAAATTTATACTTCACGAATGTTTCTCTGTTTATTTGTGATGTAGGCTCTTGGTTTATAAATGGACTTGTCTATTAAAAAACAAAAAACAAAAAACCTGTCTTTATAAAGGATGATCTGTCCCCCATGATTGAAATGATAGAAAATAGAAAGGGCGACAATAAATATACTTGGTCCCAACTTTTCTAGGAGCAAGCTATTTCCAAAGTTGAATGTTTTTGAACACTTATACATTATCCTAGCAATTTGGTGGGGAGAATAAAATAAAAAATTCTCTGGTTATCATTGATCATATCCCTTTATCTCCTCTAGCAAAAGTGTGGGATTGCTAAAGACAATCGATCAATTACTTAATGTAACCTAGGGCTAGGTCATGTGGACTTATGATCTGTGAGAGACTATAGGAGGAAGAATTATTCTATGCTCCTACCATGCTTTCAAGGGGCGTTTTGGTCCCATAGTGGGCTAAGGAGAATAAAGGTGGGTAACTTTTAAGTTCTGCTCAAAGCAGAACTGTCACTTTTCCTCTTCCTTTTCCATAAAATCAGCACCTGTTTTACCATTCCACCAATCCTTTATTTTGTTGGGACACAATGAGAGGTTGGGATTTTGTTTAAGAAAAGGGCATCTTTCTATTTCCTAGAGAATATGGGGTAGAGAGATGTCTTTCTGGAAATAAAAATTTCCCTTGAGACCTAAGAGGTCAAATTTTTATTTTATGTAGCAAGGATTTCTTGACTTGGAAAACAATCAGACTTTAATTGTAATGTTAATGGGATATAACATCTTCCCTGCCCATTAAGAGGCCTCACATGGAATCCTGAAGCAGAGCCAATTAGGCTCTGGGCCACAGGGACCCCCGCACCTTTCCAAATAAGTGCTATTTTCAAGTTTCTCAGCACTAAGCCAATCAAGTCTAAGATTGGAAACAGTATACACACACACACACACACACACACACACACACACACACACACATATATATATATACACATACACACACATATATATACATATATACACATATACATACATACATATACACACATATATACATACATACATACATACATATGGATGGAGAGGCATGAGTAAAAAGAGATGCTGGTTGAGAGAGGAGCAGATGGAGGGAAGAACTTGCCTAGGGGAACTTGCTTGTGGGACCTGACAGAGAGAACATTTGCAATGTTGACGCTCCCTGGATTGGTGATGAGTATCTTACTAAAGCTTGCTTTTTGATGTTCTAATAGCAATGTCCCAAATAAATATTTTGTTTTTGTCTTGGAGGAGGAGGGTTTAGTATATTTTGCGAACAAACCCTGGGAATACATATGCATATTCATAGCAGCTGCTGTGGGTATCGTATTGGTGTTACATTTAGAAGGATTTTCATAGGTAATGAAATGTGAATTTCTTCTTTACCAATACTACTTCTCAAAGATGCAAGTTCAGAGTATAACGATTAGGAGACCTACACACTGATGAGGCTTGTGGATGCTTAAGCACTCACCAACTGGATTGTCAAGTGTTTTGGAGTGAGTTGTCAAGAACTAGCTGACTTAGGTCACTTTCTCCCTCTCTCTCTTTTTCTCATATTACACTATAAAAAACTCCATCCAGCTGGGCCTGGAAGATACACTTCAT
Source organism: Gymnobelideus leadbeateri (assembly GCA_011680675.1). Classification (NCBI taxonomy): domain Eukaryota; kingdom Metazoa; phylum Chordata; class Mammalia; order Diprotodontia; family Petauridae; genus Gymnobelideus; species Gymnobelideus leadbeateri. The sequence goes on from WOXC01004349.1 coordinate 113,260, forward strand.
TAACCTACATACATAAAAACATATCACTGCCTCTCTAGATTCCCTGTTATGCCCTTAATAGATATATAGAAGAATCTCTGTAAGTCTCCACAGGAAGCACAACGTATGTCTACATTTAAATTTCTTGCAAATCAGTCCCCTTTGCAAAACAAGCACTTCTTACCAACCTCCTAGTTGCCATAAATCTTTCAACAGCAAATGAGCTCTTAAGTAAATAAGTAAATGTCCCACTGGAGAGCCAGGCCTTTGAAATTTCGCCCAGACTCATCTATTTCCTGATTTAAGGGTGCATAATTTTCCAGAAAATGAGCCTTTGATTTGTTTTCTCTTTCCTACTCTCTCTTGATTTCCTTTTATTCTTTTTCTTTTCTTTTCTTTTTGTTGTTGTTTTATTGGCTGTTCTTTTGGAACAGTGGTGATTAACATGAGCAATAAGAATGGAAAACAGGAACAGTCCCTCTTTTGATTGAGAATCCTCAATAGCTCCCTATGACACAATGTTCCAAACTGAAACCGATTCCAGATGTTTAGGCTATCAAGTGTTTCACCTCTACTTATTTAAACATGCCTCTCATTTCTCTCCAACTCAGTCCTTCCATTGAAGTCTAAGTAATTTGCCCACTGACTACTGTAGTAAGATCTGGTCTCAAAACTTCCATTACTTTGTTTGGCCCCATGAAAGCGCCTTCTTCCCTGTGAGGATCAGTTACCTCTTCTGTAAATTAAAAAGGATGAGCCAGATAAAAATCTTTTAAAATGCGCATTCCCCACAGCAATCCCATGAAGTAGGTAGTTATTGTGATGAATTAACATATAATTGTTATTACTATTAATAACTATAATATATTAGCATATTAAATATATTGTAATATAAAATATATAATTATATATTTATTATATTATAAAAGTTATTATGACCATTTTAAAGATGATGAACATGAGGCTCAGAGAGGTTGCCACCTGACCATGGTCACATAGCTATCAGGTGACAAAGTTCAGAGTTGAAATTTGGTCTTTTGTCTGGAAGCCTAGCATCCTTTCAACTAGACCTAGATGAGCTCTAAGGTCTTTGCCCACTTTAACACCATGCATCTGCTGATGACGTGTGATGTTTCTAGCTCAGAGACCTGGTGTATATCCATATAGACTCAACCCATACTCCCCCTTTCTTTGTCACTTCATTTGTATTACCTCTTTGCACACTTATTTTAGGAAGATTTTTCTGATGAGTCTCACTGAATTCTGATCACTCTATTCCCTCAGTCCTTAAGGATTTTATACTCTAAATTTGCTCTTGCAGAAATACTGTTCTGTACCATTTGCAGACCATTCCATGAGGCATATAGACACTATTTCTCTTTCTAGACTATAAGCTCCTGAAGGGTAGGGGATGCCTCTTTTCTTTCTTTTGTACCTCTTATAGCAATTAGTACAACATGGTGGACACACTGCTTTTCTGTTGAATATTTTTTTTTAAATGTTGAATGGGAACATTGTTTTGAGTGAAGGACATTTTCTGTATTACAAAGGTATATTTATCACTATTCAGTTGACATAAATACTCCTGAAAATTTTTATATGAATGAAATTTGCATACATTGGATCCTTTTCACCTTTACTTCTATGATTATTTGAGAGGGATATCTTGACTGAAGTTCATTTGTCAGTGGCTTCTTTCTTTTTAAGCTTTTTGGGTCCTTTAACCTCTCTGTCAAGTGGTTAGCGATCTATAAATAAGTTCAATGGACTTTTGGAGCTCTTAAAGAAATCCTGTGACAAGTCCTATGGCAAAGCGAAGAAGAAAGCTAAAATGCATATAATCAATCCATAATATATCAAATTTCATTCAACATTCATTTAACAAACATTTATTAAGTCTTTGTTGTATACAGGGCACCCTGATGGGTACTGAGTGAGATACAAAGATAAATTAGACATGAATCCTGGTCCTCAATAAGTTTACAGTCTGGCATGAGACAGGAGATAGCTACAGAAATAATCATGGTACAAAATAGAATGTGATAAGAGAAAACAGATTCAAAGTATTATGAGACATCAGAAGGAAGAGATTACTTCTAGCTGGGAGTATCAGGAAAGATTTCATTTGGAGAAGTGTCATTTTATCTAAGTCTTGGGAAAGATGACAATAAACCAGTTTGGCTGGAACCTACCTAGTATATATGAGGAGCAGTAATGTTAGAAAAGGCTAGAATGGTTAGGTTATGGAAGATTTTTGAGGATTCTAAGGATTTGTATGGTATTTAGCAGGTAATGGAAATACAGTGAAGTTTTTTGAGCAAGGGGTTTATGTTCTAGAAGGATTTAATCAATGGTAAGTTGGATGAATTGGACAGAGGAGAGACTGGAGGTGGGGGAACAAAATTAGAGGCTTATTGAATGATGTATAAAAGGCAATAGATTGGCAATCTGAATCTAGTTTTTGTTTCTGGTTCTGCTGGGGTGACTTTCAACAAGTTATTTACCCTTTTTTGGCCTCAATTTCATTATGTATAAAATGAGGCATTTGGACTACATGACCTTTAAAGTTTTTTCTTATTCTAAATCCCATGAGTGTAATGAGATCATCCAAGGAAGAGGTAATAAGGGCCCATCACAAGATGGGCTATAACAGAGAGAATGGAGAGGAGATGACAAGGAAAAAAGGCATTTCAGAGGTAGAAATGAGAGAATTTAGTACCTGATTGATGTAAGGGCCAATAAGAGAATAGAGTCAAGAGTGACTCTTGGGTTGGGATAATGATGGTGCTTGTAATGGAAGTAGGTAAATAAGAAAAATGACTAAGATTTTGGGGAAAGGTAATGGAGTTAAGCTTTTAACACCTTGAATTTGAGTACCAGTGGACATCCAAGTGAGGCTATCTAGCAGACAGGTGGAAATGTGAGAAGACAGCTCAAGGGAGAGGTCAGGATGGAGCTAAAATTCCAAGTTATCTTTAAAGACATGTTTGTGTAAATTGTGGGAATAGATAAGATCACTAAAAGTGTAGAGAGAGAACAGAAAAGAGGTCCAAAAAGAGAGCTTTGAGTATCACTGATATTGGGGATGGGATGAAGAAGAACTAATGGAAAAAAATAGAAATGGAGCAGAGAGGTGGCAGGACAAGTATTACAGTTGAGTAACACAAGATGTGTGAGGCAAGAATATCAAACACTGTGGGTGTATCTATATCTATATATTTCTCTCTATATATACACATGCACACACACAATATATATGTATATATACACACATAATATATATATGTATATATACATACATATATGCTACATGTCTCACAGTGGAAAATATTTTCAATACAAACCAGAAAAATATTCGAGTTGTGAACCAACTTACACTATTTGCTGAATACTTTCTGTCTACATAGGTTAGGATGCAGGAATTTTATACTTCAAATCTTTATGATAAATACCTCAAAACTCAATTATTTCTGTGACAGAGTTGTTCATTATAACATTTCACACAGGGAGGAAATGAGAAACTATCCTCTAATCCTTTTCTCATAGTTAGGTGATTTATTTCTCACTAAATGGACTATGGAAGAATTTCAAGGACAATTTGTCTAATTCTATTTCTGTATACATTCTCAAGGATTATTTTATGGAAGAGATTTTCTTCCCAATTAGGAAGAGAAAAGTCATGAGGGATTCTTTGAAGATACATATCTCTTTGTTCTCTCAGGCTCAAATTATTGTTCAAATTAGGATGTGGTTTAAGTCTTTACATATTTCTTTATCAGATTAGCGTGGAGAAAAGAGCCCTTGAGAAAAATACAGGAGAAATTAAGGTCCAGTGTATAGGACACATCTAGGGAGATCAGGTTAGGATGAGAGAACACAATAGTGCACCAAGAGAAGAGTAAGGCCAACTCCATAGATATGCATGATAATGTTTTAAATGGGGGTTAAAATGCCTCCATTCTCATTTGATTGCAAAGTTTCAGGTATTCTTGACTCAGCCAAAAAACATGGTCCACATTTGGGAATAAAATTAGGATGCCTCCTACTTAAACACTATTTGAAGAGATGGCCAGCCTCCTCTCTTATTACCAACTTGGGGACAATACATATACCTACATGCAAATTCATCTATTTTTTGTGCTGGGAGCCACTCACTTTCCCACCTAGGCAGGAGCCTGCCTAGTGCTAGATTGTCTTTCTTCCTCTTCTTGCCTGAAGAATTCCTACCCATTTTTTAAAGCCCACATGAAATACCACTTCCTTCCCCCTCACCTTCTTGGATCACCTCACCTCCTTGAACTGAAAGCAATGACTTTCCACCTCAGAACTCACATTGTACTTCATTTTGTAACTGTAGAGGGCCTGTCATGTATGTTGTCTTACTGTTAACCTTTATTTTTAATCACTCTACTAAACCAGAAGTATCACCAAAGCAAGGGATTATTTTATTTAATTTTGTGTCTTCCCTAGCTCCATGCTCTATGCATAAATTATAAGTTGCCTACTTCTTGTGTATTGTTGTTGAATCTGTGGTTATATTTAATTGGTCTCTTTTGTATGCAAAGATCCTATAACCAATCCAATTGTTTTAAGTAGAGAAAGAGAGGGAAGGAGGGGAAGGGGATAGGGAAGAGACAGAATATGAAATCTCTGAAGCTCACTACCTAGATGACTTTGGACAAGTCACTTAACCTTTGTGGCCCTCAGTTTCTTTATCTGTAAATTTGAAGGGGGTTGAATTAGATGGTCTCTGAGGTCCCTTTTAGCTCTGAATCTATGATAAGTTTGTATTCTGGCAGTCATATTCTCTCATCCAGATTTCTTTGTGAATCAAACGAAATAATAAATATAAAGAACTTTGGAAAAACTTTAAAGTGTTATACAAATGTTACTTATTTTGGTGTTGTTGCTATCATTTGTAAACATCAGTAAGTCCTGGCCCAGATCAGGGACTGGTATTTCTCTGCTATGGCACAGATTCATAACAATGCTAATTTCATTAATCTACCCCTCACAAAGTTCTTGGTCAAGGCTCAGTAAATGACAACTAATCACATTAGTAATGATAATAGTTTTATGTTGAAGCAATGGATTGCTTTCATTTTGCCCTAAAGCATATATGGAAGGAAAAAAAAGTATAGTTTTATTTTTGTTAACAGCATGAAATGTGTTTCTCTTAGAGTGTGACTGGCAAAGGAAATGTTTGGCGCCGTCCAAATTCACAATCCCAGCTTTAGGCAAAGGAGTCTGTAAAAGCTCTTTAAAGTTTCAAACTGTCCCAAATCAGTAGAAGTTCCTGGTCTTCTACCATGTACCACTTGGGTACTTCATCCTGAGAAGTGGGTTAAGTGAATTATGAAGGAAGCTTGACTATTCCTGGTCTATGGCTTGCTAGTTCTGTTCTGGCCTTAGGTAATGCCCAAAATGATCTTTCTGGCCCAATAGGAAAGCCAAACTAAAAGTATGGCCTAGAAATCATCAAGCTTGAAGGAAGAAGACCTTTATCTTTATTTTAGGTGATTTTCAATTTTGAATTGTAGTATTAGGATAGAGACTGGACTTCTAATTTCATTGGCACAGGACTTCTTAAACTTTTTCCACTTGAGAATGCTTTTTACCTTTCCATAGTATTCCTTGGCATTGTGTAGCCGGAGGACATGCGCAGTACAAAGTGCACATGCTTTGTGTTCAGAACCAAGGCTTCAGTGAAGTTGGTGATTTCAGCATGGGCAAGAGCTGCCAGAAACACCTTGGATTCACTACATGTTTGCCTGATTTTTTTATATTTGGTCATTGGACATTCAGAAATCTTTTGCCATTGTCACTTTTTTGGGGACCCAATATGGAGTTGCCACCTACAGTTTAAGAAGCACTGAGTAGAAAACCTTCATGTTAAGAACCTCTTTCTATCAATGCAATTGGGTACCTTGATTTGGAGGCAGGGAGACTTATCTTCTTGAGTTCAGATCTGGCCTCAGATACTTATTAGCTATGTGACTCTGGGCAAGTCACGTAACCCTGAATGCCTCAGTTTCTTCAGCTATAAAATAAGCTGGAGAAAGAAATGGCAAACCACTCTAGTACCTTTGCAAAGATAACACCAAATGCAGTTACAAAGAGTCAGACATGACTGAAATAATGGGACAATGACCTTCTCTACTACTTACAGTCTTCAGGGCTCTTGAAAGCCCTGACAGGTTTGCATGATTGGCTGAAGGTCACACAGTTCATTTATACCCAAGCTGGGGCTTGAACCTAAATCATCTCTGCTTGAAGGCCAGTTTTTTATCTACAAAGTCACACTACTGGCTCTCCTTCATAGATTAGAGCATAAGAAATTCTCTGGTAGTGGTACAGAGGGATGTTTGTAATTATCTCCCATGGCATTAATTTCAAGATAACTGACATTTATATAGCACTTTAATGTTTGCAAAGCACTTTAAAAATGCTATCTCATTTTTCCTCCAACAACTCTGGGAGGGAGGTCCAATTATTGTCCCTATTTTACAGTTGAGGAAACTGACACAGACTTTAAATGACTTGTCTAGGGTCCCATTGCATCAAATACTACATTTGAATTCTTATCTATTCACTCAATCCAATATGCCATACTTAAAATACTTCAAGGACCATGATTTAATTAGTGTGGTAATACATGCAACTTTTAAAGATTGTTACCCTTCATTTCTAGTAGATGTGTTAATAAGTTGTCCTTAACCACACACACACACACACACACACACACACACACACACACACACTCATACACTCATTCCCCTGGTGGACAAAAGTGTGCAGATCAGCCTGCATTAATTTACAGTGTCTAGTACAGGTACTTAATATAAGCTTGCTGAATCAAATAATAAGTAGTGAAAAGGATATGAGACCTAAAGACAGGAGTGCTGATTAAAAACTAATAATAATTATTATGATGCTAATAATAATAATTTTACTTTGCATTCATGTCAAACTATAGTCTTCAAATATTTTCATATGCTTCTCTGATTTGATCTTCATAAAGGGCAACTAGGAGCTGGTTAAAGGAAAGCAGATATGAGCTGAAGAGAATAGGCCCTTAGCATGGCAGGCCAGATCCAGGGCTGGATTTGGGGTCAAGATGAACTGGGCTGAAATCCTATCTGTGACTTGATGTTTGACCATGACCAAGTCACTCAATTTCTTTTTTCCCTTTTTCCCTTCTGCAAAATGTGGAATAGCTAACTCTACTGCCTACATCAGGGTTATTATGAGACTCAGAGAAGATCATCTAAGCAAGGTGATTTGGAAACTTTCAGGTACTCTTCAGGGCAGTCCAAAAGTCTTAGGGCAGTTTTAAGTCAATAGAGTTGAAAATTGCATTAAGATTTATTGGATACCCTGTATAAATATCAGTTATTCATATTATAATTAGAACTGTCCAACAGAATAGGGTATTTGTAGGGGTCAGGTAAGGTAGGGATAGGGAGGAAGTTATGAATTCCTTCCCTAGTGGAGGCAAAATGGCAAATCCAATCATGCCACTTTCTGACCTTCTGAGCTACACCTCCCTTCTTTATGAAAGCAAAATAATATCTACTTAGTGGTTATTCTAAGAATCAAATGAGTACTCAGAATATTTAATCCATCTGATTTGATCATTCTACAAAATAGAGACCAAAAAACTCAGTTTAGTGACTTGCCGAGGGTCACATAGATAGTAAGTGTATGAGGTAGGATTATTATTGTGGTGGTGGTGGTAATTATTTTTATCTAGTTTTGCCAACAAGGTATTTAACCCAGATGCAATACCCATTTGTAGATTGTTAAAGAAAGAAGTCATATTTCTGGTAAGGAGTTGGATAAGGTAACTTCTGGCATCCCTTCCAAGTTAGAGATTCTCAGATTCTGTGAACCCCATGTAGGAGGAATAGCAGGTGACCTCTATTTGACATTCTATTACATTCTATTTGACATAAAGAAAGTGCCCCATGTCACATAATAAATTAGTGTCAGAGATAGGACAAAAAACTAGACTTCCTGGCCCCTTTACTTCAGGCTCATTACACTATTCTATATTCTACAATACTAACTTTAATAATATGGTTCTTTTCCAATTTCTACCATTTAAACTCACTGATTCTGGAAGCTATTTCCATTTTTTCTTATGTTATCTACTGTTTCAAAGGGAAACAAAATGAAAACAAAGAATCTGATTGGGGTGGTGTTGGGGTTAAACTAAATCTTCCCCAACCTATTGAGATAACTCTTTTAAAATGATGTAGATAGACTTTCTTACTGATTAGTTATGGAGTGCCTCAAACTCGATATGCTTCCTGCTGGAATACTGGGTATAAGAAGAATATCTTAAAACTGAAGAAACCTGAGTCAGGGCAAACACCACATTCTTAATCACTTTTCTTTCCACCACAGATCTCTGTTTGAAGTGTACTATGGGGGAACTGATCAACATAAGACTGCAAAATAACTTTAGTTCAAAGTCTTGAGAAGTAATATCAATGAAATGTTTTCTCTTTTGCATTCATTCATTCCTGATTGAAACCAGGAAGTATTTATTAAGCTCATAGTATATGCCAAGCACCATGCTAAGGGCTTAAGTGTTTATTGTGTGCATATCATTCCAGTGTTAAAGGCAGATAGATTCTCTTTTTGAAAGTCATTAACATTTCCACTATTAAAACCCTACTGTAATACTTCCTCTTCTTATAGAAGTGATTCTAATTTTTTAAAAGATTCTTGGATGGGCAGACTGCAAACTCTTGACAAGTGCTACCAAATTGTTGAGGCTCTGAACTTGGACCCACCAATGGCTTCAATGACTTTGTTCTAGGGCCAGCCCAACTCAATTGAGGGAAGTCAATTCGCTGAAGATTTGACACTCAATCATGAAGATTTTGGTGGTCCTACTAAGGTCTATAGACTAAATTATGGAGGGAGTTACACAGTATGCTGATGTACAGAATATCCAAGCTGTCAAACCCACACATTTCTTAAGTCTCAATATGTGATGCTTCAAGATTTTTTTAACAGGCATGCAACCCTGATTTCATCCTTGACAATTTACTCTCCATCTCCTCACATGTCCCTTTTATTTCCAGATCCTGTTTTTACTTCCTCAACAGCTTTGGCATTTGTGTCTTTCTTTCTACTTGCACAGCCATCACCCTAGTTTGGGCTCCATCTATTGCAATAGCTTCCTAATTAGTTTTCCTACCTCAGATCTTGCCCCACTCCATTTCATTCTCCATACAGCTGCCAAAGTGATTTTCCTAAAATATAGGTCTGACCATCTCATTCACCTACTCAATAAACTCCCAAGGTTCCCTATTAGATTTAGGATCAAATAAAAACACTTGTTTAGCTTGCAAAGCCCTTTAGAACCTAACCCCAACACATCTTCCACTTTATTATACATCGTTCCTGTCCGCACACACTACTGTCAAACCAAGATGACCTTTTTATTGTTCCTTATACACAATATTCTCTTACAGCTCTTTTCCCTCATACCTGAAATATACTCTCTGTTTGTCACTAAACAAGCATTTATTAGGTACTTACTATTTCACAGACACCATGATCCCCACTGCTACCTCTTGGAATGTCTGGTTCCCTTCAAAATGCAGTTCAAAGCCCATCTTCAACACAAATCCCCAATAGTTGTTGTTAGTGCTCCCTAACCCTATCAACTTTCTTCCTCTCCCCCTCTCTCTTTTTTTCTCTCTCTCTCATTGTCATTCCTGCTTAACCTCCCAAAGGGAAGAAACAATTTTGATTTTTGTATGTGCTGTACCTAGCTTGACATACAATAGGAACGTAACTAATACTTATTGATTGATTGATCTTTTAGCTATGTTTTTTTAGCCTTGTCTCCATCCTAAGGGATAATTATGAGAACCAGGTAATGTCTACAATGACCAAGGAAATAAATGACACGGATAAGTTCCATGTTGCCAAATTACCTGTGGAATAAATTCAGGCTCCTCAGTTTAGCACTTAAAGGCTTTCAACATATGGTTTTAGATTATTTGTCAAATATACTTTTCATTACCTCCTCCTCCCCACCTTCTTATATGTTATATTCCAACTAAAATGCTCTGCTTGCCAGTTCCCCAAAGTCAGCCATCCCCAGGTTACCTCTAGGCCTTTGCATCCAGACTCGAGTTTCTGTAAAGTGCTCCTGATTCACCTATACATCTCAGAATCCTCAGCTTCTTTCAGGGATCATTTGGAGTACTACTTCCTTTATGGAATCCTTTCTTAATCTGTTGAATTATTAGTACTCTCTTCTTTCTCAAATATACTTGTGTTTGCCTATTTAGATGTGCCACCCACCAAGTAGAATTAAATCTCTCCCCTGCTCCAACTTGCCACCAAGTGCCTAGTACTTGGTGGCAAGTACTCTCTCCTGTACCACAGACATTAAATAAGCATTTTTTAATTGAATGCCAGTTATGAGTATGTTGGAAAGCATGGTAGTGTTGGAGATGGGAGACTTGGGTGAAGATTCAGGTTATGATAATCTAGTGCTGTGTGGCCCTGGCTAATTCCCTCTTCTTCAAATCTTGTTTCAGACACAAACTGGATAGATAACCTTATGAAATTTAGTTAGCTTTCTCAGCCTCAGTTTGCCCTTCCTTTAAATGGGGATAAAAGCACTTTGTCTCCCACAGGTATTATGAAGACCATGTGAAATAACATGCATGAAGTGCTCTGCAAACCTTCCAGCATTATATAAATGTTAGTTATTTTCTTTTCATCACCTTGCTAGTCCATGAAATATAGTCTGAGAGTGCCAGAGACAGTCATCTTGTTCAGAGTAAAGTAAGAATTATTTCCTCTTTTCTACATTTCTAGGTTACTTTTGGTTATGATGAGAACAAGATTTCCTGTGCTTGACAGAAATGGAATCTTCAGGGTTTATATTATCTGAGATTCTACTAAATCTTAAATTTAATGTTGATTTTTTTTTTAACCAAGAGTTTGGGGAATGAATTCAATAGGCATAGGAAGATCACATTTAAAAGATCCACTCCTCCTTTAAAAAATCCTTTCTGATCTAAATATGGAGAATGAAATGGTATAGCCCTTGGGCAATGGCCCTCTAATTTGCCCAGGGAGAGAGGACACTCTGGCAGTGATTCATTAGATTTGTGACTTTTCTATTGAGACTACTAAGAAAAATATCTATGTGTAACTCATTATTCCAAATATCTCCTGAATTCTCATTGCCTTCAGCACTCCTGAAGGAAGAACAGATAACATAAGGGTTCAGAGTCAAATGAGAAACCAAATCACTGATGGACTAACCTGGGTGAAAGAAGTGAAATGAAGGGGAGAAAAGAGAAACCCAAGTATATATTGAAAAAGTTTCATGCAGTTTATTAAGGTACTGGATATCCAAAGTATATAATACTCATTAAGTATCTTTTTGTTCAGTCATTCCAGTCATGTCTGATTCTTCATGACCGCATTTGGAATTTTCTTGGGAAAGATGCTGGAGTGGTTTGTCATTTCCTTATTCAGTTCATTTTACAGATGAAGAAACTGAGGCCAACAGGGTTGAGTAACTTGCCCAGGGTCACATAGCCAATAAGTATCTGAGTTAGATTAGAACTCAGGAATAATGGTCTTCCTGTCTCCAGGCCTGGCACTCCATCTGTACCACCTCCCACTTCAAAAATACACCCTTCCATGGCAGAAACTGCTCCCAATTATGTTAGGAATCTTTGTCAACTTCATTCATGCTGAAATATAGGATATCCTTTACTTGCTATCCCCAGAATCTTTGGAAATTTTGCAAGGTGTCCAATCCTCATCCAATTCAGTTTTCTGTAGTGGAGAGAATATTAGATTTGGAGTCATGACCTTGGAGTCAAATCCTGTGTGAGACACTGGAATTACGACAATTGGAAAATTCACATCAACTCTCAGAATCTTCATTTCTTCATCTGGTGATGAAAATATATACAGGGCCTTCTTTATAGGATTGCTGTGAAAATATTACCTTGAAAATCTTAAAGTGCTTTACTTTATGAGCTAGTATGTGTTCTACAGTGGCATATAAAGAATCAAAGAAACTTGGTTCAAATCCTGCCATTGATGCTCACTATTTGTGAATCTAGAGCTAGTCACTTAATTTCTTTCGGCTTCAGTTTCCTCATCTCTAAAATGAGGAGTCAGAATAGATGTCCCCTAAGGTTCATAGAGCTCAGCTTTCGATTTATCATACCATAAAGTCAAACATATAGAAGGAAGGGTCAAGTCAAGGCAAGCATCATTACTTTAGAGGACTACCACAACAAGTCACTAGGATCTGAGTAAGATCGAGTTGTCATGCTAATGAGCAGAAGGTAGTACCTGTTAGGTAGTAAGGTTCTAATGGTTCCATGACTCTACTGATTTCTTACCCTAGAACTTCCCTCAGCATCTGGGGCCTTCTTACCCTGGAACATCCCTCTACCATACCAGCTCCCTTCTCCTATAGGTGAGTTATTTTACGGACTTCAATTTTGGGGATTGGTCCAGGCCAGTTATGTTTCATTTCTCTGCTGGTTGGGGCTTCTGATTCTCGATATTTTGTCCCCATGCCCCTGTGTGGGGATATAATCTTCCCTTCCCCCTCCAATTTTCTCTCCCTTTTGTGTGTTGTCTTCTCCCATTAGAATATATGTTCCTCAAGGACAGGACTAACTTTTTGCCTGTAATTGCACCCTCAGTGCTTAGTATAGTGTCTTACAAAGAGTAAATGCTTAATAAATACTTGCTTTAATAAATAATGTGCCTAATAAATGTTGCTTCCTTGAACAAAATAGCTAAGTTGTATGGGGATAAAGAGGAGAGGGATGGTAGGATACAAGGAAGGAAGAAAGAAAAGAAGGTAGAAAGGAAGGATTAAGAGTTGTTGTTGCTTGTCCTTCATTCTCAAAGAGGACCAAGACATCAGGGAGGTGATGTCATGACATTCAAGTGAGTTTTATTTAACAGAGGCAGGGCTGAGCAAAGTCACCAGCCTTACTTTGTCTTCTGTATTCATCTGGGTTCAGTGGCAAGATATAGATCAGAAAGGAAGGAAGGAAAATGCATTTATTAATTGACTACTGTGTACCTGGCACTGTGCAAAATACCTAGTTAAACGTATAAGCAAAAAGAAAGATAGTCTTTGCCATCAGGGATCTTACATTCTAATGACAGGGTGGTGGTGGGTAGACAATAGATAAGGAGAAGAAAATGGTGGGGTGGAATAAAAGGGGCATGATTTCAAGGTCCATAAAGTAAGGAATAGGACTAGTAGGGAAACAGTGGCAGGCTGGCCTGGTTCCCCTCACAAAATGGAAGCTCTAAGGGGAATTCACTAAAGGAGGGAGAGGGTTGGGCCTTGTGGTGGGATATTTCAGGGTTTTCAAGCTGCAGGGCTGGTAGGATATTCAGGGTGACAAAGCTTTAGGTGCTAATGAAGATTCCAAGATGAGAACACAGAAAAGACATTGTTTTCAAGCCCAGAAGGTCAGGAACAAAGCTAGGAGGTTAATATAACAGTAGATAATTTTGGACTGTGCCAAGGCACTCAAAACCTAGTGGAAGAGATGTGAAGAGTAGGGAAAGGAGGCTCAAAAGGGGAGATAGTGCTGATGAAACTTCATCTCATCATCTTGTCTATGACTGACTAGCTACCACCACCAAGTTTTGTGATTTTGGCTCTGGTCTCTATAGAAGTAGGCAGCAAGGTGGCACAGTGGATAGAGCACTTGGCCTGGAGTCAAGAAGGCGCATATTCTTTAATTCAAATCTGACCTCAGACACTTACTAGCTGTGTGACCCTGGGCAAGTCACTTAATCTTGTTGGCCTCAGTTCCTTATCTGTAAAATGATCTGAAGAAGGAAATGGCAAACCATTCTGGTATTTCTGGCAAGAAGACCCCAAATGGGGTCATGGAGAACTCTATATGACAGAAACACAACTTAACAACAGCAGAAAATCTCTATATATGTATCAAACCCTTATCCTTCTAGTCAATTCACTCTTTTTTTCCTTCAACTGCCAGAATCACTCTCCCTGGCCAAGGTTTAAGCCTTATAAGAAGGTTTATATCACAATGGCATTACAACCTTTTCAGCTTCAATGTGGCAGCAGCCCCCATCTCCATCTGATCCTTAACTATATGCATTCTTACCACTATAACTACTCACCATACATTAGAAGAACTGGTGTCCTAGAAACCAGTTTGAAATTGGGTTAAATAAGTGGCCATACCTTTTGACCCAAAGATCCCTCTCAGGCATAAACCCCAAGTAGATCAATTATAATTTTTTAAAGGCCCCATTTAAAGTAGCTCTTTTTTAAAAAATTCAAAGTACTGAAAACAAAGCAGATATCAATTGCTTGGGGGAGGGATTAAACAAGTTAAATGTGAATGTAATAGAATATTCTTATGCTTTCCGGTACAATGACTGATGGAAACAAAAACATGGACATAGTATGGACATATGCAAAGAGAAGTAAACAGAACCAGTAAAACAATATACACAATGACTTTTGTTGTTCAGTTGTTTTCAGTCCTGTCTGACTCTTCGTGTCATCATTTGGGATTTTCTTGGGAAAGATACCGAAGTGGATTGTCATTTCCTTCTCCAGTTTATTTTATAGATGAGGAAACTGAGGCCAAAAGGGTTAAGTGAGTTGCCCAGGCTCACACAACTTATAAGTGTCTAAGGAAATATTTGAACTCAGGAATATGAGTCTTCCTGCCTCCAGATTTGGCACTCTATGCACTGAACCACCTAGCTGCCCTTACAATAGACTGAAATCACATAAATAGGAAAAAAACACCAATTAAAATGGAATCCTCAGAAAAGTGACCAAGTTAGATTCCAAGAAATGATATATGAAGACACCCCCATCCCTTCTTTGCAGAGGTAGAGTCAATGGGTCTGGAACAGTACAGATGACATAAAACTTTTTTTTGATGTATTGGTTAGTTTTTTGAACTCTTTTTTTCTCTTCCTTTGTAGTCTTTGTTTTCAAAGGATGGTCCTCTGAGACAGAGAAGAAAAAAGGGGAAGGGGTGAAATATATTGGAAATAGTGGTGAGATAAAAACAAAAAGTAGCACTAGTACTTCTTTAAAAATCAAGAACTTTTGACAATGATTCAAGACCTGGGATACTGAGAAAATATTAATTCTTCAAAGCAAATATCTAATTGATGGAACCAGCTAAGTGACACATTGGATAGACCCTGGGCCATGGAGTCAGGGACATCAGAGTCCATATCTAGCCCCATATACTTATTAGCTGTGTGATACTGGGTAAGCCATTTAATATCAATCTGCCTCAGTTTCTTCATCTGTAAAATGAGGATAAAAACAGACCTTGCCTCCCAAGGTTGCTGTGAGGATTAAATGAGAAAATATTTGCAAAGCATTTGTAAGTTTTTTTTGTCTCTATTAATTTGTTTACTTTTAGTTTATAAGATTCAGTCCCACAATCCCTTGGGTTTCAAATTTTTTCTCCCTTCCTCTTCTCCCCTCCCCACACTTGATTGCATGCTGCAATTGTAGGATCTGCAGATACTTTCACATTAGACATCAGTCAGATTGTAAAGAAGGATCATTTGTAAGTCTTAAAGTGCTATTTGAATGCTATCTATGACTATTAAAAATCTGTCCTATTTGACTTTGAGTCATTTGAGGAAAGATGGTGAAGTTTCAAGAGATCTGGCTTTCTTCTCAGTCTCTTTTCTGTTTCTTTGAGAATTAGGCAGAGCTTGGAAAGTAAATCTCCATGGTGGTTCAATTGTTTTTTGTTTGGGTTGTGTTGACATGTTAAAGCCATATTGCTTCAACCGTTGGCACAGAGGCAAAATGGAGGCTTAGTGGGTGAAGGGACAGAGACAAAAGGCACAGTGCCACCTTCATGTAGGAATCAAACCCATCACTGAAAAAGTGCCCATCCAACTCATAAACACTGACTATTAACTGGTCAGCTTTGTTCTCCCCAGGGCAGGGAAAACAAAAATCAATGTGGATCATGTAAGCATTCCCTAGGCAACACTGGCCCTGGTGTGGTGGGAAAACAAAAATAAATGTTTATGCTGGTGAATTGTAAAATCTCCTACTTCCTTTATTCTGTCTTGTGCTTTTAAATAGAACATATTAAGCTCACTAGGAGAATCTGGCTTTGACACAGCACTGAGCCCCTCTTCATGAACTGAAAGCAATCTGTCTGCCTAGGACATTGAGGACCCATAATTTACTAGCTCAGCTGTAATTTTAAATGCTCGCCCACTGCAGGGAGTGAAGCTTTCATTCTATAATTATAGGAGAATCAAAAGACTAGCACACTAATGTATTGAGGTACCCAGTCAGCTATTTATAATAGTTGCTTCTCAGGCAATATGTTTTTAATATGTCACCCCTACAAGGCTGTAGGAAACAATAGTTTTCTTTATCTAGGTGTTTTTGCCCCCTAAAATAATCTGATCATTTCACCATGTAAATATTTGTGCAATAAAAAGAGGAGAAACATGCCAGCCAAATACAGCTTAAAAAAAAAAGCCAAATGCCATCATTTATTTCCCTTGTTGTGGGCTTATATCTTTTACATGGAGGATCAAGATGGTGAGCCACCGATGGTCTGGAAACTGACTTAATTCTGAAACATTCTCGTTCATGGCTGTGATAATTCCTCTAAGGAGCCCAGCTATAAGTGTAGGCAGCCAAGCACTATTTGATATCCGCTCCTATCAGTCTTTCCTATGTAGCCATGTGATTCATCCATCCTCTACAGTGACAGCTCACCTAGGCAGTTATTTTTTTTTAAAGCAACAAATTATTTATTAAGTAGTTGTACCACAACATCTCTAAAGCCTCTGGGAAGCTCCAAAATCCTCCAATTCTATGATGGTTTCAGAAACAGTTTAAATACGGTTTCCTGTTAGAAGGTAATCTTCTTAGGGGCAAGAGCAGTTAGACTTTTGTCTTATCTCCAGAAATTAGCATAGTGCCTGGCACATATATAGAGCTTACATGATGCTTGTTGATTGAATGATTGTTTAATGGAAGGCAAAGAGTTAGAATTAACTTCTAGGGCCCCTGACGAGAAGGTTGGTGAATAAACTGGAAGAACCCAAAAGGCCAATCTTGGCAATGATGGTCACAACAGGTATGACCTATGTAAGAAGGACTTCACTGTCAAGTGGCAAAACTCCTCCCTGTCTCCCTTTTTCTGATTTAAAAGCTTTAACTAAATGGTCCTCTTGTAGTGTCAGAGGAATTTATACACATACATATGCACATAGAGTGTATCAAAAGACAAGCTGTTGAGGATCATTTTTCTAACTAAGTCTTGAAATGTAAAATGAATATTACATTGTTTTATTTCTATCTCATCTAGCTGTAGAATGTTAGAATAAAGATTAAGGATCACCTAGTCTGATTTTTGTGGCATAACAGAATTATGTGGCTAGACCTGTAACTAAGAAGAACCTTGTTCAAACTCTGCCTCTGACACTTGGTAATTATATGATTCCTAGGCAAATCAACTCTTTCAGTCTTAGTTTCCTTATCCATACAATGGGGAGAATAATAGTGCCTACTTCATATGCTTGTGATGATCAAATAAAATAATTAACAAATATTTATTAAGAATTTAGCTTGTATCAGGTACAATGTTGAGTGCTAGGGATGCAACAATAAAGATGAAATAACTCCTGACCCCAAGATGTTTATATTCTAATGGAAAGATATCATATATACATATAAGTGTGTGAGTATTACTTTGCAAACACTGAAATACTCTACAGATGGGATCTATTATTTTCCAACAAAGAAAGTAGAATCCACAGAGGTCAAATGACTTGCCAAGTCACAGAGCTAAAAGTAGGGCTCAGAGAGCCAGACTCTCAGGGTTCTTTTAATTACTCAATACTTCCCTTCCCTATAATCTGTAAGGTCCCTTCCTAGAATTCATACCAGCCTGTAGCTGCATCTATTTGCTTCTTTCTATATAGCATGCTGATCACAGACAAGGCACAAGTGATTTATTTTAGAGTCTAAAACCTCTAGCTAGGTTTAATTAGGGATGCTTCTCCAACAGAACAAACATGTAGAAAGGGCCGGTTAGCAGCTGCAAACCATGTTGCTGACTGCTAGAAGTCATTCAAGGTCAAGTCCTTTTGTTCCATAGGCAAGAGAGAGGGTTTTATTGTTTGTTTTTTGTTTTTAGAAAACATGAAATAAGTTAAAAAAAACCCTAACTTTTATTTTATTATTCCAATTTTTTAAATATTTTATTTTTAAGTTTTAAGTTCCAAATTCTATCCCTCCTTTCCTTCCCCCTTCCCTGAGAAGGTAAAAAAAATCAGACATAGGTTATACATGTGCAATTATGTAAAACATTTCTACATTAGTCTTTTATACAAGAAGACTCCAATGAAAAAAATAGAAAGTGAAAAATAGCATGCTTCAGTCTGTGTTCAATCAATATCAGTTCTTCCTCTAGAGGCAGATAGTCTGCCTCATCATTAGTCATCTGGGATTGTCTTAGATCATTATATTACTGAGAATAGCCAAGTCATTCACATCCTTCATCGAACAATATTGCCATTACTGTGCACAACATTATCTTGTTTCTGTTCACGTCACTATACATCAGTTCATGTAAGTCTTTCCAGATTTTTCTGAAATCATCCTGCTTGTCATTTCTTATAGCACAGTAATATTCCTTACACTTATATACCACAGCTTGCTTAGCCATTCTCCAATTGATGGGCATCCCCTCAATTTCTAATTTTTAGAAGCAACAAAAAAGAGCTGCTAGAAATATTTTCGTATAAGTAGGTCCTTTTCCCTTTTTTTGTATGTCTTTGGCATATAGATCTAGCAGTGGTATTACTGGATCAAAGGGTATGCTTAGTTTTATATCTTTTGAGTATAGTTCCAAATTGCTCTCCAGAATGGTTGGACTAGTTCATAACTTCACCCATGCATTAGTATTTGTTTTCCCACATCCAACATATTTATTTTTTGTTATATTAGACACTTTGATAGGTGTGAGGTGGTATCTCAGAGTTGCCCAAAGTTTTATTGTCTTTTTCCCCCTCTCTCCTGATGAGGCTTTACTGTAGTATCTCAAACTCAATATAACCAAAACAAAATTCATTATATTTTCCCTACAACCTATCCATCTCCCAAAAGACCCCCATTTCTTTTGCTGTTACCCCTTCCTTTTCAGCCAGGTTTGTAACCTTGGAGAGATCCTTGACCCTTTCTTCCTTCTCAGGCCCCTATATCCAATAAATTACCAGGTCTTGTTGATTTCTCAAATATCTGTGTCCATGCATATAGCTCTCAGCCCCTTTTCTGAACCAGCGATATATTCTATTTGTCTTTCTTCATGAAACTGCCATATCAATTTTCCTAAGGCATTGGTATGATCAGGTTACTACACTTCTCAAAAAGTTCAGTACTCCCTGTTTACTCTAGGATAAAATACAAGTGCCTGTGCTCCACATTTAAAACCCTTTCCAATTTTAGACTCTATCTTTCCAAAGTGATTTTACATGACTCCCCCTCCCTGCTTACATTCCAATTAAATAGGTCTCCTTGGTGTTCCTAATACATGACAATCCACTTCACACTGACATACATTTGTATAGACTGACCCCATGCCATGGATGACATCTTCCCCCTCTACTTTTTGGAATCCCTAGCTTCCATCCAGGCTCCATGTAGGTCCTTTTCTTAATGTATTTTCCTGATCCCTAATCCCTCATCACCTCATTGCCAAAGCCATCCCAATGCCCCCAGAAGTTAATTTCTATATATTTGTAATTACTTATCTGTGTATATATATGTTTTGCCCCAGAAAAAATGTAAGCTCTTTGAGACAAAAGACTTTCATTTTTATCTTTCCAATAACCCAAGTGGCTAACACAGTGACTTGTGTGCAGTAGTTATTTAATAAATGCTTTATGGGTTGAGCTGAATTGGGTAATATAGGAGGTAAAGTAATGAACATTTATTAAGGGCCTACTATGCACCAATAACCAGACTGATTGCTTTACAAATATTATCTTGTTTGATGGGATTTCTGAGTTTTTCATTTACTAGCTTTATGACTGTGGACAAGTCATTTAACCTTATGCCTCAGATATCCCCTTTATAAAGTGAGAGTATTCATAGTATAAAGTGAGAGTATTCATAGGATCAAACCCCCTCCCTCAATGTTGGACCACAGAAGACATCTATTCCAACCCATACTTAAATCAAACTATCTTTTGAACCATTTCTGAACCGTGTGTGCACAAGAAGTTATAACTGAACCCTTGGTTTTGGAAGAAAAGAAGGACAGTAGGAAAAGCTTCCTGGGGCGGGGGAACCATCTTGGGGAAGAAAGGAAGGGATTGAATCTAGCAATCTCTACTAGGGTCATTCTGGTGAAAGCAAGAAGACAGAACATATGGACGAGATTTTACCTTCTAAACGAAGAAATAAGAATTAACTTGAAATGTGGAATTGAAAGAGAGAAAACATAAGCACATTGGAAGCAAATATTTACCACAGAAGCAATCATAATAACAGTTCATTTTTAAATAGTGATTTAAGGTTACAAGGGCTTTATCTATATTACCTGTCATTTTTACGTGATGGCTATAGTAGCATTCTATCATGTTATTGTAAACAATGCACACTTTTTTGGTCCTTTTCTTTGTGCAAAAATCCATGCTGGCTGGAATCACCTACTAATTTCTTCTTGCCCTTCCTATAAGGTGAGGATCAGTTACCTTACTGTACTCAGAGCATGGTTTAGTTCTTGTTACATATATGCCATAAATATATTTATTGCTGAGAATTTCATTATTCATTTGATCAATCTTTTCTTGTGTTTTAAAGTGAAGATGACTTGCCTGGGGAATAAGTACTATTACCCAGTAGGATGATTATTGATTTGTTTTGATATAGGGTGACACACCCTAAAATGAATGGAACTGTACTATGGAAAGGAACAAACTTATCTTGAATCCACAGCTTTGCTGAGATATATCATGGTCCATTCATCATCAGATTACTATTCCGATGTCTCCTTATGTGAGGAAGAGATTCTGGCTTCCTGAAAAGCTATGCCAGCACAGATTAGGTTTTAACAGGTCCTATGTTATGTTTTGGAAAGACCTTCTAAAAAGGACTCTTTGTTGGACTAATACCCGCCATTCAAAGACCCATTTACCTAACTTCTAGGCTATCAGAGGTCTAATCTTAAGATAAGGATTCATTTGCCAGAATAACTCATGAAACTATTTACTAAGGCATGGATAGAGAGCAAACTATGCTAATTGGAGGGATATTCACATAGATGAAAAATTGTGGATTCTTGATTTATTAGGAGTATGTTTGCCAATAAGGTTTAAATAATCCAGGCATAATTATTACCAACTGAAAACTGTGCCCAATATACCATTGCACTGAAATAACCACTGGAGTAGATTTCCTATTTAGTGAGAGGGATAGTTAGATGGAAGTGTGACCTCATCAATGTGAGGACTCTTTTCAACAATAATGAAGGTGAAAAGAACTACAAATGTTGAACAGATTTCTTCAAGAAGTCATGGTTTTCCTCCTCACTGAAAGTCTTTAAGCAAAGACTGAGTGGTCATTTGAGGACAATCTTGCAGATAGCATTGTTCTTCTTGGGCTAAATTGCCCTTGTGGTCACTTTCAATTCTGAGATTCTTATTATTCTGTAATTCTGGAAGAGGTGTTTAGCATTCACTTGAAAATCTTCAGGGAAGGGAAGGGGGACTGATTACCTCCCAAAGGCTAGCCAGTTTAATTCCAGGCAGCTCTAATTGTTATAAAGGTTTTCCTTATATCAAATCCAAACTTCCCACTTTGATCCAAGTTCTGCCCTCTTGTGCCATGCAGAACAAATCCAGGCCCATTGCTACACTGTTGCCTTTTAAATATTTGAAGACAGTTTTCTTGTCCATCCTAAGTCTCCTCTTAAAGCTTATATGTCCCTAGGTCCTTCAGTCTAATTTCGTATGAAAATGGTTCCAGTCCATTAATTGTCTTGGTTTCCCAGCTCTGGATTCATGCCAGCTTGGCAATATCCTTTCTAAAATGTGGCACTTATAACTCAACCCAATACTCAGGATATAGTCTGATTAGAATAGAATACAGTAAGACTATGCCACTCCTATGTGATATATACATACCATATTCTGGATGCTTGATTTGCCCAATATAGTTGAGGATCATATTAACCCATTAGCTTTTTAGACTGCCATATCATATCATTAATTCATTTTGAAGTCTTGATTGATTTAATACCTACACATCTTTTCTCCCCTCCAAAATATTGTCTTCCTATGTCCCCCATCTTGAATTAATATAGTTGATATTTGTTTAAGCTCAGATATAGAACTTTATATTTAGTCTTAGTGATTTTATCTTAATAGATTTGGCCCATCATTCTATTCAATTGAGATCCTTCTTGGTCTTTATTCTGTTATCTAGTGTCATAGATTTCCCTCCTGATTTCCTGAAAGTCATTGATAAAATATTGAACAGTAGAGGACATTCCACTAATGGCCTCCTTCCACATTAATACCATATCAATAATGAATATTCTTTGGGTCTGGTCATGCAATCACCTTGGAATCCATATAATTATAGTATCAGGTATATCCTTTCTGTTTTGTCCATAAGGATATCATGAGAAGTTTTGTCAAATGTTTTGGTGAAATCTAGTTTAAAACAGTGGCAAATCCCTTGAATTGTCAATTTACTATCTCTATAAAAAAGGAACTTATTAGTTTGCAATGGCCTGTTCTTGATGAAGGCACACAGATTCTTACTGATTGCTCCTATTTTTCTCCAAATGCTCAGAAACCATTCCTCTTTGATGGTTCTATATTCTTGAATCTTTCCAGGAATAAATGCCTAGTTCACTGGCCTCTATAGTTTTCCAACCATGTTCTTTTAAAAAATAATCAGGACATCTCCTAATATCCAGTCAGGTGGCGAATCCCCCATCCTGAGATCTTTGATGTCTGTCAGTTGTTTCAGTACCCTGGAGTTTCATTGGCCCAGGCCTAGTGACATGAAGTCTTTCAACTCAAAAATTCTTAACATTCCTTTGGACTCAACATTTTGTAATTCTCTTTTAAATTCATCTCAGAAATTGGTTATAAAAAGCATTAGAAAACAAAAATATTAAATTAGGTGGTGCAGAAGATAGAGCTCTGAGTCTTGGTCAGGAAAACCTAAGTTCAAATCCATCTTCAAACACTTACTAGGTGTGTTGATTCTGGAAAAGTCACCTGACTTCTGCCAATCTCAGTTTCCTCACCTGTGAAATGGGAATAATAATAGCACTGACTTCCTAGAGTTGTTGGGAGGATCAAAGGAGATAATATTTGTAAAGTGACTAGCATAGTGCTTGGCAGATGGGAGGCACTTTGTCTTCCTTCCTCCATCCCTTCCTTCTTCCTCCCTCCATCCCTTCCTTCTTCTTTTCTTCCTATAACAAACTCATTAAGTGCCTATTATATGCAAAGCACCTTTCCATGTACAGGAACACGTAAAGAGCTCATAAGTTGCACAGAGATAGTAGGAGATTAAAATACTAACACAGAAAGTTATAGCAGTGATCAGGACATCATAAAAAGTTTGAGAATTACAAACCAACACACTTTGTGCTGGGGGTATTCCAACTAGAGAGAGTGGAATCAGGGAAAACTTGTTGGATGAGTTGGCAATTGAGTTGGAATTTAAAAGATCTGATTCAACAACTGAAGAGGGTGAATACCAACATTTGGGGCATATGAACAACATTACAAAGGCCTACAAAGTATACTTGGGAGTAGGATGACAGAGTTCTAGTATTCCATCTCCATTATTCATCAGTTATATACTTTTTGGTAACTTAGTCCCTGGGACTTATTTACCCTATCTAAAAATGTAGAAAATTAGTAATGAAAAGAGTTCTCTGCTTGCACATAGAAGGCAAGGGTTAGAATTCTAGCTCTACCTTTAACACATGTGTCTATAAGCAAGCCAATTCATCTCTCTTATCCTCATCTGTAAATGTGTATAATAATAGCTATTTATTTCAACCCCACCCCACCCCCCAGTTTGTTTTGAGGAAAATGCTTTGGAAATTTAAAGTGTTGTATAAATGTTTATTCTATTATTAGTATTATTTACTCCATGGTCATTATTCATACAAGATAAATTATGTACATTACACAAAAGTTATAATCTTTTCAGCCTAAATATACTGTATAGCTTTTCACTACCACTTAGAAAGAACTATTGCAAAATGGTGGGGGGAGGGGCTATTCTGCTAGAGAAGTCATTGTTTTCTAAAAGCATTTATCAGTGCCTCTAAGCAAGTAACTTTTGATAGTACCTAAAGTTCACTGCAAAGATCTAGAAAATCAATGACATACCCTTACAATTTCCCTCCAGATTTTCATAAAAACCCAAGAAATGGGAAAATAGTGGAGAGCAGAGTGATTTACTTTTAAAATGTCTATCTAATTTTCATTATATCTAATATTTAATTTATTTTACAACAGGAGTCTAAGAATCAGTACTTATTTTCACTGGTATTTTAAAATTTCCTTCAACTGCTGATTGGAAAGATGGGACGCCTTAGTGGAAAGAATAATGTTTGGAGAAGGGGGTAATTTGATCTTTCTTCCTAGACTTGTGATGGCTCACTGTGTATAAAACTAATTTAGTCTCTTTGTGTTTCAGTATTTCTCAATGAAATAAAAACAGATGTGAACACTTCACACAATGCTGTACTGGCTGACAAGATGATGTTAAATTTTTCTGGGCTGAACAAAACGGTAGTCTTTGACCCTGCAACAATTTAATCATAGTGACTTTTCCAAATTATCTGAGATTCTGTTTGTCTTAAAAGTAGTCAAAACATAACTGAAAAAATCCTCACCTGTTTTGAAAGCAGTTTAAAAAAAACACTTTACTTTTTCATTGAAAGGTACGTGAGAACTGTCACTTGTAAATTTAAAACAACAATGCTTTTTCTTGCTTTAAAACATCAACAACTAGATAATCTGTAATGGAAAAATACATTTTTGCCTCATAGAGTTTTATAAACGAAAGTAGCTGTCCATGGTTTCTAAAGCCATAAACACAGACAATTATAAAAAGCAGGCAGGTTATATGGGATTTATGATGGGATGGGACAGGAAAGAGATCATGGGGGATTGAGGTTTTGGAAGTCAGGCCTAGAAGGGACAAATTGGCCAATGATAAACTCAAGTTGTAGAAGGACTGACCCATCAAAACATTTTTGTCTTGGTATCCCCTAATTCTCTAATTGAGTAATGCACACGGGAAAGTAGTTTAAGGTACTGAAAACTAAAGGGAGGTGGGAATGTTAATGGAATGGGGAAAGCCAACACCCTGAACCCTGAAAGGTTTTCAGAAGACAGCATTGCAATGGCAGTAAAAAACAAAACAAAACAAACAAAAAAACCCCTCCAAAAACCATCCCACAAACCTTCCAGTTTTAAATATGAATTTAGTCCTGCAGAAAGGTGTCTGATTGACAGCTCAGGAAAGCAAAGCCCCCAAACACATCTGGCGAATGGTTATTGCCTTTGCTTCCATGGAAACAAGCATGAGATTGGGGGAAACAAGGTAAGAGTTTTAAAGACTGACTTCTTTTTATAACTTCCCCTTACCTTACCCTCTTCCATCTGACCGCTGTTTCCATGGAAACCAGATCAGAAAGGCCACCAGAAGGAAGAACTCTTATTTGCAGAATAGATTTTTTTTAAACCATTGGTGAAGCAATACCACTCTTATCCAGGAGAGGCGAAGCCACCCCTTTTATATTACACCTTGAGTCACACTGAGGGGAAGGCGGAATGAAAGTCTCGGGAAGATTTCTTGATGCTTCTACACCTCTGCTCATCAGTGTAACTTCAGAAAACACATCTACCTGAAGAACAGTCTTATTTGTGGGAATATTAAAGTATACAATAAGACAGTTTGTGTTTACCTGAAACTCCTTTTTCTCACTGTCAGATAAACTAATTGAGCCTATGGGTTGAAGAATAATAAATATGGGAAGAAGCCATCAACGACTCTTTTCAGAATTATTTTAAGTCAATAAGTTACAATGCAGCATTTTCAAAAATATTAACAAATTTCTCCACTAAAGAATTTTCTCATAACTCTGGAATTGGAATTTGGTTGAATACATCTTTACCTTTTAAACTATCCTCCTCCGAATGATTTAATCACAGTATAAGATCATAAGATGGGCTTTGAGGGCCATCAATAATGTCATGTTTAAGATTCCTCAGCATATCCCACAAATACGCAGGCATTTTCACTTTTTTTGGATTGGCTGGGTTTCTGAGTCTCACAAGTAATACACTTACTCCAGAGTAGATAGAAAAGGTTCCTTTATATACTTCAATACCATATTCTGTTTTTCCACATATTTATAGTAATCTCCATAGTTGAAGATGGGGTTTAGGCTTGAATCTTCATTCTTAGGTATGTCCCTGGCTCTAGATTACCTGGTTTAGCAGACCTTTCTTCACCCTTACCTAAGCAATGGTATCCCTGAAGTTAATTGTTCTGAAGAACAAGGGGACTGTACATAGCTTTTCCTATGTACCTGCATTTCAAATTGTCCTCAAGACAGTTTTTTGCTGTTCCTCAAACAAGATATTCAAATATCCAATTCTGTTCATTTTCATTGGTTGTCCCTGTTGCAATTCTTTTCCTTTTCATCTCCTCCTCCTAGCTTTTCTTCCATCTTTCAAACCTCAGCTAAAATCCTACCTTCTACAAGAAGCCCTTCTTGATCCCTTAAAATGCTAGAGCCTTCTTTGGAAGATTACTTCCAATTTGTCCTGTATGTATCTTATTTGGACCTGTTTGCATATAGTCTCACCCGTTAGATCATAAATTCATTGAGGGCAGGGACTGTTGGAACCTTTCTTTGTATTATCTAGTGCTTAGCACAGTTCCTTATAAATAGTAGGGACTTAAAAAGTGCTTGTTGACTTAAGATACCTTGACTCAGGAGGTTATGTAGTGCAGGGGAATGTATGCTAGTTTCAGAGACAAAACATATTCAAATTCCAGTTATACTTACTACCTATGTTGTTTAAATTCCAATTATACTTACTACTTATGTGACCTTGGAAAATTCATTTAATCTTTTGGCTCTTCAGCTACCTTATCTGTAAAATGGAGTCATATTAGTGACCACTAAGGTCCCCTCCCTTCAGTTATATATCTATCAACCTTCCAGAAATATGTGAGCAGCCTACATGTAAAACGCTACTCATGTTAAAATGGAGAGACTCCAGGGTCAACATCTGCTGTGGGTAGCAGTAGGAGGCACATATCTATTAGTGACTAGGCGTTAAAAGGTCTTGGCTTTAGAGTTGATCATTGGAGGATAGTTTCAGTTTTCAAGGCTAGATAAGTGTTCGCCTATGTTTTCTTTGACTTTCTAATCAAACCTCAGTCCAGCAAGTTGTGCTGTTCAGGAAATGGAGTGCTGAGTCTTAAGTGAGGTTATCTGACAGCTCCTTTATATATTAGTCATCTCAGTAGTGTTTGCATTTCTAGTTAATATGGAGACAGCATATATTAAGGAAATGGACTGAATCTGTTATGGTGGCAATTTCTGGCTTTGTAACATGTGGCTATGGCAGATATTTAGGTACGAGGGTGTTTTCTATGTATCCCTTAAATCACATCTCATAGGGCACTTGATAACTATGCCTGACAATTGGTACTTAGGGCCAAGTGAGTGAGCTATTTCTATTTTCATGATACAAAATTGTAAAATAAAAACATTTTATTATTCTGAGATAACCTCAAATATAGCTTTATCTTCTCAATGATGTTTGTTGTTATCTTTCTGTACGTGGTTAGCTTTTTCGTAGAAATGATCATTTTTTCATTTTCAAATTTTTATTGACTCTCTTTATATCACTTTCATTTATGCATATACCCCCCTTTCCTAGCAGTAATCTATCCCTTATAACAAGGAATAAAAAAGAAAAAAAGAAAGGCAGCATATCAAATGAGGCAAATAGTATATGCAATGTTCCACACTCATAATCCTCCATTTTGAACAGAAAGGTACAAGATACATTTTGGAGTAAATCCTGGTCATTATAATTACACAGCATTCATTTTTTGTTGTTCATAAAATAGCATTCTAAGAATGTACTTGGTTAAGTTTTAGAGGTACTATGCAAATTTCAGGCATCATCACCTCTCATTTCCATTTCATGACTTATAATAGACTTTTCTTAACTCTTATTGAGCTTCTTTATATCAGTATTATTCTCCTCTCTTGTTCTGCATCATCATTTTTACTTTGATTATTTTATTTCTTATCTGTCCTTTTTATTAGTACTTCATTTATCTTGGAAGTTCTTTTTTCAATGCATTTATTTATTTTTAGTTTTCAACATTCATTTCCATAAGATTTTGAATTACAAATTTTTCTCCCCATCTTTCCCCTATTTAGAAGTTCTTTAATCTATAAGAATACAAGTCATTCCCCAATTGATAAATGGTCAAAGGATATGAACAGGCAGTTTTCAGAGAAAGAAATTAAAGATAAGCATAAGCATATGAAGAAATGCTCTAAATCACTATTGATTAGAGAAATGCAAATCAAAACAACTCTGAGGTAACCATATCTCTCCAGTCTGATTGGCTAAGATGACAAAACAGGAAAATGACAAATGCTGGAGAGGATGTGGGCAAATTGGAACACTAATGCATTGCTGGTGGAGTTGTGAACTTATCCAACCATTCTGGAGAGCAATCTGGAATTATGCCCAAAGGATTATAAATAATTTCATACCCTTTGACCCAGCCATACCACTTCTAGGGTTATATCCCAAAGAGATCATAGAAGTGGGAGGAAGACCCATATGTACAAAAATATTTATAGCAGTTCTTTTTGTGGTTGCAAAGAATTGGAAATTAAAGGGGTACCCATCAATTGGGGAATGGCTAATGGTATATGAATGTAATGGAATATTATTGTTCTATAAGAAACGAGGAGGTGACGGTTTTCATATTTACCTGGAGAGGCTTATACAAACTGATGCTGAGTGAGAAGGGTAGAATCAGGAGAAATTTGTATACAATCACAGACATAACATATGTGTGATGACCAACTGTGACAGACTGTACTCTTTTCAGCAATGCTGTGATATGGCAATCCCAAAAGACTCATGAAGGAGAGAGATGTGACATCCAGAGAAAGAACTAGAAAGAACTGAGCTTGAATCCTGATGGAAGCAAACTGATTGATCTTTTTTTTTCATTGTTTGGTTTTATTTCTTCTTTACCATTTTTCATCCCACCTAGTACAATACGCCTTTGTAATTGGACTAATGTCTAATATGAAAGTATTTGCAGATCCTATACTGGACTATATGTTGTCATGGGAGATGGGGGGAGGGAGGGAAAGGAAATTTGAAAAGCAAGGAACTATGGAATTGAATCTTGTTAACTAAAACTAAACTAATAAATTAATAAAAAAAGAAGTTCTTTAAACATAAACTTTTAACCAATAACAGAAGGTAAACTTTAAGTAAGAAAGCATATTATAGAATTATATGTTATTCTAAAAGTTCTACCTCAAAGACTTTAACAGTGCTTGTATTTATGTGTTGTAAAACACTGACTGGAAGACATGATCATATTTATTAATATTTTAGCTTTTTGAGAGTTACTATAATTTACCTTTTATTATTTAAGACTTTTAAAGGGGTCCCAAGAGCAGTCTGTTAAACAGGTTGCAGTATATGAATATGATGGAATATTATCGTGCTGTTAGAAACAATGAGCATGAGTAATAGAGAAACCTAGGAAGACTTATATGAATTGATGCAAAGTGAAGTGAACAGATAGGAAAAATTGGAAAGAATGAAAATAAAAGTATTTAAATTGAATCTTGTAAAATTATAATGACCAAACTTGGCCCCAAATAAGAGATAGAAGAAAGCATTTCTGTTCCTTCTTTGCAAAGGTAAAATACTATGGTTCTGAAACATTGCAGATACTTTCAGAATTAAATTTTTTTAATAATTTGACTAGTTTGGTTAAATGGTTTTTAATATTATAAAATGTTTCTCTGGGATAAGGAAATAAGGAAAAAAGATATGTAGAGAAATGCAAGTGAGGCAAAATGAAATTATATCAATAACAATTTATTTTTTTGAAAGAAGACTGCCTTTGCCAAAATTAATTAGGAATTTGTTCATTTTTATATAGATACTTTATAATCAATCATACATAATTACTTATTGTTTACTAGAAAGCAATATGATGTAAAATAAGCTTAAAGTTTCTAGCACACAGTAGGTGCTTAACACATGCTTACTGAATGGTTGACTGACCTGTAATTTTATGGGCTTAAGAATAGGAGACCAGGGGCAGCTAGGTGGTGCAGTGAGTAAGAGCACTGGCCTCAGAGTTGGGATGATCCGAGATCGAATCTGGCCTCAGAAAATGAGCACCCACACACAAATAATGACTGGCCATGTAACCTTGAGCAAGTTACTTTACCCTAATTGCTTTAAAAAAAAAAAGAATAGGAGACCAGGGCTCTATTACCAGTTCTGTTGCTAACTAGTCAGCTATTTGGCCTTAACCTATTACATTCTTCTGTTTCAACTGCCTTGTCTGTAAAATGAAGCTAATACATTCTTTAAAGGGTTGTTAGGAAGATTAAATGAAACACTGGAAGGAAGCAAAAGCTCCTGGAAAGTCTAAAGCATATACCAAGAACTATCGTAGTAACTAGGTAGAGTTAGTTACGCAATCAGAATAAATGGCAAATCTCTGTCCTCAAGGAGCTTGTGATATCTTTGGGGAAATAAGACTGCCATCTGTGAAACAAAAATATAAGTGTCACACAAAAGGTTCAGACATGCAGTAAAGTGAGGGTTCATAGAAGGAAGAGAGCAGTATAGATTATAACTCTCAGAAAAGGTTCTAAGAGGTCACAATCTCAGGAAAATCTGAAGAAGTAAAATCTGACTAGAATAGATGAAGGGGTGAGAAGGTCATGGTAAAGGTCAAGAGCAAGGACATGGAGGTGAAAGTAAGCATGTTTGGTATAAAGAGAAATGAGGTCTCTTTCCCTAAAGAATTCCTTGTTGGCTTCTTTTTCCTCTGTTACCATTCTTAGGGGGTTCAACTAAGTGATTCAAATAATGCTAAAAGATAATGAAAAGGTCAAGATGGCAGGCTTTGGCATTATTTCTTCCTCCATACAAGGTAGTTTTCTTGCCATTTTTTTCTCTGTAACCATTTGCTCTAGGTCTTTCAGAATGCCAACAATCCCATAACACAAAATACATAGTACTCCATTATTATAATAAGATGCAGCCTTCCAAGTAACCTCTTTACAATTCTGTCGCATAATTCCACAGGGAATCTGGGCAGTTATTTCTGGTATGCAACACAAATATTTACTAAATAAGGACATAAAATGCATTATAACTAGTGGGTTTCCCATATATTCTGCTTTAGAGGAAACGAGATCTCTCTGGAAAATCCCAGAAATCTCTTTCCATTGCATCCTTTGATGACATTTTCCTGACCCATCAATAGTATGTTCCACATGGTCACATCCCAGAAGGTGAATTTAGTAATAATGTGACTCTATCAAAATTGAAAAAAATTACTTGACCTCCCATTCCCCACCCAAAAGCAGAGCCAAAGCTCTATAAACAGCTTGCCAAATTGGCTGAGTCTAGCTACATCAGTAATTCCCAGTGGTTATTGATGACCCTTCACTGCTCATTCATGGCTGTGCTTCACTGAGGTCATCTATTTATCTTGCAATGATGCCCTGGAGTCAGGTGTTTCTCCATCCTCCATTGCTGTCTTGCTCCAAAAGACACTTGCATTTCCCAGGTAGAAATATCAGGGAATAGCTGAGCTATATAATATCGTGATGTTTAATCACATTAGACAGATTTTTACCTTGTTGTAATGGTTTCAGCTTTGGAGGTGTTTACAGATCAATACTCCTGGAATACCTTACCTTGCCAGTTTCAGATATGTCACATAAGTAACTTAAATGACAACATCCCTTCTTGTTTCACTGTGGATGGGGAATTTTTCTTTCACGGAATGAGAGTCAGCATCTCTGCTATTAACAATGCAGATACACATCAAAGCTATTATTGAATCTGACTTTCTCAGTTTATTTTCCCTTCCTATTTTTACAGCCTATATTTCTTGTTTAACAAATTGCTCCTGATGTGACGTATTCACAATAAGCCCATAAGCACAAACGGAAACACAATTTCTTGCTACCTTCAGTCAAAATACATTAATCCATTGGATATTTCCCAGGACAATACTATCTCTCATGTGCAGACTCTATTTCTCTCATTTGGCTGCAAAGAAAAAAATCCTTTAAAATTGGTTTGAAAAGTGACATACAAAAACATTGTAGGTAACGTGCCTTGTGCTCACAGAAACGCTAAAAACAATCCATGCTTTCATGATGAATCATTATATTAAATGTATCCATGATAGCAAAATTAAGAAAAAAAAAGGAAATAGACAACCCAATACATTGGTGTTACTTTTCAAATGCCACTACAGGACAGTTTTTACTGATTATCTTACATTACTCATATGATTTTTTTGATTTGCTATATGATTTCTTTTGTACTGTTCTGTATCTAGGAGGATTCTCACAATACCCCCCCCCTCCAATTTATCACAATAAAAACATTTTGCTTGCACTGTTCTATTTTCATAGACCAATCAATTCAGAGCTGGCAAAAATCTCAAAAGTCATTGAGTTCAACCTCCTCATTTTGCAGAGGAAGAAATAGAGGCACACAGAGGTAAAGTGACTTTCCTCAGGTCACTGAGGTAATAAAATAGAGGGAGACATTTATGAGGAGTTCTCTGATTTCAAATCTACTACTTTTCCCACTATTTGATGGTTATTTACATTTCAATTGTTTCATGACCCACCACCTAATTTATATATATATATATATATATATATATATATGTTTATATATTATACATACACGCGCGCACACACACACACACACACACACATATATATATATATATATATAAATTTATATTTATATTCCCATCACCTGGCTTAGACAATATATATTCCAGAAGCGCTTACTAAATGTTTTATCTAGCTTCCTATATAAAATAGCTTCAGCATTCCTTCTTGATCATTTTAAAGGTGGAAGGGGTGGAATGAGATTGCCTGGATGAAACTAGAAAAATTTTGGCATATACTTAGGACTACATTGATAATCTCTAACTGTGCTTAGAAATGCCCAAAGCAAACATGGTAAGACAATGCCAAATCATAATGTCCTTGAGCCATGAAAAAAACTTGACCCAGCTACCATACTAGGAGGCTTTTACCCTGAAGAGATCAACGAAAGAGGGAAAGGACCCAAAATGGACAAAATATTTCTGGCTGCTCTTTTGATAGTGGCCTCAAATTGGAACTAAGGGTTTGACCTCTTTTTGGGGAATGGTTAAAGAAATTATGGTATGTGAATGTAACGGGATATTACATAGGTTCCATAAGAAATAAAGAAATGGACAATTTCAGAGGACCGTGGGAAAATCTCTATGAACTGACAAAGAGTGAAGTTAGCAGAACTAGGAGAGTAATTTATATATTGACCCAACATCATGGAGAAAAATAACTCTGAAAGACTTTGGGCCTCTGATCAATGTAAATTTTAACTCATGGGGTCCAGAGGACTAAAAGATTAAATATACCATTCATCTGCCAGATACGTTAGGGACTTAAAAATGCAGAGTAGAACCTACATTTTTGGACATGGCTAATTATAGAACTGTTTTGTGGGACTATACATATTTATGATGAGGGATTTTTGTTTCATTTTTCAATTTGGGGGACTGGCAAGAGGGAAAGAAATATTTATAAAAATAAGTAGTAAAAACAGAGATAGAAGGGGAAAATAGCAACAGCCAGGGAGTACAGGGCAATAATATCTTCCAATAAGACAAGTAAATAAATGTGTACAATTTGAGTATGAAACTAAGAATCTTCCTCTTCCTTGCCCCCAAAGGCATAGCATCATGGGATATAGAGTGGGAAAGGAGCTTAGAGATAACGTGTCCCAACCTTCTTATTATACAGATGAGGAAGTTGAGGGTCAAAATTATAAAAGGTAATTAATAATGGCTAGTGAAGTGTTTTAAGATTCACAAAGTACTTTAAAATGTCAGTTCATGTTATCCTTACAGTGATCCTGGTAAGTATGTGCCATTATTATCCCATTTTATATATGAAAAAGGTTGAAGCAGAGGCTAAGTCACTAGGGTCATAAATCTAATAAATGTGTAAGGGGGATTTGAACTCAGGGCTTTCTGACTTTATGTCCAGCGTTCTCTCTTCTCATTTATCTAATATCACACAGGTAACAGATTCAAGAGTCAAATGGAGATCTTCTGACTCCAAATCCAGTACTTTTTCCACTATACCATTCAGGATGATATTCATCAATTTATGTGTACATTCCTAAAATATTTGCGCATCAACTCATGTCTATATTGTTCTTTAAAGTTTATAAGGTATGTCCTTCATCATAGCCCTTTGAGGTAGGTAGTACAGATACTTTTTTCTCACTTTACAGAAAAAGGAACAATCTGAGAGAAGATCAGGGATCTGTCCACACTACTCTTGCACAGACTCCATGTGATAGAGCTTGGTCCTCTGAACATACTGGCAATTATACTTAATGAGCATGAACACCGATATCAGCTTAATCTTAGCAACAAAAGCAATTTCCATCTCTTCTGCCTACTACACCATGCAAGATGTTATGTATTCATTCCACAAATATATACTGAATATAGATACTGAATAGCTACTGTTTATATAACATTGGTTTGGGAAGTGTGCAACTGCAGGAGTTCAGGGGATTAGAAAACATGTGAAGGGGAGAAGATGCATACAGACTAAATAGTTGCTTAACAACACAAAGCAGTAGATGATTCATCAGCAAATAAGTAATATCAACACTATGTCCACTATTGAGTTTTGGATAAGACTGAGATCATCATGGTCTAAGAAGGCTTCACTGGTACTTAGTATATCACATATGCTTAAAAGACATTTGATGAATGTAGGGATGGATGGCAGAAGGATGAAAGTAGGACTTGAGCTGAGCCTTGAAGGATGGGTAAGGTTTGAATAGGTAGAAAGTAGCAGCGGGGATGACTTTATAATTGGTGAAGATATGGATAGAGTTATGATTAAAAACCACTTCAAGGTGGGAATTAGCAAGGTATATTTGAGACTGGTGAATACACCAATCTGGCTAGAGCAAAGGAGATGTAAAATAAAAAGGATGAGGTTCCCTTTCAGCTAACCTCTCCTCACTCTGACCTCTCATTCCCAGTACGTGTCCCAAGCATGTAGACTTGAGATCGTCCTCTTGACTATCTCAAAGATTTCTATTTGACTAAGACCCGTGTCTTCTGGGATGATGGCCTCAAGTCTTTTCCTGTGGGAACAGGCAAGTGTTGCTCAGATTCATTCTGTGCTGAGGAAGGGGGTCCATTAAACATGACGGGGAGCTTGTTGATTACTGACTTCCCCTGAACTGCAGGCCTAACACTCAACTTTTCTGACTGCAATCCTGCTGCCCAACAATGACATATGCCTCAGTAAGGTCTATAATAAGAACAATAAGCCCTTACCAGAAAGGTTTAAACTTTGCAAGAATCTTTGCTTGCTGTTCCTCTTCCAAGAAAAAAAAATAGAAAAAATGTTTGAGGTTTGAGTTGATGCTCATTTCAATGCCGACTTCTGAAATGATAGTGATGGACAAATAAAGCATTGGCTCTGGTTAAGAACTCCATCCTGGCTAGAGATAGTTTAAGTGTTTCCCCATTTTTCTCTGATCACTTTGGTTGGTTTCCACTATTTGATGTGTGAGGGGAGTTGGTAGGGAATTAGTAACTCTTATGGGCTGATTGATACTCTGGGGTGCTGCAATTCTGAACAGAACAAGGCCAAGGCCACATTCAGGGGAATGAATCCTTGGCTCCTAGGGGCCCTAACTACCAATTTGGTTATCTATCTACTTTGTGGGCTTTCTCACTACTGAATGAATTTCCATGATAGGAATGGGGAGGGGGAGGTGGTTGCTTGAGATTCTATGGTCTGAATTGTCTCATTAGACCTCAAAGGTCATCTAGTCTTATATCCGTTACCATTTAGAAATCTGTTCCCCTTCCATCCTTAAGATTCCACTCAATCATCCTGTGTCTTTCCAGGGAAAACAAAGTAGAGAGGTAATTTATCCAGTAAATCAGAGCAGCTTAGACAGCTAGTCTAGAAAGCTGCTAAAATAGTAGACAAGACAGATAGCTATAGCTATAGATAGATAATATATCTATATACAGTCGTTAAAACAAACAAGGGTCTTTTCCCCCCTTTCCTTAATTAACTAAATAATTAAACTTTTCAGTTGAGCTTCATAAGGGCAGGGCTCAGGTCTTATTTAATCTCATATCACCCACAGGACCTGGTACAGTAGAAATGCTAAAAAACTGTGTTGAAGTTCACCTTTCTTGTCTAAACCCAGCATTCAGCACTAAATGCAGCATTCATTAGATTTGTCCTAGTAAATGCAATTGTCCTAGTTGTAACAAACAAAAAGCAGAAGCATATAGTTAAGGGAGCACTAGAAAGCCAACCACACTAACTTTTGCCTGGACACAGTTCAGTTGGAGCACAGAATGGACTTCCCAAGGTTGAGTCAATGAAGCAAGGTGAGACTCAGTGTGGGGGGAACCACTGACTTTATAGTACTCTCTAAATGTCTGTCCTTCCCTAGGATGCACAAAGGATATGCAGTCATACATCTCCTATTTCCTCTACCATATTCCCCTTTATCTAACCTCATTCCTAGCTGGGCACATAGGTGGCATACTTGATAGATAGGGACCAGAATCAGGAAGACCAGGGTTAAAAAGTGGCCCCAGACACACATTAACTGTGTGACCTTGGGTAAGTCACTCAACTTATGTCTGTCTCAGTTTCTTCAACTGTAAAATGGTGACAATACAAGCATCAACTTTGCAGGTTGTGGTGAGAATCAAATGAAATCTTTGTAGAAAAAAACCCAGCTTGGCAAAGTGCCTGGCATATAGTAGTGCTTATAAATGGACAGGTAGGTGACACCAAGGATAGAGCTCTACGCTTGGAGTTAGTCAGATGAGTTCAAATCCAGCTTCAGACACTTACTAGCTGTGTGACCTTGGGCAAGTCATTTAACCCTCTTTGCCTCAGTTTCCTCATCTATAAAATGAACTAGGGAAGGAAATAGCACCACTCCAGTATCTTTGCCACAAAAGCTCTAAATGTGGTCATTAATATTCAGACACGAAGAAAAACAGCAACAAATATAAATTCTTATTTCCTTCCCCTTCTCATCAAGTAAAAACCCAGGCCCAATCCTCCATTTGGAAGTTCCAATAAAATGGGTAAAGAAAAGTACAGGGAACAGTAATGAAAATTTGTACAAATTAAATACAGCAGCACAGGAGTTAAACATTTCATCTTTCTTCTTTCATTGATGGTTCCTACAGTATTCTTGGGACAGAAAAGCAGAGAATAAGACTGCTTTATAAGGTCTGCTATATAGGAAGAGGAAAGATGGGGTCAGCACCGTGATTTTTATTTGACTTGTTCCAATCTTTGATCTCTAGGGGCTTGAGACAAGGAACTAGGACCGTAAGATTCATATTAGGTTTAGGAAAGCAGGGATAGCCCTAAGGTCAGAAAATGCTGTTTGGGAGACTGGGGCATGTCACTATACTAACTTCTGGAAAGAAACAAGATTATGGTTTTGATAAGCCAGATACTTAGGGGAATAGGTCAAGATAATGTCAATTTTTTCAACTCTTAAAATAAAATGATAGCTTTCTGAAATGAACCAAATTCTCAAGGTTATAGGAATGCTAAGAATTGTTTCCTCTCATTGTATTAGTAGAATCTTCCAAACATTTATGATAGTGACAAACCTCTACTTATCCTGAGTTTTGAAGGAGCTGCCCTTGGAATGAGAAGAGACCTTGTGACAATAATTTCAGAGAGAAGGAAAAGGAAAACAGATGGAAGGAAATTAATTGAATTAAGAGCAGATTGGAGTCCTTCAACTGTAATGCTTTTTAATATTTATACTGCTGCCTCTCATTCTTCAATAATTGCTGAAATTGTAGAGGAAAGGTCAATGAGATCTATATGGCTATATGTCTGGGTACTTTCATATTATACACAGTCAGATTTTATGTAGAGGCACTTACACACACCTCTCTCAAATCTCTCTCTATTCTATAATTCATAATGTTCTTTGGAGGAAAAAATGCATTCTTTTTAGTGATAAAGAGTCTCAGTGATACAAACAGTCTCATGTTTGAGGAAAAGGAAAAAGAAAAAAAACTATATAATTGGGGCTGTCTTTGTAGTCACATTCACAAATGATTCCCAGAAAAATGAAAATGGTCATCTTTGTCCATGGCACCTGACTAGATCAGTGCAGCCAGTGATCTGGAGCTCAGTGGCTACAGTGTGATGTATTATAGCTCCCACAATTTGCTGCAGGCAGAAATCTTAATTAGGGCTTTTCCTAAGGAGTGACCTTCAGGGAGTACATTACTGAATTGGTAGAAAAACAGATGAATGCCCAAACATCACTGGTGAACCCCAGGGATGGTATTAAATATCTATTTTCTTCTAAAAAATATGTTATCACTTTCAAATGACTAACATGATACCTTTAAGTAATTCAATTACCCTCTCCTCCCAGAGCAGGGGAACCTTCCTATTTTGGGGATGAGTGAGGAGAAATTCCATTGTTTTTTATCCTTTGGAAATGTTTGCATATTATTTCTCATGTTGAAAATATTCTACATCCCATGGTGTAGTTATTTTATATGTATATACATTGCCGAAGCAGAGTTTTAATGGCAGGAGATGTTTACAACTTAGAGCGCCTTCCTCCGTGTTCCAGTGAAGGCTACATTTCCCTTCTTTATCATAAGGTGAACAAAAATGGTACTAAGTCAAAAGCATCCTCAGATGTCCCTCCTTAAGTTAGAAGGCTTTTTATAAATAAAAAAGGTCAATATTTCAAGTAAAAGAATAAACACCATTGGATATATAAACACAAAGCCTACAATATCTGGGCAGATTTGTTTTTACAACATTATCATTTTCAATCTTCCATTAGATAATGTTTGAAAGATATCCTCACATATTTCAAATCTTGTATCATCTGATTTGGAGTTAGGCAAGGAGCTGGAGGAAACCTGTCAATGCCCCTATGTGGTCCAGTCTATATTCTTGTCCCTTTCTCTCTCTCTTTCTCTTTCTCTTTCTCTCTCTCTCTCTCTCTCTCTCTCTCTCTCTCTCTCTCTCTCTCTCTCTCTCTCTCTCTCTCTCTCTCTCTCTCTCAGATGTGTGTCAAGGTGAGGATCTGAGTGGGCCAGGGCATGCTCATTCCTTAGCTGAAACAATCTCCTATTTGGATTACTATGGACAATGTCCAAACACAATACAATACAACACACACACACACACACACACACACACACACACACACACACACACTAACAACTGGAATCCTAGCACTTCAACAATGAAAGGAAACTAGTCCAGTCTCTACAGTTAGCCCTTATAGCAGCTGGACAACAGGTAACAGAACTACAAAATCTGACCATTCCCATTGATTAGACCCTAGTGCTGGCTTTCCTCATCCCATCCCTGAATTATTGTAACAGGATTATTGTTTCTCTGCCAAAAGTCTTTCCTCCAGATAATCTCCATTCAACTGCCAAAATGATTTTCCATAACTTTTGAGTCTAAATTTGTCATATACTTAGCCTCAATAAACTTCAGTGGCTCTCGATAGCCTCAAAAACATAAAATGCTGTTTGGTATTCAAAACCCTTCATAACATCTTCTCCTCTCCCCACCTCTCCAATCTTTCTCACCACTACCTTACTATTCATCACATGAGAAACTCCATATCTCTACTTCAGCTTTTTTTTTTTCCCAATTGTCTGTCCATCATGCCTGGATTTCTTTCCCTCCTCATTTCTGTCTCTTGGTTTCCCTGGCTTTCTTCAAATCTCAGTTTAACTTCCAGTTTATACAAGAGACCTTCCCCATTCCTACATAATTCTAGTGCCTTCTCCCCATTTGTTATTTCCAAATCCAGTATACAACTTGCTTGCACATTTTTTTGCATGTTGTGTCTTCTATTAGATCGTGATTTTCTTCAAAGCAAGGAAATTGAAGTTAAACATTTTTAAAACATTTCTTTGTATGCCTAGCACTTAGCACTGTATCTGACACATGAGAGATATTTGATAAATGTTTACTGACCAAAGATTGAAAATAAAAGTCAATATATTGCAAATTATATAAGCTCTCTTTGAAGCTTCAGTTAGCATTGGAAGGTACTACAGAAGCTTGATAGTCCTACCCATACTAGAACAAGAATACCTTTCCAAATTTATCCAACAAATGCTTATTCCACCCTTTGTTTGAACAGCTTTAATTGTAAGAAAGTGTTTCCTTACTTTGAGCCACATTCTTTCTCTTTAACTTTCGCTCATCACTTCTAGTTATAATTTTGGACCAAGAAAAAAAATTCTTGTAATTATTGTTCCTAATGACTTCCAGAAATTGATTGGGAGGGGGTGACTAGGTGGCATAGTGAATAGAGCACCAGTCTGGAGTCAGGAGGACCTGAGTTCAAATCTGACTGCAGACACTTAATGCTTACTAGCCATGTGGCCTTTGGCAAGTCACTTAACTCCCATTGCCATGCCTTCCCCCCTCCAAAAAGCAAAAAAAAAAATGGATTATGGATGAGAGTAGAGTAGATAACAGGGAAGGTAGGCAAATTCATGTTGTTATGCATTTCCCAACAGCCTAGGATTTCCTCTTTTCTTGACTCTGAGAAGAATTGTAGTCTACTACCTAAAGCCTTTAAAATTTCATGCTACTGGTAGTACAGATTGACATGTGGCTACCTACTACTAGATACTGGCTACCTTGGGGGTTTCTGTTATAGTTGAGGCTGGTACAACAGAAGAGAAGCCAGAACATATTCTGGAAAGCTGGAGGAGTGAAGATGTGAACAGGGTGCTAGTTTGAAGGATGATATTTTGTGCAGGGACCAGGGCAAGACCAGAGGCAAGATGAAAATGTAGATTTCTTCAACCTAGAGGCATGGGCCTGGGAGAACTAGTTCAGCTCTTCTATATTTTTTCTTTTTCTTCTATTATTTTTAGAGCTGATATGTGTTGATTCTTGCCATGTGACTCCTAGGATCTTTTCCTTATTCTCTGGGGGCAGTGTGGATAGTTGGGAGGATTGAAACGAATGCCAATTGGGTAAAGTAATTTCTTCTTCAACTATTTTTCTATAAGAAATCTTTATAATTGAATTATTTGATAATAAATGGTAAGAAGAATATTATTTATGTGGTCCTTTAAGGAGAAGGAGAGAGAGAGACTAAATGACTTATCCCTAGTCACACAGCTAGTTTAGTGTCTGAAGCAGAACTTGAATTCAGGTCTGCTTGACTCCAAGTTTGTCTTTCTATCTATCTACTCTGTCATTTGGGAGTCAATGTGTTGTGTGACATTACATACGCAATTATATGTCACTTTGTTTTAATCATGTGGTCAGTAAAAAATTTGTCATTTGAGTCTTGTGAATGAGATTAGGTGACCAAGGGCTAGAGATTTCCTAAATGTGGGTAGAGGCAGAGTCATACTTAAATTTTCATAATTCCCTATGTTAAACCATTATTTAATTCTTAATGAAGTCCAAGATCACTTTTTCCCCACTCTCATGTTGTGGTAATTCTTCTTATTGGGCTTAGATCAATCTTATTGGATTTTTTTTCCCATAAGATGTTTGGTGATACGCTTCTATCTTATAATTGTACCATTGCTTTTTTGAACCCAAATGCAAAAATTTGCATTTATTGCTACCAATGTTCATCTCTTATAAATCAGTCCATTGTAAAAAGCTTTTGGATCTTGACCCTATCATCTAATATGTCAAATAGGCCTTGATGACTTCCTGTATTTCTCACTAAAAGAAGGATAAAAATTTACATCTCTGGAAGCTTTGGCAAGTTGTTTCAACAGTTCTATTCAAATCATCATAGCATGCAGTATCTTAAAAAGAGAATGCCACTAGATAAATTCCTCATCAAAGTCTTGTCTCATTGGCCATTGTAAAGCGAGAAGAACAGATTAATCTCACATCTTGAACTCCTTTATGTTGTTTTCTTGTATATCTGTACATATACTGTACCTATATCTTGCTAGATATGGTGTGTGAAATGTTTTTTCACATGAAAATAAGAGAATTGGATGTTGTTTTCCAAACTACTGGGGGAAAATGAAGATGGAAAGCTATTTTGTGAATAACCTTAGTAAACTATGCAATCCAGTTTAACCTATATTGTCTTTGAGCAAGATGCAATCTAAACTACTCAAGTAGTTATTTAAGCATAAAATTATGATATTTAAGGAATGAGTGACAATGGTATTTGTCTCCATATTAAACAACACAGTAATTTTTTCGGCTTAAGAATGGGAAGGGCACTGGACTGGAAAATGGGGTTTTAGAGTCAGCTTTGACAATAATGGCTTTTAGGTAAGTCACTTATTCATTCAGGGACTCAGTTTCCTCAATTCTAAATAAGGGATTGTAATTGGTAGTCTGACTTCCCTTTAAGCTCTAACATTTTTTCATAATTATGACTGATGGTGTCATTTCAATATTTTACATGATCCATGGAATATTAGAAATACTTTAAAGGTTTGGGAGATAATTAAAACAATAATAATAATAATTCTATATCACTTTAAAGTTTGGTAAAGCACTTTACAAATATTATCTCACTTGATCCTCACAATAATTCTGGAAGATAGGTGTTTTTACTATGCCCATTTTACAGATGAAAATACTGTGACTGACAGAGGTTATGTGACTTATGGTCACATAGTTAATCATTTTTCTGAGGCTTGATTTAACCTCAGGTTTTCCTGACAGCAGACTCAGAACTCTATCCACTGTGTCACTTAGCTGTCTCAAAAATTTTATAGTTTAAGGCAAGCTCCCTAAGTCAGCAACTCTTTTCATAATTTCTGCCTAGATATTCCCAATACCTAGTACAATGCTTGGCATATAGAAAATATTAAATAAATTCTGGTTGTGTTTAATTTAACTAAATCAAAGAATAGTTCTAACCCCATGGTGGAACAAAACTAGATTCAAACTAGGAATTAAATAAGGAAGACCTTCACTAAGCCATCTATCCACTTATCCACCCATCCATCTACTGTCTATATCTCTTATCATCTATCT
Organism: Gymnobelideus leadbeateri; assembly: GCA_011680675.1. Lineage (NCBI taxonomy): Eukaryota > Metazoa > Chordata > Mammalia > Diprotodontia > Petauridae > Gymnobelideus > Gymnobelideus leadbeateri. The sequence goes on from WOXC01004349.1 coordinate 156,711, forward strand.
CTCCTATTATCTATTTACATACATATCTATCTCTCCCATATGTCTGTCTCTTCTATAATCTATTTCTCCTATGTTTCTATCTGTCTACCTCTTCTATCATCTATCTCTCCTATCTATTCATTCTCTAATTGTATACACACACACACACACACACACACACACACACACACATATATATATATACATATATACAGATATATATGTATACACACACACACATATATATATGTACACACATATGTTCAAGGATTAAGAAGTAGCTACTGAGTCTGAAATGTGAAGGACTATTCAATTTTTGTTCACTACCCAGGAAAATACTAATTTAAATGAACTGGGCACTGCATGTACACTTACAAGGTACTCATGTACCATGATGCTATGAGATTAACTGAATCAAAGATAAAACAATTTCTCCTAAATTCACAAATCCAAGATGCAATGATTATTCAGTATAGACTTAAGCTATTAACAGACTTTTCCTCTGGACTTAAATTGAGATTAAAGAAACTAAAGAAATTGAAGGCAACAAAGAGGCTAATATAGCTTGCACTTAGCAAGCATTCAAAAATGTTATTTAAATTACTTAAATTCAAAGCTGAAAAAAATGTGTGAAGTGGCATAAATAAGGAGTAGAGATTGCTTAATTCGTTGTATTTTCACCCCATCACCTAACCAGGGCACCTAATAAGCATTAAATAAATATTTGCTGTTTGGAAGAAAAGTTTCAATATTCTTTTTTTGTTTTGTTTTGTTTTTTGGAGGTAGAAGGCAGGGCAATTGGGGTTAAGTGACTTGCTCTAGGTCATACAACTAGTAAGTATTAAGTGTCTGAGGCCAGATTTGAACTCAGGTCCTCCCAACTCCAGGGTCAATGCTCTATTCACTGTGCCATCTAGTCGCCCCAAAGTTTCAAAGTTTTAAAGTATTCATCAGTGAATAATTCTCAGGACAAAGTTGCATTAGGATCTTTTCTATGTTTGCATATGTTTTAATCATGAACTGAAGTGTTTGTTATTTTTTTTTCCTATGGACTTTTATATTAATTCTGTGTGCTTAACGAGAATAAGATGGATTTAGGACAGAGTAATAGACATTTGTATAAACCTATACATCCCAGGGGATAGATGATGTTGTTCCTTCTAATATCCTATAAGTTTAGACCTGTAAAGAATCTTAGAGATCATTGAGTCCAACCTCTTCATGGTACAGATAAGGAAATTAAGGTCATCAAAGGTAAAATGACTTATCCAAGTGACAGAGAGAATTAGTAACAGAGATGGGACCAGGACCTGAAACTCCTAAGGAGTAAGATACAAGCATAAGATTAACAAACTTTACTGCCTATATCTGTTGATGCCAATAGACTGAAATATGTTGCAGTGATCAACAAACTCACATGGAGGATAAATGCCTTTTTCTAGGGCTCAGCTTTTCAGAAAGCATGTTATCAGCCACCTTTGATTGAAAGACTTCTCTCATGTATGCTGCCTGTTTACTTTTCAATGTACAAATATTTACTGCCTGTAGCATGCTAAAAGGAGATGATTATTAGTGTACCTCACTTTGATTGGTAACAACACAGTAATAATCCCATCAGCTGCTGAATGTAAGTGAAAATAACCCTTTGTTCTCATTTTTCTTATCTGAGAACGATAAAGGCACTCCTGGGGACAATAACCTATGCAATAGATTAAAAGCCTGTTAAATACTATTTTCAGCTTGGCAGAACACCAAACTCTAGCTTATCCTTAAGCTCTGTTTCCTTTGAAATATGGCAAAGTTACTATAGCCATTCCATAGTGGTAATGTGGCATTTTAGAGTGATTAAATAACTGTCCAAACAAAACGGCATTAGGTTTATTACCTGTTTCCTGTAGGTAGAAGAGGTGGAATGTTAGCCAAGAATGGAAACACTTATCTACTGGGTTGTACTGGGGCCAGTTATTTTACAGCTTTTCCATATCTTGCTTATTTTATTTTTTTAACTTCACAATGAGCATAGGTTTTATTTGTCTGGGCAGGCAGCCTTTGTTCATGCATTCATTTTTTATTTTATTTTTTTTAGTAGTGTTGGATTTGGGGTATAAGGAAAATAATTGTTTCATTTTAGCCATAATTTATATCATATAGCTGGCTTGGAAAATTGCTCTTCAGCGTAAGTAGCGGAAACTGACAATTGGAATGCATTTAAACCTGCTCTCAGCAACATACTATGAAATCCTGCTGGAAAGGAAATTTCCTCAGCTACAGCACATGGTTGTAATAGGATTACCAACTGAATAGTGACCAGCTGAAGGTGCAAAGCTGGAGGCAATATGCATGTAATATGTCAAATATGTACAATGATTTTTAAGCCAGGGCCCAATTTGTCTCTATGTTTATTTAGAAGACCCTGTGCAGGGGCACTGACACCATATTTAGGAAAATAAATCTGTACATCATTTCTGAGTTTGAAAAATAGTTCCCCAGTGATTACATTGGTAGACAAAACCCAAATTAAAAATAATATAAGGAAAGCTTTTTTTTAAAAAGTATATATAAACACACACACATGTGTGTGTGTGTGTATCTGTGCGTGTGTGTGTATTCATTAGGAGATTGATATAAATTTTAAATTCCATTTAAATTTCTTACTCCATTATCTTTACAATGGTAACAGTTTCGCCGGGTGAAGACTGCTAAATAAATGATCATAGAGTAAATAATACTCTAGGTAAACAAGTCATGGAACACCAGAGACTCTAAATAATTGAAAGTACAAATCACACAAAATGTAATGATGGGTGTGAGTAGGATGCGATAGATTACTGAGGGAGAATTGGTCAGGAGAAGAAAGCCTTGAGGGAGTCATGAGTCTAGAAAAGGCTGTGGGATATTGTGTAATGAGAACAAGGACAACCCATGGGCTCCACTAGTATATCTACACAGTTTCAGAAAGATCTAGAGGAAGGAACTTTAAGTCTATTGGGAGGGAACCTGGTAGAAGATTTATGGGAGGACACAAACAAGAGCAGTATAGGATAAGAAAGTATGAATGAGTGGCATCAACAACACAGGTTGGAGTGCCCACAGGAATTCAATAAGAATGTATTAAGTGCCTACTATGTGTCAGGGACTATACCTGGCACTCATGATACAAAGAGATGGGGACTAGATCTGTGATTTCATTGTTACAGAGAACTCCCTGGTAGGGAAACTCCCTCCGCCAAAGCAAGTTGGCACCTCAGCAACTTATATTTTTAGAGAGTCATCTAGAATGTTGGAACATTATGTGACTTACCCATGGACATACAGATGATATGGATCAGTGGTGGGACTTGACCCAGGTGTTTCTTGCTCTGGGATTTGCTTTCTGCCCATTGTCATGCTTCTAATATGCAAAATCCGGCAATGTAAAATAAATACAAAGTAGTTGTTAGGGGAAAGCAATGGCATCTGGGGGCATCAGGGAAGGTCACATAGTTAATATCATTTGATTTGAGCTTTAAAGGAAACTTGAAATTCTGAGTCATAGCTGATGAGGAAGTGCATTTCAGACATGGAGACAACCTCTGCAAATGTGGAGAAAGGTGATGGATTGTTATGTGTGAAGAACATCAAGAAGACCACTTCTGATAGAGTTCCAGTCTAGGACTGTGTACAGGTCCAGTGCATTCTTTTAGCTTAAGAGACCCCATTTCCCATATCCAAATAATTGGGAATGGTATGTATGCTTCAAAACAAGGAAATCTTAATATAAAGTTCCACCTTCATATTCCAGAGGAAGAGAACATGAAGGAAAATGCTACATCAGGAAGACCTTAACTCAAAACCAGCCTCAGATGCCATGTGACCCACGTCAGTCTGCCACTGTATCCTCAGCCATCAGATGGGGGAAATAATAGCACCCACTTCACAAAGTAGTACAGTGCTAAGGATACATAAGAAGCTCTTCAGAAGGACTTTCCCCTTTTTCCATCCCTGTGTGTAATCAATTTGCCCTGTTATCAACAAGAAACATTGAATGGCATTCCTACTATGTATAGAGTGATTTCCTAAATACAATACTGTTAATTGGAAGGCATGACTAGACACATAGAATACGAAGACTATGAAATACTGAAGTGTTTGGAGAAATAGAATTTTACAGCCTAACATATGCAGTGGTATATTGCCGTAACAGTTACAGAGGGAGAACACACTACAATTGGAAATAATTAACTTTTGATTTTAGAGTAGTTGCAGTGCCTTTGAGTAAGTTGGAGGAACTCCAAATATGATTTCCACCCTGACTTCCCCATTCCACCATCAACTTAAGGACAAGATGGATAAAAGAATAAAAGAATGAATATATATGTATGTATATGTATATGTATATACACATACACAGCACACTCACACATACATACACATATATGTATATGAATACATACATACACAATTATAGATAGCTATATAGTGTTTTATATTTATATCACATATATACACACACACAAAAATAAAAAACTCCCCAACATATTCACAAAATGTTTCCCTAAGCATTTTTCCCTGTTAGCTTAATGTGCCAGGGTAGTTTTCACTGTCTTATATTGCACAGGTCCATACTGTATTTAACGCTATTCTTTTATTACAGCTGTAGTGAGTTACTAGTCTGAAATTTTTAATTTAATTCTACTCTAGGCAGATTTTTAAAATGAATGCTGAGAGAAGATAACAGTCAAATTTTATTCAATAAACATTTATTTAGCACCTGCTGCATTTAGTAAGCTATGGTGAAGAGTATAAAGAATAAAAAAATGCAAAACATAATCCCTATCCTCCAGGACTTCAGAACCCAGTTGGGGATAAAGGATCCAAACATGTGGATTAAATGACAATGCAAAGTGGCATATTATGTGATTACATACTGAAGATTAAAACTTGACTGTAAGCTCTATGAAGGCAAGGCTTACATCATATATAATTTGTTTCTCCCCTTGGATTGTATCATCTGTAATTAATCAATCAATGTTGTTACTTTAGCTATATTTTACATATGCCTCAGTGATCAGAGTGGTGGAATGTGGGAGTAGGCAGAGTGATAAATGTGGAGTAAGGAAGACCTTAGTTTGTAAGACCTACATCTTATACTCATATGTGATACACAATGGTTATGTGACCATGGCTAAGTCTCTATCTCTTTGAACTTCATCTGTAAAATTGGAGACAAAATTGGGCACATAGATGTGAGGCATAAGTGAGATAATACAAAAAAAGCACAATATAATTGCCAGTTATTATTACCACAGTGCTCTGCTGATAGACTTAATAAGACAGTGAAGGGGAAATCATGGTGGGTGACAGAATTAAGACATGATGGAGGAAGTGGAATTTGAATTGTGCCAAAAGGAAAAAAAAATTTAGAAAGAATAAGGTAGGGAAAAGGGCATTTCAGGAAAGGAGGAAAACATGACTAAGGACTGGTATTGGATATAAGCAAAAACATGCCCAATTGTTACAGAAAGTAATTGAGTTGCTAATTATAGTTAGTTTTGTTTTTAAAGGAAAGAATATAGTCATTCCCTAACTTACAGATAGTTTGTATTACAAAATTTCATTTGTCAATTAGTGGTTTGGAAATAAAAATGGGTTTTTTTTTCATTCCTCAATAATTGTACTAAAATAACTGAATAGGTTCTCAGAGTTAGTCTCCAAAAGAATCTTTAAGTCATAATGTAATTAAATTACATTCAAGATGACTTGCACTAGACTTATTTCCATATCTTATAAATAGAGGGCCATGTGACACAAAAATAAGGAAGAACAGGAAGAATAGAAAAAAAAAGAAGAAAGAGGAGGATGAATTACAGGGGAGAATCGATGGATGAGGAAAAACAGAAAGAGGAGCAGAATCGTCTCTTCCATTCCTAGATGTAAAACCAATCCAAGGTGTTATAAAACTAATCCTAGGCAAAATTTTGAAATAGGTGAAGTCCATCTTAGTCATTCTTCCATTTCCCTTAACGCTTGCTTTTTCCACCTTTGAATGCCCCTTTAACATGGTTTCTGGCACATTTGTGTTATTATTGGGCTCCTGAAGTAACACCCCACCCAGGTCTTCCATAATTGTAGAGTGCTTCAAAATCCAAAAGAAACAACTTGCCCTCCTAACAAAGCAAATTCTCATTGTCTCACAGCTGATTTCAGGCAGGAGTTAGGAGAAAAGCAATTTGACTGACTGAATTGGGAATATGTTGAAGAATTATTCCCTAAGGCATTCAATTCTCAGTACAATTCCATGTCTTTGTTCAGAGTCTTGGAAGGAAAAGGGATAATAGCAATAAAATGTTTGCAACCATATTATTCCCTGGACTCAATGAAGGTCTCTTCTTAGCTAGAGCAGCATGAAGCTGTGTTATGATGAATTACCTCAGAAAGCTGAGGTAATTTTGGAGGAAGGTGACTACTGACCTAATTACAAAGGAACAGTAGATAAGAAAGCAATCTGTTCATTTTTCTTATTCAGATAAAATAGCACAACAATTAAGGGCTGTGGTAACAATAAAATGAGATCAGTGTAACTGGCACTCAGATTCTTCCAGAATTCACTGCTGTTTGCTTAAAACATAACCAATAGTTTGACTTATATTATGCTTAGGAAAAATCACATGGATATGACTTGGGTCAAATGTCTCCAACCAGTTTTAGCTGGTTTTTAATTGACTGAGGCCTATTTTCCAGACTAACAGATCCCAAATTTGATTTTATAGGCCCCATCAGGGGTGACTAGGCCATGGAAACAACTGACTTCAGCTTGCCAAGATTCACTAGAGTCCAATTAATAAGTAAGGTTGGTTATGTGGCACAATGGAGAGAATGCTGGACTTGGAGTGAGCAAGACTGGGTTCAAATCCTGCCTCAAATGCTTAACAAGCTGTGTATGACCCTGGCCAAGCAAATGAACCTTTCTCATTTTCAGTTTACTCATTTGTAAAACAATAATAATAATAGCGCCTATCTCATAGAACTGTTGTGAAAACTGAATTTGTATATATGTATGTATGTACACAATATGATATATACATATGTATATATATATATTTTGTATATGTGTATATGGATATGTGTGTGTGTGTGTGTGTGTGTGTGTGTGTGTATCTACATATCTTGCAATCTTCATTTTGTCCCCTAGGTACATCAAAACACAGATGAAGATTAAAGTGTCCCAGAGAGGGGAAGTGAATATCCAGGTTACTAGAAATATATAGCCCTTACTATACATTTGTATCATAATAACATAAATAGTAATTAGCATTTATATTACATATTCTGGTATATATATTTATTTGGTACTCAGTATCTACATGTGGAATGTATTTATATATACAATATATGTGTATATATGTTAATGTACACTATAAATGCTAATTATCATTTATATTATTATTAATGATTATTATCCATATGTACAGTAAGAGTCATATATTTCCAGTCACCTGGGTATTCACTTCCCCTCTCTGGGACACACTAACTTCCTTTTGGGTTTTGATGTACCCAGGGGAAAAAAGGAAAATTGCTGGAAATGGAAAGTGGATGGACTATAAAATTGACTTCTTATAAGGCACAGAAAACTAGAGGAGTCATCAATCTATACTATAGGGAACATCCCCTTTTAGTGATTGAAATACTTGCAACTGTCTGATAAAATATAGCACTCCAGAAAATTTTAGTTTTGCATGAGTAGATGAGTGCTTTCTAAACTTTTCTATTTGGTTCCTTGATAAGCAAAATGTTAATTTCACTTCTACTCTCTACTTAACTCCTGTCTGGTCTATAGACTGGAAGTCCATTCTTTTTTTTTTTTTCTTTCCTGACTATTACCAGACTCACCTTTCACCAAATTCCTGCACTTCCCCTGAGGCCTGGTATCTATTTTACTTCAGGCCTTTGGGCAGAAGCCATCTATCCACTTCCAACATAATTATGTTTCCAATTTGGTTTTCAAGGCAACTCGACTGGTCTCCAGGGAACATTTCTGCATATAACCTTGTATGCATCCAAATACCCAAAATGGCACAAAATCCTGGGAACCAATGCTAAACTGGATGCAATTTCATAAACACCTCAGAATGCTTATTTATAAAAGTGGTATACATTGCAATGCCTTATAACGACAAGGAAATTATTAATGAAGCTGCTTTTAAATAATTTCATATCAGCTACATTTTGATTCAAGGTAAAAAAAAATGTGTTTTTCCCACAAAAAGGCCAACCACAAAGTCCCGAACAAAGGAGTGATATGACTGGAAGAATACAATCAGGGTAAATGTATCAGGAAAAGGAGCACCTTTCTTCTCCTGGAAAAGGATAAATGCTTGTATTTTCTCAAATTGACCTTCCAAATTATCCTATTTACAACTTGACAATGGTTTGTAATATTGTTTCTGGACATTTAGTAATGCACAAGTGGGGTGACATTCCATTTAATGTTATTGGAACAATGCACTTGGCTGTTGCTTTATGAATATTTTTTAACATGATGTAGTTCTAGTTAGAAATTTTTAGTTCCTGTCAAATTTCTCAATAATTTGTGTCTTGGGAAAGGCACAAAGTTCATCAAGCTTTGATATGAGGGATTAGAGAAAAGGTGTCTATAGTCAGGCAAAGGCCAATTAATTTAAAAATTAAACCGTTAACAGAAGACATATCTTGCCCACTGTTTTTTGCCTAAATGAGTAGTAGACTTTTGGTACTCTAGAGTTAATCATTCAATAAATGTTTAGTAAGTGCCTCCTATGTACCAAGTATTGTGCTAAATAGGGGGGATAGAAAGGAGAGAAAGTACCAAGTATTGTGCTAAATAGGGGGGATAGAAAGGAGGGAAAATATAGTCCCTACCCTGAAGGAGAGGCAGTGTTTAGAGTACTGGGCCTGGAGTCAGGAAGACCAGAGTTCAAATCTAGAATCAGATACTATGTATGTGACCCTGGTCAAGTCACTTAACCCTATTTGCTCAGTCTTCTCATCTATAAGATGAGCTGGAGAAGGGAACGGAAAACCACTCCAGGATCCTTGCTGAGAGAACCTAAAGTGGGGTCATAAGGAGTTGGACACAACTGAAAATGACTGAACAACAGACCTTGAAGGAGCTTACAATCTGATGGACTTAGAAGTATTCAGTCATAGGATCATAGATATGGAACTCAAAAGGAACTCAGTGGCTATCTAGTCCATTCCCTCCAATTTATAGAGGAGGAAACTAAGTCTCAAGGAAATTGAACAGTATGCCTATAATCATACCATAGTAGTATGCAATGGGCAATATTGGAATCCCAGTTCTTTCACTCCAAAGCCATTAAATTATACTATACACTGACTTATCACCATCTTTTACATGTTTAATGCTGTATTATAAGTCCTGGCCATGGTAATCCCCAGCTTGCCAATTTTACATCTATATTTTCTTGAGTCTTCCAAAGGGACTTCTCTTACCCTCTAGATAAAGAATTAAATCTTGACAATGGGGACACCTCAAAATTACATTTTTTCACCCACATTACAAAAGTGTAGATTATTTTTTATATTATCAATTATTAGCATCTACTATCCACTTTGCCTATTGTGCTACCCCAATGGTTTATAATTGAGGACAGTGACAATGTTCCTCAACAAAATGCTGTGTAGGGGTGGCTAGGTTGCACAGTGAATAGAGCACCAGCCCTGGAGTCAGGAGGACCTGGGTTCAGATCTGGCCTCAGACACTTAACACAAAAATACCCCTGTGACCTTGGGCAAGTCACTTAACCCCAACTGCCCTCCAAAAAGCTAAAAAAAATGCTGTGTACTTCAGTTGATCTTTCTAGGTCATATAATAAGATTTCGAGCTAGAAGGGTCCAATCTCACCATTTTGGAGATGATGAAAGAGAAGCAGGAGCATAAATGATTCGTCCAAGGTCTCACATCTAATATATAAGCAGAACTAGATTTAATTTCAGGTCCTCTGATGCCAAATCCAGGATTCATTCCATTGTGTCTTATATTTGATTACATTCAGTTCATTGAGTTTTATTGTATACCTACTATGTGCCTGACAATGTGTCAGATCCTTTCTGGTGATGAAAATAATGACAATGACTGCAAAGGAAAATTGTAGTTTGTTTAGATTTATGCCATTATTCTTTATGGAAGATATAAGGTGGGAGTAGGGGGAGACATGGATGGAGATAATAAAACAACCACAAAAAGGAATTGGTGTAAGGTATTTTCATAAATAAGAATGAGCTTTGTATTCCAAAAACCTTTGGAAACATAATAATATTAGGTTTGAAACATGTCACATTCTTGCAGTCACAAAGGATCTTGGAAGACATTTAATTAAACCTATGCTACAAGAGAAATTCATTGATATCAATCTTAACAAGAAGCCATCTGACCTATGCTTGTGGATCTCCAGTGAGGGAGTGTCCTTTCCTTTTTTTTGAGATAGCCTGCCCTGCTTCTGTACATTTCCAACTGATATGGAGATTTTCTTTTCTTATATGCAGTCAAAATATATTTCTCTTCCATTTTCACCACTTGGTCCTAGTTGCAATTCCTGGGGTCAAATAGAACGAATCCCCTGCCTAAGTTTTGTCTTGACCAGATTAAACATCTTTTCTTTTAAATGATCCTTGCATGGCATAATTTTGTATCCCATTGCCATCTCTGGTCACTCTTCTCTGGATTAGATCCAGTTTCTTAATATCTCTATGAATAACCAAAATTGACACAGATGTTACAGATATAACCTGGGAAGCTTAGAACACACTGGAAATAGCATAATTACTGTCTTAATGTAGCCTGAGGTGAAGTTAGTATTTTAGCATTTTTGACAGCAAAGTTATACTGATGACTCATACTGGCCTTCAGATTCAGTAAAACCCTCTCAATCTCCACCCCACCCCACCACACACACATATAAAGATACTTGTCTAGCAATATCTTTCACATCCTGTGCATGCAGAGCTGACATTTTTAAACCCACGTGTAGGACTTTATCTCGATCGAATTGCATCTAATTAAATTCAGACCTCCATTTTAGCCAATTGAGAGCTTTTTTAATATTTAATTTTTGGTTACATATTCACTCCATTGTTCAAAATAGCTTCATATCATCAAAAATATGGTAAGCAGATTATCTAGTCTATACACATTTAGCACATGTGTGTCATATATACATACATACATACACACGCGTGCACACGTGCACATGCACACACATATATACAATATATAGTTATGTTAAAGGTAGTTACATAGTGAGTAGTGGATTTACCTCGGAGGCAGGTTGACCTGGCCTCATGACTCCAAGTTGCTGAACCTCCCAACATCACAGTCACCCCTCTAAGATGAAAAGTGAAAGGGAAGATTCATACCTGCATTGGCATGGAGTCCTTCAGAGCCTAAAGTCCCTGCCTAGTTCCCCCGCCCCACCTCCCCACAGAAAGAATGCAAGGACAGATCAGACTTAAATAGGAAAGTTGAAATCTGCTGTCAAATCCACAAAAGCTGATAATGCCCACATTTCTCACTTGGCTTCACTACCTTGGGACTTCTTTGACTTCTCCAGCATCCCCTCCAAATCCTCTGCCACTTTCAGGTACCTTCTGCTCCATCCCTCTAACTCCAACTTTTCAGCTTCCTTTTGTGCTTTGTCTCTCCCATGTAAGTTCCTTGAAGGTAAGGATTATTTTTCTTTTTTCACATTTGTATGCTTAGCTCTTAGCACAGTGTTGGATATATAGTAGGTATTTAATAAATATTTACTGACTATTGACTACTTAAGGAAAAATCAAGACTGAATGGATGATCTTATCTCTGAAACTAGTTCCCCAGGGAACATTTCGGTTGGCTACTTAGGGTTTCCCAATGATAGAAAGATGCAACTTTGCCAGCTTTATTTCCAAGGAAAAGAAAACAGACAAATGTTAAGCATCAATAAGCTAGCTGAAAGGTTCTTTCAAGTGACTTCCACCGCCTTGCTGTATCACTCACTATCCATCCTTCTAGGGAAGTGGAGCCATCACGTTCAATAGCCATAACGGGAATAAATGGGTGTCACTTCAGCAGATCAGCAATGCCAGCAATTGTACTGAGAGCTTTCTATCAAATCACTTGTTTCACCACAGCCTGTTACCACAACCTTTGCTTACCTCTTTCCTTAAAACAACCAAAAAAGTCTGTCTTTAAACAGAGTCAATTAAGCTGTTTGATTTTTACTTATAATGCATCTTCAAGAATGAAAAAGGGAGATATTTTTTCTATCAATTTATACTAAGAGGGGTGGCTAGGTGGCACAGTGAGTAGAGCTTCAGCCCTGGAGTCAGAAGGACCTGAGTTCGGATCCAGCCTCAGACACTTAACGCACACACAAACAAAAACCTAGCTGTGTGATCTTGGGCAAGTTACTTAACCCCAATTGCCCTCTGAAAAGCAAAAAAAAAATATATATATATATATATATATATATATATATATATATATACTAAGAACTTCTCTATTGTGAATAGGTTTGGGTAGTTCCACTATCATGTGGTGAACCGATTTTAAAAAAAAAAATATACACACCATTCATTTTACAATTTTGCTTATCTCTGACATGGAATAACTATCTTAACTATGATTTAACACATTTAAGAAAAAAAAAAGCATTTAAAAATGGCCAGGAGATTTAAGACTGAATAAGAGACACAATCAAAATTCTTTGGTGGTTAGAAAGGAGGAATGCATCACATTTGTTTACAGATCTCTGTGAGGAGAGAAAGCTTCATGGAGGAGGTAGCATTAGAAGTAGGCCTTGATCATTGCACAATGTAGACTTAGCTCTTTTCAGCAATGATCTAAGACAATTCCAAAAGATGAATGGTGGAAAATGCTGTCTACATCCAAAGAAAGAACTTTGGTGTTTGAATGCAGATAGAAATATACTATTTTCTCTCTCTTTTCCCCCTTCTTGTGGTTTTCCCTTTTGTTCTGATTCTTCTTTCACAACATGACTAATGTGGAAATATGTTTAATGTGACTGTACATGTATAGCTGATATCAGATTGCTTGCTGTCTTGGGTAGGGGGGAGAGGGAGAAAAAAATTGAAACTCCAAATCTTCTAAAAATTAATGTTGAATACTATACTTACATATAATTAGAAAAAATAAAATGCTATTAAGTGGGAAAAAAGAAGTAGGACTTGAGATATATGTGGGATTTTAATGACTAGGGAGGAGTGTAGAAAAAGGGAAACAAGTTGAGAGAAAAGTCTGATAAAAAATGTAAAGACAGAAAAAGTATAATGTATATTTCAGGAACAGTGAATAGTCCAGTTTGCTTTAAGTATAGGGTACTTACAGGGTAGTAGTATGAGAAAAACTCATTAATATAAATTGTGAATAGGATATAATCCAATAGTCAGAGGAGATAGGCAGTGTAATACAAAGCAGACTATAAGAGATTTGGTTCATATGGTTCATATGGACTATTGGTGTTTGACCTGTGGTAGAACCTTCCTTTCAAGCTCGTATTTGTATGAAAAGCCACAGTCAAACAAACTGTACCTTGACACTAACATAGTGATGTCATTTTGGTCCTAATTGAGGGACACCAACCAACCAATTTCGATCTTCGAAGATGAATAAGACATAGTCCCTGCCTTGGAGGAGGTTATGATCCTGATAGGTTGATCTGGGGAAGGAAACCAGGATATTAACAAATTAACAAGCATTCATTAAGGACCTAGTGTGTGCTAAACTCTATGTTTGGCACTGAGGACAAAGACAAAAAAGAACTATCCTCTGCCCTGAAGGGGCAACCTTTTATCAGGGTGGATAGGACAGGTATTTAGAAAGTAACTGGATCTGAAAACAGAATGAGTTTTGAGGAAAAGGCTTTGTTGTGAGGGAAAGGAAGAAAACAAAGATTATCCAACCAGGCAGAGAGAATTTATCACCATTAAGAGAAACAACAAATTTAGCAAGAAGCAGGTTTGGTAAATTAACATCTGAATGAGTCTGGTTTTGGACATGCCAAATCTGAGGTTCTGGTGTTAAATTTAGGTAGTGATGTTCATTAGGTTCATTAGGAAACATGAAACTGAAGGTAGGGGGTTAGAGGCATATAGAGACTTGGCAATCAGCTTCATAGAAGTTTTTCATTTCTAAGTTTCATATGCAGTAAAGAAATACTGGATACGGATGTGTTGAATCTTGAGTTAGTAGAGAAACATATACTTACTAGGGATGGATGTCACCATAAGAAAGTTACCTAATCAATTTAATCTTCAGTTTTCTGGGTTAATAATATTTATACTACTTGTAGGGTTGTGAGAAAAGCACTTGCAAATCTTAAAACACCAAATCAATGTGTTATTGTAATGAAAATGCAAATTTAAAGATCTTCCCTGCCCCTAGGTTAAGTGCACCTGGAGCCTGTGGTGGGAGGCTTGTTTTTCAGAAACACCCAAACCTTGATACTTTGTGATTGGGCAGTGGGTCAAGAAGGTTGTTACATTCTCTGAGCCAGGAGAAGGCTATATAAACCTGGATGGAGGCTTTGCTTTGGGGCTCACTTTGAGAAGTGTTGTGTGATTTGACCAGATGAGACTCTGGGCAGCTGTTGACAGCAACCCCCGCTCCCCCCAAGGCTTTGAAAACCCAGATGTTGATGCTTCCCTCTCTGGTAACTGTGATTTGGTATGGATGTGTGTAATGGTTGGACAGTTTGGAAGCCTGTCTGCTTGATCTCTTTGTTTCTCTGTCTTGAAACTTTAGTTTATATACTTTGAAGTTCTGGGTGCTGACCTTTTCCCCCTGATCTAGGTAAACGATATATGTCTGATTGATTCAAGTAAACTTGTTAACTCATTTTGAGTTGCTTTCCTTTAGAAAAGCAGGTCTAAGAACCTGTGTTGGCAGCCACCCTGGGGATGTTGGGGTGCTTGTTCAGTGAAAAAAAAAACCATTTATTACGGAGTACTTCAGTGTGCCCTAAGTTAGGTGAAAATGTGTATCAAATCATGACCTCCATGTAGCTAATACTATGTAGTGTTTTTCTCATATTGTAATCATGGTCTCCAGTAATTATAAGGTTCTGTTTTGGTTTCTAGACACTAGTATTTAATTTTGTCATTTGTAGCTTTTTCTATCCTGAATTTTGCACCCTTCCTTTTTTTTTTTTTTTTAGACCAGACTTGTGATATCTTTGGTACAGGGAACTAAAGATGAACCAACTTTGTCTTCCAATATAAATCAGTATCTGATCTGCAACTTAAAGGATTAGAATTACTTACAACGTTCAGAGGTTCTTTTATCCCTTAAATGTTAATCTCCTGAAGGCCAAGGATTGTATCTTTTATTTTCTTTATTATTGTCTACTGGGTCTTGTATACAGCAGGCGCTGGGTGATTCATGATTGTGGATGATGGCAGGTGATGGTCACAATGATGATCATGAGGATGGAGGAAAAGGAGAAAGAGAAGAAAAAAAGAAGAGGGAAGTAGAAGGAAATTGAAACTGACATCACAGATGAAGCAGGTGCTGTTGGTAAAGTATGCCTCAGATGCCACTTTTTTCTTTTCAGAGAAGTTTTATGCCTGGGTTAACCGAGTCATGGAGAGGTTAAATGATTTCCCTGAGGTTCCATCTCAACCCCACCTCCCCACTGAAGAGGCTATGGTTATGCTTGAATTGCAATTCAAGCACCTTCCAGTTTCAAGTCATTTGCACTAACTAATAAGGCAAGGAATTCCTCTTATTGGATAGCTCGCTGGGCAGCATCAATGGTACCTATTTAACTCTCATTTCTTGCCATCTGTTTCCTAAAGCTGCCTCTTGCAGGAAGAGGCAGACTCCAAACCCAGAACCTTTGACTTTCTCCACTGATCTCTGAATAAACAAATTCTAAATAAATAATCAATTGATTTCTTCACCATGGTTCCATGCTTCTTCTCCTTTATTCTTCCCCCATCCCCAGGATCCAAGAAATATAGTCACAAGATCATAGATTCAGGTATTTTAGAGCTTACCGTTTCCAATCCTCTTATTTTCAAATGAGGAAACTAAGTTAAGTGACTTTCCCAAAGTCACAAAGAGTTAGGATTTGAACCAAGGTTCAAATCTCTTCTGATTTCTCCCACTTAATGTTTCTAGTATCCAATGATGTGCATTAACCCTAGATATAAATGAATAGGCAGGCTAGCTTTTTGAGAGAAGGGTCTTTTGACAAGTATATTCAAGTAAGAGTTGAATACAGAATCATTAGGTAGGCAGGGATTTAACAAAGCTTTTAAATACATTTCTAAGAGCTTGTCTTTAGTAATGAAACTTGTCTCAGCCACACCTCCTGTAACCTCTCTGTAATAGAGAAAAAAGGCTTTCTGTAATGATTGTGGTTTTTCTGCTGTAAAATGTTAAATGGAAATGCCTTATCACAGTCTGCTAGAGCACATTCTATTTGCCAAGCTTTTCTCTGGGATCCAGGATTGACTACAACCCACTCCTCCTTTGCCCTATTGTATACGGCAACCTATCAGGACCAGTGCTAGGCAATGTCATGTTTAAGTAGGTGATATTTAGATCTGGTTGTGAAAGGCACTGTCATTTATTGGATAGAGAATCAGACTCAGAATCAGGAAGTCCTAGATTCAAATCCTTCCTTTGACACATACTATCTGTGTGATCCTGGAAAAATCACTTAATTTCTTAGGGCCCTAGGCAATTGTCTAACACTAAAGAGAAGGTGTCAATTTGCACTTTGAGAGAGAGTCCTTATATAAGAGGTCCTTTTATGGATGAAGTCACAGGTCTTGTCTCTATCCTCTTCCCTAAACTACAGAGAATTCTAGGTAGGTAGAGTTGAAAGGACCTTAGAGGTCTGAGAGCTGAATGCTATCATTTTGCAGAAGAGAAGATTAAAGTTCAGAGCCTTGACTTGTTTAAGATGATGATAGTTCTAGGATTACAATGCAAGCATTTGGAATCATAGTAAATTAAATCTAATCCTTACTGTGACTGCTGTTTGCACAGCCTGGCTTTTGTTATTTCTCCAATTAAACCAGCTACATCATTGCCTCAAGAGATAGCCCCCAACAGTGACTTCTCCCAGGCAGCTGTATTGGTAATGAGAATTTGAAGATCTTGCCTGCCCCTTAATAAGCCTAAGAGGATTGAAGACCTTCCCTGCTTTGAAGATATACCCTGCCTCCTAATAGGCTAAATGTAATCACATGGAGCCTGTGGTAGGAGGAGTTTGCTGAAGGGTGAAGCAGAGCCTAGAGGAAGCTGGGAGACAGAGAGGTTAGAGACTGGAGGGAGGAGAGGACTCACCCAAGGAAAGCAGTTAGGCTTGTGAGTAAATGTTGGTTTGTGGGAAGGTTAAAGGATGCAGTGGCTCTCTGTGCTATTATGGCTTATTAACTTTTTTGCTACTATAATGAAATCAGCTTACTGGTTTTGGGATTTGGTTTTCTGGTGTCTGAATAAATGTTTGGCTTCTGTCTTCTATATGGAGAGTCTTATATTTTGTAATTGAGCACTATCCCAGGATATTTACAGTGTCTGTCGGTGCTGTAAATTTTGGGTTGGTGCTACAGCAGCTTAGCCCAGAATTCTGCCTTTTCCTAAAACGTTGTTACTACTTAAAGTTGTACTACCTCAGTATGTGTGTCAAATAGTATGTTGGAGTTACTACACACTGGTTCTTGAGAGCCAATTGTTAAAATTTCACAGTGAGCATTTATGGCTTGGAAATAGGCAAGCAGTACAAATGAGGGCTTGGTATATTGTTTTACTGTTTGTCTAGGCTTAAGAAAGTGAAGGAAAAAATGTTAATAATTCAAACTACAAGTGTGCCAGGAGCACTTTATACCCCCAGAGAGATAGTTGTTAAACATTTACCAGCACACTCTGCTAAATGTATCCCTAAAACATTTCATCTCTCCTTCCTCATTCATTAAATCAATCATCATTTATTAAACATCTACCATGTGCCAAGTTTTATCTGCCCTGCCTGAAGTAGAATATAAATGCTGTGTAGAAAATTAGTAACATAAGGAAATCTGGATATTACCCTTTGTGCTGAAAAAACAGCATCATATCTCTCATAGACTTTCATCTTTACAGTTATGGGTAGGGCAAAATGCCTTCCTTGTTTGGATACTAAGATTAGTAACTTTGCCATAATAGTCCTTTAGCTCTTTTGAAACTACATTTTATATGTATATAACTAGATTATAATTTCCCAGAGGGCAATGATTGTGTCTTTCACCTCTTGACTTCCCCAGTCCTTGACATAGTACCTCATCTTTTTGTAATACAATAGGTCCCTTTTAAATTCAACAATTACCCATATGCTACAAATTTTCAGTATGTAGAACACTGTGCTACAAGCTGAGTTAGATACTTAGTACCCTGAAGGCTAGAACTGTTTTATTTTTGTCTTTGTGTTTATAATGAATGCTTTATAATCCACTATCCAGTGCTTTGTGAATCCATTTTGAATCGATTCAATGACACTAGAAGTTTTCTGAAATTTAGTCAATTCTGTTAACCAGTGGAATAATTTGGCGATATGTGAAAGAAATCTCGGAAGCTTCCTAACACTTAACTGAAATCTATACTCAATAAGTCAGTCAGTCAACAAACATTTAAGCATTTATTATGTACCCAGTACTGTGCTAAGGACCTAAGATAAAAAAGGCAAAAATATAATATCTGACCTCAAGGATCTCACATATAAATAGTGGAGACAACATGTAAAGAACTAAGAACAGAGTAGTTATATCTATCTATACTTTATCTATATCATACATAAACGTGACTATATGCATTAATGTTTGTGTGCACATATATACACATAAGTGTGTGTGTGTGTGTGTGTGTGTGTGTGTGTGTGTGCAACTTGGCAGGTAGGAAATGACAGTGGGGGCAGGGGTCCTATACCAGGTGGGATTTGAGATGAGTTTTGAAGGAAGCTAGGGAAGCCAGAAGGCAGAGACAAGGAGAGGGAATATTCCAGGCATAGGGGCAGGGGATAGTATATATTTTTTTCCCATCAGACTTTAGATTGAAGCAGATGGACTAGAGACAAACTCTCATTAATGTTCTAAATCTTCATATGCCCAAAGACAAAGAATAGGGGAAGAAAACCAAGAAATGAGTATGCTTTTTTAAGAAGAGCAGTCTATAAGGAAAAG
The DNA here is from genome assembly GCA_011680675.1 of Gymnobelideus leadbeateri. NCBI lineage: Eukaryota > Metazoa > Chordata > Mammalia > Diprotodontia > Petauridae > Gymnobelideus > Gymnobelideus leadbeateri. The sequence continues at coordinate 175,890 of WOXC01004349.1, forward strand.
GTGCTTCAAAGCAGCTCATTGGGTGTCTGTGGATCTTTAAAATCTCTGATGATTATATCTTGTCTTTCATGCTTTTATTTTCTGCCAGGCATTTGATGATCAGGGTGCTTTTGTAACTAACAGTAACAGTATGCTGAAGTAAAATGCCACTTCCCAAATAAAATAATCCATCTCTCTGACTCTACCAGTAAACATGTTTCATCAGGGGGTCACTAATATGCTTTTATTACCTCACTGTCAGAGATGATGCTATTACCAAGCTTGATAAACTATTCTTTAGAGGGTTCCTTTTAATTTTATTTTTTATGTGATCATGGGAGACCATAACCAATAAATTTAGCTCAATGCTTTCTCACTATTAACTAATTCTGAGGAAATCCTCTGGGGCAATCCAGGCACAAACACTTCAAAGAATTTGTGCAGGATATTGAAAATGATATTCACCCTGGGACAGAGGTTTAAGTACTGATCTGCTACTGTTTTCTCTACCATTAGAGTTACAACTCAGCTAAATGTCATTTAGTCAAAACACTATACTCTTAAGGATTTTGCAGCCTGGGTTAACTATTTGCCTTTAATAAATTCATTGAATCACAGAAGCTGCGTTATATTATTCATTTGAATAAAAGAAGGGGCAAGCGGTACCAGACTATGCTTATACAATTTCTCATTAGATTCATGCAAGCTCAAAAGTGCTCAAATCTAAATTAAGCTCTAGAGCTTTTCATTAGAAAACATCATACCAGCTGCAAAGGGGAAAAGGGAATTGAAATGAGGGTCTTCACTAGGAATTTTAGGACAGGGGGTATGGATTCTAAACCATTTGACACCATGAAGCCTAAGCTATAGAATGTTAAAGTCAGGGAGTATTTTAAGTTTGCAAGCCTAACTATATTCCTAGGGAAAGTAGAAGGCAAGGGAATAAAGTTGTTATTACACATGGGCCTGGGCACATGTCTTCTGTGGGGTAACTCTTTTTTTTAGTTAGGGTAAATATAGACTGTTCTTATTTAATGGTGCATTAGCCTGAATTTTTACATGGGAACTGAAAGTCCTTTACATTTAGAGATCTAGAGATAATTCAAATTCTGGTGCTACAAGGAGAAACCATGGGAAGGGAGGAACAGCCAAAATGCAGAAATATTGTGATGGACAACCATGATTACATCTAGACTGTGTAAACCTAGCAATGCATCCTGGGTCACAGAGATATATCCATAGATATTATGGCAAAAAGAAATATCATTTGCATTATTACATTACATTGTCATAACAAGTTATAATCATCACTATGTAGTTCAATACTTCTGCTGATGAGGACTATGACACCCAGACAGCACCTTGCCTAAGATCAAACATTTAAATCATTTGTTAACATTGTTGTGCTAATCACATAAGATGATTTTGAGCATAAAATGCTCAAAATATATGCCATGTGAATTGTAAAACATAAGATTTCATACAGGTCAACTATTATTATTACATGGTTTTGAATATATCACAAATCAAATCAAGAAAAGTAGAAAAGTAGACCACATAGTAAAAGCTTGGCATAACATTAGAACCTTATAAAATACATGGGTTTTGTAATTCTTTTCCTCAATGTATCTCAAAGGCTGATTTCACTTGGGGGCTTATAGCTATGTTTTAAATGGTTGACACTGCTATAATTCTAACCCATAAAAGTGTATGACTATATTTTCTTTCCTTGAAATGGATCATCTAACGTGAATTCAATATGGTCCTGAACTCAAAGAATTTTCTCTGAGCCTTATGATTCCATAAAACTATGATTGAAAGATGCACTTATAAAACTTTTTCTACTGGTGGCCCTTTTTTTTGTTTTGGTGGCATTCCTTAGTGCTATTTGGGTGTGATGGCATGCACAGTACAAAATGTGCATGTCACATGTTCAGAACCAAGGCTGCACTGAAGTTGTGCAATGAAACACGGGCAAGTGCTGCCAGAAACATTTCGGATTCATTCTGTGCTTGATTTCAAATTAATCTTCGTCATGTGTTCAGAAACCTCTTGCTGTTGTCAATTTTTTCATGATCTCATAGAGTTGCAACCCATACTTTGAGAATCACTGATCTAAAGTACACATTAAAGAATTAAAGTTATTTTTAAGATAAAAACAAAAAAATGCTAAAGAATATTATGAGTATTCAGAAGAGATGGACTTAGATGTCTAGGGAGAATACAGGTCTAATAATTTGTCAGTCTTGCCTACCTCTAAGACCTATGTCTGATCTTCAGTTCACCTTTTTTTCTTCCCTACTTATTTAAGCACAAATGAATTTTGAATTGTAATAAAATTCTCATTGACAACATGGCAGTCTATTGATTTTTTTCATTTCATCTATTAAATAGAAAATCTTTTCATCTAACAGTCTTAAAATACATTCATGAAGAAACTAATTTATGATAAGGATCATTTGGGAGGTCTTGGACTTCATACAATTGATGTGTTCTGTAGAGTCAGTGGAATATGGATTTCATGCTGTGAACATGGATTTCATTTAGAAGAGGCTTCAGTACCATGTTGGGAGCATGGAAAATTTCCACTTTGACCCATATTTTAAAAAGTCCTAGAAACTTTTGCTCTTAGAAATGACAGCAGTCCAGTATTTTATATTTTATTTTATATCTTTGCACATATTATATGCTGGTCAACTAGGTGGCACAGTAGTTAGAGTGAAAGCACTTCACCCTGTTTGCCTCAGTTTCCTCATCTGTAAGATGAACTGGAAATGGCAAACTACTCTAGTATCTTTGTCAGGAAAACCCCAAAAGGGGTCACAAAGAGTTGAACATGACTTAAAAATGACTAAACAACATATACATCAAGTGATTTTTCCCTATCATACAGTATGTTCCTCAGAACTTCCTTTTGTGCCTGGGGCCTCCTCATCTGAAAATACTCATCTTCCCTTGTTGCCAACCTTCTCTGTCACATTGTTCTAGCATGCCAACCATCTTCTTCCTATTGGTGAGCTACTCCCCAGAGCTCCATTTTGGGGTGGGACCAACCTTCATTCCCTTTCTGCTCCTCATTTTCTGTACTTCAATGCCATGGCCCTACATGGATAACTTCTTTCTCTCCCCATCCTTTTCAGTACCTTTTCTGTGTTGTCTTCCTCTATTACTTGATAGTAGTGCTTGTATTTATATCTGTAGCACTTAGTACAATGCCTGACTCATAGTAAGCAACTTAATAAATGCTTATTGCCCGTCTCCCTCATTTCCACCTGCCAATCCACTTTCCCTTTTAGATTCTTCCTCGAGGGTGGGGCCTGTATTTCATTTCATCTTTGCAAGTACATCACTCACAACAGTGTCTTGTCCATAATAGTTGCTTAATAAGTGCTTGTTGAGGTGAGCTGAGTGGAATCTGGGTATGATCACATTGGGGAAAAATAGCCAAGGAGACAGATTGAAGAACTGTCAGGGACTGTTTCATTTCAAAATGAAAATAAGTATGAGACTCCAACAGGAAACAAAAAAAGAACCTGAGGGGGTGGCTAGGTGGCGCAGTGAGTAGAGCGTTGGCCCTGGAGTCAGAAGGACCTGAGTTCGGATCCGGCCTCAGACACTTAATGCACACACAAACAAAAACCTAGCCGTGTGACCCTGGGCAAGTTACTTAACCCCAATTGCCCTCCAAAAAGCAAAAAAAAAAAAAAAAAAAGAGAAGAACCTGATCCCAACTTTTGGATTATAATTAAAACACAATTTTTTAAACAAATCAAGGAGTATGTAAAAGGTAATTTTGAAAAAAAAAGAGTAAAATGAGAAAGCAAGATTACAGAAATAGTTGAGATGAACTTTGTGTACAAAAGGAAGTCTAGCCTTATTTCAGAGATAAAATAGTAAAAGATGGAATGGCTATGATATTCCTTGAAGGTAGCTTAGGATGCTGTAATAATGGGATTAGGATGTATGTCCTTAGATTGCAGGACCAGATTTTAAAGAATAGTACCATATTAAGTATTATATATTACAAGCTAGGCAACAATGTAACATATACTTCCAGCTAAATTTACTGTATCTGTCAACCTCTTCTAATTTGTCTTCAGCTATTGTTTGAGGTAAGGAGGGTTGGGGAAGCTCAGAACTGGCATTGAAATAAAAGGATGATTCCATAGTATGAGAAGCAAGAGTTAAATCAGAGAACTTCTGTTCAATTCAATGAGCCTTCATGGTCAATATGATGAAGTCACAGGAAGAAAACATTATTAGAAGGGCATGCTCTAGCCCATTGGTGAAAGGACACGTGGTGCTTTTCTGAATGATTATGACTAAATGGAGCTGCTTCCAAGACAATGGTTGATAAAGAGTTGGGGAGACTGCTTTTGTAACTTTTTCTGTGGCCTGTAAAGATGAGTTATTAAATAGCTCATTATGTACTTTATTTCCATTGGATTTCCAGACTGGGGGCTGCAAAGGGGAAATAAGGATGGGGATTTCTCCTTTTCCTATCCCATCCTTTCTCCAAACCAACAAAAATTTGGTGATTAAAGGAACATATGACAATTGGCCTATGCTGGCTGAGGGGACCCTATGAAAAGAATTCAGGTGCCTCCAGTTCCTGTCTTTCTGCCTCTTTTAATTTCTTTTTTTCTGAACACAAATTGTTGTCCTGAAAATGAACTTTACATGTGTCTGAGGATTCCCAAAAGGTCAGGATTTCTGAGCTGTAGGTTCCAGTGCCAGCTTCTAAGAGGAAGAATAATTCTTCAATAGTATACCTATTAGAGAAGGACAAGGATCTTCACCTGAGGATGCCCTGTAGCTGGAGGATGAAATATATTATTCTAAAAAAAATATTCTGCAATTAAAAAAAATAAAATTGGAAAAGTCAATGAATATGCCATAATGTGTATACCAGTATCGATTCTGCTATTATAGGGCTTCTAACACAAGTGGTAACAAACCTTTTTGAAGAACAGAATGGTTTTATCAGGCTAATAGCAGCCCCAGATTAAGCTCCCACCTTCTCACAAATGCTACAGCAGGTTATGAAAATAATATAAATGTTTGACTACTGCTACTGTGCTTAAATATCCCCTCCCCATCACAAATGCACACACTCCCCTGCCTTGTTCCAGTCCACTCCTCCTGAATTTCTCTCCTTCCACATGTATCATACATGTATTAACTTATTCTGTCTACCTTCACTACACACATATATGCAAATACTCCTCTTCCCTGTCCCTTCACCCCTTAACTCGCCTCTTAAATATGTCCTAATATATCACATGCATATATGCTTATGCTGCTGTTATATATACATAATACACACATATATGTATCACACGTTTCCTTATTCTTTTTCTCACACACATATCAAATAAGTATTTATTTTCTGTCTGTCTCTCTCTCTCTCTCACACACACACACGCACACACACACACTTCTTCCCTATCCTCTTCCCACGTTCCTTATCTCTCCCTCCACACATATCACACAAATATACAGCTTTTTGCCATTTCTGTCTGCCTGTCTGCCTCTTTCTCACCCCACATACATTCCCACTCCCATTCCCCCTCACCACATACATCAGAAGCATCTGAGAATGTCTTCCATTCTTCTGGATCCCTGACCGATTCCTCCAAGACCTTGCTATGTTTTCATCTGTTTGGCTGCTCCACATGCAAATGACAGCCAGCTACTTTACATCAACCCTTTGAACAGATGGTTTCTTATTGAACTGCTTCTTTATCTGACTCAAGGAAAGGCAGCTTCCATTGCCACCAGCTCTTGGTGCCTGTCTGTGTTCTGTGCCCTATCCCGTAAAATAAATCTGCAATTCTCTGACTCTTTCCAAGTTGATGCTAATATACAGTTCTATGGGGAAAGGAATACAGAACTATTCCCTCCTTGGTGGATAAAACCCAAAAGGAACATTTGATGCAGGTGATTCCAGCCCAGGTAGGGGACCTCGCACTTTGGAGTCCTTTGATTGATGGCTGCATTTAATAAGCACTCATTCCTTATTAGTAGATTGCTAGTTGTACCCCACTCCCTCTCATGAGATCAGAGCATTAGATCTTACATTTCCAGCTAGATTCCTCCTCAGTCTTGCATTCCTGTCACATGAACTTCATAATAAGCATCTGCTTATTTACTTCTGTTGGTTGTTCTGTGCTTTAGAAAATGAAGGTTAGCATAATGTCTTATGATAAAGCCATCCCATTTCAAGCCATAATAAGGAGCAGAAAAGGAACACTTAGTCTAATGGAGTCACACACTAGCATCTTCTAAAGTGCCAAGCTTCCTGAATACCCTTCCAGACACCTCCACTGTGATATAACAGCAACAAAAGAGAAAAAAATGTGAAAGTTGGAGAGTAATTTATTAAATGATATGAAAGTGGTGGCAAAGGACTTCTTTTAAATTATTTGGGTTTTAAAGGGCCAAGATAATGATATCAAACTGAACATGTGCCAGAAATGTTATTGTAAACGTACTTATTTGTGACTCAAACCTCACCCCGACTGGATTTGGAGAGTCATTATTTATCTGAAGTAGCAAGATAGACCAGGCTCTCCACCCCACTTTGACCATAAGCCAGTCATTTTTCCCCCCTAGTTTTTCATTGGAGTGCTTTCTCTGAGCAGGAGAAAATGTTTGATCCCAGTGATTCAAACTGTCAGGCCTGTTGCTCACTCGGGGAAGGATTTCTATTACAAAATTTCAAATTCCAAGTTTGAATCATCTGCACTAAGTGCGCAAGAGATAATGTCACTCAGACAGAGTACCCTTGGAAGTAACTTCACTGCCTCTCATCTTCCCTAGGTTTGAAAATGGCACTGTTCGCTTGAATGGCGAATTGGGTGGAAAAATTGTATGAATTCATTTATCTCCTATAAAGCATTTTAAAAAATGCAAAAAAAGCAGTAATAGAAAAACAAATTTTACTGGTCCTTTCTTAATTCCTAAGAAAAAACAAAATCCCCAAACTGGATCATTTTATTTGGAGAGAAATGAAGTTCAGGATAATGATGATGCTGCTGATGGTAAGTCATGCAAAGTGTTAAGCAAGGTGATCAAGTTATTGGTCTGATAAGTCACCTCTTCTTATGACTAGAACAGGAGCTGGACAGGAACAGACTTCTTCCTCCTCCACCTGGATTTCTGTTCATTTCTTTGGTGTATCTTTCCCTAAACTCAGTGATCTCTACCCTATCTATACTCAGTAAACCCCAGATTTGTTAACTACCAGAGGCATAAGACAGTTTTTTGAAGCTCTTTGGGTTGGCTATACAATCTGATCCTATGGAGTGTTCTTCTTTCAGATCTATCCTAGAACACTCAATCTACCTAACTTCAATGTAGAATTAAGCAAAATAAAACAAAATACTGGACAAGGAACCAAGACACTGGTTTTGGTCACTGTTTGATCTGTAACTCTAGATCACTTGGACTCAGTTTCTCTATCTGTAGAATGAGAAGGTTAAACTAAATCTGTGATCTTCTGTGGTTATGTCCTATAAACTTTCCAATTCTTGATTCCAATAGGTCATGTTATCTTAGGCAAATCACATTTGAGACTGAACTTTTTAAATAGTACTAATAACCTGTGTTCTGAGACTAGAATCTGTAACATTTCAGAGTAAATGTTTGAAAACTCATTAGAAATCAATGAAAAGTATTAGAGAATAAACTGAAATTGAATCTATCCAAAAATACTAAATAGTTAAATGGGACATTATTTGCATAATCTGCTTAGTCAAAATATCAGTAAGAAAAAAAATCAGCTTTTGTTAGTTTCAAGAACTCTCTTTTCATTAATGCTATGTTAAATTTAGAAGTTTCCTGAGGCATTGAGAGGTTGTAACTTGTTCAGGGACCTATTGGTAGTATCAGGGATGGCATTTGAAGCTGTTGTCTGTGATGTAAAGCCAAGTACCCTACCTGTATTCCACAGAACAATATAATCTGAATGATAGCATGCAAATAAATCCCCATCTCCTCCAAGAATTGTTTGGTATTTGCTGTTTGGGAGGCACAGTTGTGGGTCCCACACAGGAGAAACTGTGTGTCCATTTTTATCTTATGAATGGGTAGGAAATAGGGTTGCTCTTTAGGGAGACTAAAGGGAAGAGTTTACAGTGACTAAAGCCATATTTTATATTTATATTTGGTTTATTTTGGATTAGGTATTTGGTATGTATGGAATAATTTGGATATCCTATCAAATCCTAGTCATATGTAATAACATAGAAAAATTTTTTTAAAGCAATTGGGGTTAAGTAACTTGCTCAAGGTTACACGCCTAGTCATTATTTTATGTGTGGGTGCTCATTTTCTGAGGCCGGATTCGATCCCGGGTCATCCCAACTCCGAGGCCGGCGCTCTTACTCACTGCGCCAGATAACATAGAAATTTTAATGCAGGCATAGAGAATACCAATTTTCTCCATGGAATTCGTGTAGTTTCAAAGAAACGTGTTGATATGGAATTATAAAAGTTATAAAGAAGAACCTAATGAAATTTATTTTCAAACACTCTTGATAGATTGGGTTGAAAAACAAGGCATTTTAGCTCATTCATTTTTGTCTGTTTTATTGAAGAAAAAGTCTACTTTTGGTTTCATTTGATGGATTTAACATTTCTTCACATTCAAAATGATATGTTGTAACCACTCACCATTAAGGCTGTGATAAATGAAAAAGCAGTTTTTATGCAAAAAAAAGTAATTGAAAGGAAATATATTTTCCATTTATTTTTAAATGAATGTCTCTTTGGAATATTATTCATGATTCTGCCTTCCAAAGGAAACTAAATTCTATTTGTAAGTAAATGTTATTTTTATTTTTCTTATATCTTCAACAAAGTTTTTCTTTTTAGGTAGAAAGGACATCATCAGTCCTAGTGAGTATTTGATCTACTTTTTTCTTAAGAACATACCCCACATTTCTAACCTTAATGCTTTTGTATTGTGATTTTTGTCCTTTTTTAAAATCCTTACCATCTAAATACATCTTTATTTTCTAAAGGATGACTTTATTTCCTAGGGCATAACACTACCTTGTACTGAGACCAAAGTTGTTCTAGTTGGAGAAATCTTCTGAAGTGTGAAATACGTGAATATGATTTCTGTTTCATCTTGTACACAGACTAATGCATAAGTAGTTACATTTCCTCTTATTTGTCCACTTAGCAAGGAACAGTGAGGTCACTTTGACATTTTTCATTCTTAATTTTCTACACAATAATTTAATGTGATGAAAACAAAATAAAATATAATGGCATCATTAATAATATAACAGAATGATGAGGAAGTGAGAATTTAAATTTTTTTGGCCCCCAAATTAAATTTCTCCCTTTAACTCTCTTTCAGTTGAAAGTTGAAATAAGAATGAGCATTTATATAGTGATTCAGGGTTGAAAAGCACTTTACATATTACCTTCTTGGAGCCTCAAAATAGCCATGTAAACTAACTGTTTATAGGGACTTGCCCAGGGCCACATGATGAGACTGAAATGATGAGAAAATTGAGACATGGAGATCTTTTAGGAAGTTGTTAAAATGATTTAGGTAAAAAGGTAATAATGAGGGCTTGACCTTGATGACAGTTAGGAGCAGAGCCAAGGGATTAGATGTCAGAATTGTCATGAAGGTAGAAATACCGATATGTGGCAATTGATTTGATGAGAGAGGGTGAAGAGTACAGAATAATGCTGAGATTATTAACTTGAGACACTGGGAGAATACTGGCACCTGCAATAGAAATAGGAAATTTCGGAAGAGAGGAGGCTCTAGTGGGGAAGAAAATGGGTTTAGTTTTTTAGACTATTTCTCTAGGATACCTAGTCTGACAGTTGATTATGTGGGACTAAAGCTCAGGGGAGAGACTGGGACTAGATAGGTATATGTGTGAGTCATTTGCTTAGTGATGATAGTTAAATCTATAGGATGAGGTTACCAAGAAAGGAAAGCATGGAGGGGGAAGAGAAGAGGACCCAGGACTTAATCTTGGGGAAATACTCACAATTTGGGAAATGCTCACAAATGGATGATGAGATGGCAAAAGAGACTGGGGACTGATAAACATGGAGGAAGTTAAGAGAAAGAAGTTGATGCCAAAACAATTTTGAAAAGGATTACACACATATATCATATGTGGAAAGACAGGGAGCAAGGAGGAAAGAACAGAAAGCAAATACTGCAAATGAACAATTAGTTGGGCCGATTATTATTATTATTATTATTATTTTGCTTTTTGGAGGGAAATTGGGGTTAAGTAACTTGCCCAAGGTCACATGGCTAGGTGGGCCTATTATTTTAAGAAACTGCATAGTATATTCAAAATTTCAAACCACTCTTTGACAGAAAAGCCTAATTTCTAAAACAAATAATCCCCGTAAAACAGGGAAAAATGTAGAATCTGAGGAGTACAAGGAGTTGACCCAAACAAGCAGAATGTAGTACTGCTGAGTTATATTCAAGAGAGGAAAGAGGATCCAGGAATATAGGGTAGTCTATAGCAGATAGGCTGTGAATAACTTGAAAGTGGTAAGAAAAAAAGCAAAACAAAACAAAACAACCCATTAGATTGGGCAACTAAGGAATCAGTAGTAACTGGAGAGAGTTGTTTCACTTGAGTAATTAGATTGAAAACAATACTAAAATGCACTGAGGAATGAATGAGGGGAGAGGCAGTGGAGAAAGCAAATAGAGGGAAACATTTTCAAGGACTGGCTCAGAAAGGGAAGAGGGGAAAATCTGCTGGAGGGAATATTATTGTCTTGTGTAGATTTTTTAAAGGTTGTTTGAAACTTGAACATGTTAATGCTAAAGTCCTGAAATGAAGGAAGCAACATTTTTTCTCTAGCTACAGTAACTGTTGAAATATAGTTGCCTGGAATTTCTAAACTCTCTAGTGTTTTATGATATAGAGATAGCCTCATCCAAGGGCACCCAAGTTGGTTGTTAGAGAAGTATCTATAAAGTAGTAAGTACTTAAAACTATTGTTGATTGATGGATTCATTGAAATAATAAGCTGGCTAAGGGGAAATCTATGTTTTGTAAACATGAAAAGGTCATTGAGAAATAATTCAATATTTTTATTATCCTTGAATTTCTCTTAGTATTTTGTTCCTTTTGAATTTTCATAGTTGCATGCTGACATGATTTTTCTAAAATGGGATTTTGCCCAGAGCTTTATAGCAATAAAGGCTGTCATGTTGAAGCCCTAATCATTCTTTGCCTTGCCACTAGAAGATTTAGGGGTGGAAAGGATTTTAGGTCATCTTGTTCAACCACCTAATTTTACAGATGAGGAAATTGAAGCCCCTAAAAGGGGAAATAGGACCAATGTCACATCAATGGTAAGTGAAAGATCTGGGATTTGAATTCCACTTTTTGACCCCAAACCAGTGAATTCCCCACTACACCATGCTGCTGTCTAGGAATGCAATGTCTATTTACTGATAATCCAACACAGCCATAAGATACTTTTTTATAGTGAAAATTTAACTAATTTTGTTTCTTGGATATTAGACACTATCTACTTCAGGGCATTTCTATAGGAAATGTCTATTTATATATATGCATATATGTATATGAATATATATATATATCACTTTCTTATTTTTTACTTTACTTTAATTTTAATTTAATTTAATTTTTTACTTTAATTCATTCTAATGAATTATCTAAGTGCTCATATAAAACTTAACATATATGTACTGTAGGTTAGAAGATGTGGCATAAGCAAAAATTCATCTTGATATGCAATAAGATAGAACTAAGGCCTGGACCTATAATTATGTTGATACAGGGGCATTCCCAGCTGAGGAAATTCCCCCTAGCAATACACATTTTCATATTTCTAGTGCTTAGTTCAATGTATGGCTTGTAATAGGCTCTTTAAAAAACTATTTACTTAGCATTCTTTCCTTTTTAAATTATTTCATATTTGTTCCCTCCCTCACACAACTAGCTTCCTACCATTCCACCGCCCACTGAGAAGACAAAGCAAAATTATATCAATTATACATATGAATCGTGGAAAACATTTCCATATTAGCCATATAAGCAAAATAAAACAAAGTGTGAAAATTATACTTCAGTTTGAACTCATAGCTCTTCAGTTCTCTTTCTGGAGGTCGGTAACATTTGTTGATCATGATTCTTCTGGAATTATCACATTTGATCATCATTACAATACTGCTCTTTCTGTGCTTTTGTACAATGATTTCCCAGTTCTCCTTACTTAACTTTTTTATTTTTCAATTTTTTTTTTCTTTTTGGAGGGCAATTAGGGTTAAGTGACTTGCCCAAGGTCACACGGCTATTTTTTTGTGTTAAGTGTCTGAGGCTGGATCAGAACCCAGGCCTCCTGACTCCAAGGTCAGTGCTCTATTCACTGTGCCACCTAGCTGCCCCTCTTGCTTCACTTTTCATCATTTCTCATAGGTCTTGCCATGTTTTCCTTCTGAAACCACCCCCTCATCATGAAATCTTCATCAGAGAAACTTCTTATAAAATTTTTGTTGTTACTTCATTGTCTACAGTACCTTTGAGCAAAATGTATATTCCCTGATCACCTCTTTTAATTGTCTATTTTTGCTTTTATTTTGTCTTGAGGAGGGGTGGAGCCAAGATGGTGGCATAAAAGCTGGAAAACTCCATGTGCTCCCCCCATAACCACCTCAAATACCTATAAAATTTGATTGTAAACAAATTTTAGAGCTACATAACCCACAAGTGACAGAGAGAAACAAATCTCCTGCTGAAGGTAGCTGGGCAGGCAGACAAGAAGGGTTTATCACAGCATGCTGGGAGCAGAGCCCAGCCCCATGTGAGCCCAAAGTTTTAGCCTCAGGGTATCCCTGACCAGCCCTGGCTGGAGGAACTTCTAGAGAGTGGATCACCATCAGCTGTGGCAGTTTCCAGATTTATCAACCCATAAAAGCCAAAGGCAAAATAAAAGGTCAATGTGGACTTTAGAAACAGGGGGTCTGGGAGTGTGGTCCAGCCTCTGCCCCCAAAAGAAGAGGCTGAGGCGTGGCAGCCGCTTTGGCATGGCTGCTTCAGAGCTCCTCGCCTGCAGATTGTAGGGGGGCCAAGCCACCATTCTGAGGGGGTAATCGCTCTTGTTTTGACCTGCTCGGATCTGGATCATTGTCTTTGGCAGAGGTCCTGGGGTGTGTGCCCAGGTGCCAGAGACTCAGGAAGATGAGTCTTCTCAGATTCTACTCAGCTCTTTATTTTAACTCTGTGTGTATCTTTCTGTTTCAAGAGTATTTCATATACACAAGATAATTTTGGCTGCTGGTTTCCAATCCATTCTGCTATCTGCTTCTGTTTTATGGATGAGCTCACTCATAACAGGTTCTTAATAAGTGCTAGCTAATTTGAGTTGTTTCTCCAACCTATAGTGTTAGAGAGTTGCCTGGGGGGAATGATCTATAATTACTTGTCCTGAGTCATACCAACAGAATATGTCAGAGGCGTGAATTTGAATTGAGATCTTCCTGGCTAGCTTTCCATCCTCTACACTATGTAGTCTTTCTGTGTAATGAGATGGCATGTTATAAAAGTGACTGTATTGCTTAGCTATCAGTAACAGAAAACTTCTGAATAGCCCCTTATGTATTATAACACTTTCTTTGTTAAACAGAAGTATGGGGAGTTACACTACTCATTGTGGTTTACAGTTCATTAATCTAGATATAATGTCAGTACATGGCTCTGTGATGGTTTTAGCTTAAAATCAATTTTGAGTATATACTGTGATTCACCCACTGGATAATTAGCATCAGTTTCCTACTTGGTCCAATAAAGAGAAAGTCTATAAGTTCTTCTAAGTTGGTGGGTGATGCTTATACTACAACTATATATTTATCATAAGAACTCAATTGCAAATACAATGGAAATCATATCTATCCTTTGGAAATTAATATACATATTTTTACCATTCATTATATCTATTGTGCTGCAAGGGTTATAATAATTTTTGCTTAAATAGAGGTCCTAACTCTTTTCTTGGGACCTTCATCATCTGTACATTTTCATAATTAGTAAAGAAGACCTAATTCATAGATTGGGTTCAGTACTGGGGGAGGGGGGCACTGACCTTGAAATGGTTATTTTCTTTCTTTTGATCAATGTTCCACATATAATTACATTAGAAAATTCTACTAATATATCCATGGTATAACTCATGGTTAACTTTTCCCAAATGTGGACAAAAAAGGTTGACTTGTTCCTGTAAAAAAACAAAAAACAAAAACAAAACACCACCAACAAAAATCCCTAAGCACAGGACAACCTTTCTTTCACCTTGAAGAAAAAATAAATTATATAATGGCCTCACAATAGCCAATAAGCAAATGTAGAAACATGCAAACCACACAAATGATGCATTAGGGACTTCTAGTGGCACAATGGACATAATGCTGAGCCTCAAGTCAGGCAAACCTGAGTTCAAACTTGACTTTAGACTTTTACTAGTTGTATGAACCTGGGCAAGTCACTCAATCTATGCCTGCCTCAACTCTCTCATCTATAAAATGGGGATAATATAAGGCATAGCAATATCTACATCTCAATATTATTGCTAGGATCAAATGAGATAGTATTTAGAAAAGCACTTAGCTCAGTGTCTGGCACACAGTAGGTATTTAATAAAGCCTTCTCCTTCTTTCCCTCCCCTTGCTTCTGCCTTATTTTCTTCCCCCTGACAGAAGAAAACTGAATTTAGGTATGTTTTGGTGATAACCCTTTGACATTCTTATTTTCTTTTTCCACCATGTAGCCCCATATGGTCCTCCAAATATAAATATACACACATATATAGATATATGTATATGTGTATATATACACATATATTACCAGTGTGTGATATGGATTTCCAAGAACCTCCTTTTCCTCTGACATGCACTATTTGAAGAATTTATTGACTTTGTTCTCAATGTAGGAAGATGCACAGTAAGGACGTGGACATTTGTCTTTTCCACTCAAGGAGTATGCTATAAAAGGAAATCCCTTCTCTGCCAGGTTCTATTCCAGAATTCTAAAATTTGGGGATTCTCAAACCTGAGTAAAGTGGACATAAAGATGTCTGTGTTTCTGTCATAAGCTTCAGCAGGAAACCTGATATTTCTTGAACTGGAGAAGTTTTTACTTCTAGATTCTAGTTTTTGACCTATGCTCAGAAGCTATGGGGTAAACACATGGAACCCCCATATCCTCCTAACACAAGGAAGCCTTTTTAGTTTCTGGAGGGAGGTGATTATGCATGGACACATTTTTCTCCCAATCATTCAGGATTTAGGTATATTCTGCTTTGTGCTAGTCTCTGTTATAGGAGTTTAAGAGAGCAAGCAAGCTTCATGTTAACTCACATTTGTATACTACAAGGAGACCGTGCCTTATGTTAGGTGTCCATTCTCTTGAATATTATGTCTACTCAGCATACACACAATCAATGGGAAGGGGTCCATCGAATGCCCAAGTTGATAACAGAATTCAATAAATTAATCAAGGACTCTTCTAATCAACTACCCTTGCAAAAGATATGTTTTCTTTTTTCTTTCTTAAAACTCCCTGGACCAAGGAAACATTAGTGCCTAGACTAGGGTTTATTATACAATAGTTCTACTTTCCTCCACCCACATGCTTCTCCTATATATTTCTTCAAATATACATGATTCAAGAGAATATTTTAGTGGCATATTCTAGTCTTCAGTAAAGTAACATACAATAATTAGTCCATTTAAATTGTTAGTAAATCCACAGAAATACGGAACTTTCACTTCCTTATCATGTGACATGCCTCTATTCATAGCAAAGAGTAGTTTCAATGACTCTTCCTGTACAATACCAAACAAGCTGACATCTCATTAGTTTTTGCTTCCAGAATTAATTCTTTTCACGCAGTTTTGCTTATTTTATCCTCATTTCTCTTAGGTATATGGTACATGTAGTTAGACAGGCAACAGGTATTCACTAAGTGTTTCTGATGTGCAAGGCACTGTGTTAAGAGCTTGAGATACCAAAAACCATCCCAAAAAAGACAAAACATGGTCCTTGTCATCAAACTGCTGGATTTCTATGTATATGACATGTTCCTTTTGTTGCCAAGGTCTATCACTAATTGGATGATGTGCTCTGAATAAGCTTGGGATGGACCAGAAGAAACAAACAAAACCTTCTGACTAGCAGCATTGTTTTCACATCTAATGGTGCATTTTGCTTACCACTGCCTAATATGGCCCTTCGCTGAGCTAGTTACTTTTTTTGCATTATAAGTGAATGATTACAATTGCATTAGGAGGTTCTTGAGGTAACTGTGATTGGATTTGAGGAAAGACTTCCTGGGAGGATCTAGAGGACCTTAAATGGTCCCTAACCTTAAATGGAATGCCTTCAAAACAAAACAACAACAACAACAACAACCACTACCACCACCAACTACTTGGTGGACCATAAACCTGACGTTCACTAAAGAGGAAATTCAGGGACAGACAAGTATATATGTCCTCAGTTCATGCCCTTCACCATTCCCAAATTTAAGGAAGGTGAAGTAAAGAGAACATATAGGATACTTTTCTCCCCTTTCTCCTTTCTCCCCCTTCTGTGGTGATATCACAAGGTATAGCTTGTATTTTAATGGAAGTGATTTACGGTAGAAGCTCGTGGTAAGATTAAGATATGTGGATATATATCTCTCTGTGAATTATTGCAATTTTCATCATATTTCAGTTCTACTTGATGCTGTCAATGAGCCTTGATGCTAATCCTCTCACAAGTCTATGCAAATATAAATGATTTCAGGAGGCAAAAGAGTTCAAATAACAGAATTTCAAAGTTTATAAGAACCTATGAAAGCACCTATTTAATTCCCAAGATGAAGAAACAGAACCTCTGAAATGTATATCTTGTCAAAGGAAGAGATCTGATTGGATCACATTTGAGAAAAGATGGTGCTTTCCATGATCGTAAATGGCTCATTTCTGTCAAAGCCCACTTTTGTAATACCAAGATTTTACAAAAATGAATCAACATGACTTTTAATCATGGAATACAAATCATCACCTTGGGAATATAAAAATTACAAGGAATCCAAATGTAATAGTGCCACTTGTTATATTAAGTAGGCCACAACATGTCATAAGGGTAACTTGGCCATGTATGGTAAAAGATAATAGCAAAATATAGGAGAGTGGAAAAGAAGGTGAAATGGGCACATTGTAAGAATAAGAAAGAAAAGGTGAACCCAAGTGATATAAGAGTGCCCCTAATATTTCAAAGGATTTTGGAGAAAAATCTCAACAGTTCTTTACAGAAGATTTATCGATATGGCATGGACAAGAATCTCATAAGATAAAAAGGTCTGGCAGGATTTTAATTTTCCATCAGCATAGGGAGCAATAATATCAACAGTGACAGAGATTTCATCAATGTCAACTATTAATAGATCATATACTCCTTTGTGACTGACAACATTTTTTAAGTTCATTGCCTCACTTGATCCTGCAACAACCTTAGGGGACAGGCATGATAGATATCATTATCTCCACTTTATTGATGTGAAAATTGAGGTTCAAAGAGGTTTCATGCTGAAGGGTTACTTTGTCAGTGAGTATAGAATTGGAACTCAAATCCATGTCTACTAATTACATTTCCAATGTTCTAAATTTGTAGCTAGAACTCATAAAAGGGAACAACCTGAAAACTCCATGTTCTTTGTACAGTAGTTCTAACTAGCTAAATAAACTCAATGGTAGTTTCCTGGGACCTTCCTTACATGGTGATCAGATGCATTATTGGGATATGGTATTTACCTGTTTAATAGGGGCATATTTGTTACCCATAAGCACCTGCAAGTATTGCTTTTTTCAAGATTTGTAAGTCTTCCCAGGTTTATCTGAAATCCACTTGCTTCTCATTTCTTATGGAATAGTATTCCATTACATTTAATTACCACAACTTGTTCAGCCATTCCCCAGGTGATGGATATCACGGCCAGTTTCCAATTCTTTGCCACCATAAAAAGAGCTGCTATAAATATTTTTATACATTTACATCCTTTCCTCTTTTTATGATCTCTTCAGGATACAGACTTAGTAGTGATATTGCTGAATTAAAGGGTATGGAGTTTTATAGCCCTTTGGGCACAGTTCCAAATTGCTCTCCAGAGTACTGAATCAGTTCACAACTCCACTAGCAATGCATTAGTGGTCTGATTTTCCCACATATTCTCCAATATTGATCATTTTCCTGTTTTGTCATGTAAGTCAATCTGATAGGTGTGATGTACCTCAGAGTTGTTTCAATGTGCATTTCACTGATCAATAGTGATTTAGAGTATTTTTTCATATGTCTATAGCTTTAATTTATTCATATGAAAACTGCCTGTTCATATACTCTCACCACTTATCAATTGGGAAATGACTTGAATTATTATAAATTTGAGTCAGTTCTCAATATATTTTAGAAATGAGGCCTTTATCAGAGACACTGAAAAAATTATTTCCCTGTTTTCTGCTTCCTTTCTAATCTTGGTTGCATTGGCTTTGTTTGTGCAAAACCTTTTAAGATTAATATAATCAAAATAATCCATTTTGCATGTCATAATGTTCTCTATCTCTTGTTTGGTCTTAAATTCTACCCTTCTTTGTAGATCTGACAGGTAAACTATTCCTTACTCTCCTAATTTTCTTATAGTATCAACCTTTATATCTAAATTGTGTATCCATTTTGACTTTATCTTGGTATACAGTATAAGATGTTCATCTATGCCTAGTTTCTGCCATATTATTTTCCACTTTTTCCAGCAGTTTTTATTAAATAGTGAGTTCTTATCCCAGAAGATGGCACCTTTGGATTTATAAAACAGTAGATTACTATAGTCATTGACTACTGTATCTCATAGATCTAACCTATTCCACTAATCCACCACTCTATTTCTTAGCCAGTACCAAGTACTTTTGATGATTTCTGTTTTATAATACAATTTAAGATCTAGTATGGCTAGGCCACTTTCTCTTGCATTTCTTTTCACTAATTCCCTTGATATTCTGGACCTTTTGTTCTTCCAGATAAATTTGTTATTATTTTTTCTAGCTTTATAATGGTAGTTTGATTTGTATGGCCCTGAATAAGTAAATTAATTTAGGGAGAATGGTCATTTTTTATTATGAATTAATGTTTTATTATGAACTAATGTTCAGTCTATCCATCAGCAACTTATATTTTCCCAATTATTTAGATCTGACCTTATTTGTGTGAAAAATATTTTGTAATTGTGTTCTTGGCTGGTAGATTCCTAAATATTTTATATTGTCTATAGTTATTTTAAATGGAATTTCTCTATCTCTTGCTACTGGGCTTTGTTAATAATATATAGAAATGCCAATGATTTATGTGGCTTTATTTTATATCCTGCACCTTTGACAAAGTTGTTAATTATTTCAAGTAGTTTTTTAGTTAATTCTCTATTATTTTCTAAGTATAATATCGCATCAACTGCAAAGCAATAGCCTTGTTTCTTCATTGCCTATTTTAGTTCCTTCATTTTCTTTTTTTCTTTTATTGCTAAAGCTAACATTTCTGGTACAATACTTAATAACAGTGGTGATAATGGACATCCATGTTTCACCCTTGATCTTATTGGAAATGCTTCTAGCTTATCCCCATTACATATAATGCTTGCTGATGTTTTTAGGTAGATGCTACTTATCATTTTAAAGAAAATTCCATTTATTCATATGCTCTCTATTGTTTTTTTTTAATCAGAATGGTTGTTGTATTCTGTCAAAACCTTTTTCTGCATCTATTGAGATAATCATATAATTTCTGAGATAATATTTTTAAAGCATTTAGCACAATACTTGACACATAGTGTGAGTTATTATTGTTTTTGTCCTGTTTGTTTTGGGTACTGGACTTACTTTTCATCAGGAGGTATATTCTTTTTTTTTTGGTAGGCGATTGGGGTTAAGTAACTTGCCCAAGGCCACACGGCTAGGTTTTTTTTTTACTTTAAGTGGCTGAGGCTGGATCCAAACTTAATTTTGCATTAAGCTTCTGAGGCTGGATCCAAACTCAGGTCCTTCTGACTCCAGGGCCGACACTCTAGTCACTGCGCTACCTAGCCGCCCCAGGAAGTATATTCTTTATATTATTAAAGTGGTTTTTGCCTCTCTCTCCTTTTTTCTATTTTTGGAAATTCACTCCTTAGGCACAGAGCATCCTTATTTATTGTATGGTTCTGTCATTATTTCAGATATACAGTCCACCTTACCTTCAGTCCCAACTTTCATCACTAGCTTTATAGATCAATGTCTTTGCATCCTGGACTTTCCAAGGATGGTGTTTGGTAGAGTACAACTCTTACTAAAACAAAACAAGTATTTCATCATGTTTGGCTTATGTAATCAACTTGATCAAAAGTTTCGGGCTACTTGAGCATATTTTTAAATTTTAAGCAAGCCAAACATTTAACCCAGATAATGTGGAAATAACAACTAGAGAATTTACTTTTGCTATTGAAGAGGAATAGTGATAAGGATAGGGACAGTAATAGTGGAACCCTGCTTTCCATTCATTGAGAACATATTGGAATATTGAAAAAATTTAAAAATTGAAAAAGGATAGGATAGACTAGAGCACTATGAAGCACTTGAAATTGTACATTACTCAGTTTTGTACAGGAACAGTTCAATCTGTGCAGTTTAAGATGTTTAAAACTATATCAGCTAGAACTCCAGATGATATACGGAAGAAAGTAATCCTACACCAACAGGGAGAAGAGGTGGATGAGTGATGAGGCTTTGCTGCCTCTAACATCCACAAATCTATCATTCCAGATGCAGAAATTAAAATTATTCACTAAGCAAGAGTGCCATTGAACTGTGCCTTATAAAATTCTGGGAGTAAGTTGAAAAATGCCAGGCTGATATATCCACGCTGTAAGAGACATGTAATCATGCCACCATCAATAACAGTCACAACATTTTATGGACTGTACTTTTCTAATATAGGCATGAGTAACCAAAGTGCAGAGACCCTTGCCAAATACACAGCATTGAAATTTATATATCACCCAGATTGCATGGCAAAATATGCCTGCTATGATTTGATTACTTCCAAAATGTTTAGATGTGGCCTTTTTTAAAAAACAATTTTTATCGAGTTTTGTGTTATTCAAATAAATGTAAAATACAGAAATTCCACAACTCTTATAAATTTACATGCCCACTCCCTAGAATTCAGGGATCCTTAAGTATGATATAATGTCTTTCTGACTTTTTAAAAAACACTTTGTGGTTCCTTTCAAGCCATGTTGTGATTCATTTTATAATATGTCTGGATAGTTCCATTACTTTCTGGTATAATAACTCATGTTTGTATAGTACACTATGGTTTACAAAATGCTTTCAAACCTGTTACTAGATTTATTATTCATAACAACCTCATGAGCAAAGGTAAAAATCAAGACCAAATTGGATTAAAGGAGAGAGAGAGAGAGACAGACAGACAGACAATGAATGCAATTACAACTTCAGCTTAAAGTATCTATATCTAGATATATAAACATATAGTCAGAAACACATGTCTTACACACATGTACATATTTCTGGCCTTGAAGAATTAAAAAAAACTGGATAAAATATATAAAATTGTAACCACAAAGAAGAGGCCAAATGATCCCAAAACAACCTCAGCCAGCAAATGCCTGACCTTGTTCAGTAGCAGCCAAATGCAACACTGGTTTAAAGTACAACCTCATTTTTAAAAATTATGGAGGAGAGGTAATCCCTTACAAAATGGTGAAAAGCAGTGGAGGGGAGAGCAAGCACGAAGAAAACTTGGCATGAGATCCAGCTAAGCCAAATCATTCCAAAGCAATTTTACAGATGAAACTGGAAGGAAAAGAGCACACAGATGTTAGATGGAACAAATCTATTAATGTTTCTATAGTGATTCTCATCATTGATGAAAGTGAAACTACCTCATTTGAACTCCACCATCTCAGTCTGCACTAATGGTTGAATTCTAAAATATCATATGAGGCATGAAGTTGGTAAAACTTGGACAAATAGAAACAAAATAAATTTTTGCAAGAGACTTCTCAAAGAAGGGATGAATAAGAAAAAATAAATGGAAAAAGTTTACAGTGTAATATAAGGACTTCAGTCCATACCCCATCCTTCTCCACTCCATAACTATGGAATCAAGGCAAGAGGTAGAAATGGTCAAATTTCATCACTTATTGGGGAATGGAAAACAAATGACATGATCCCTGTTGCAGAGGAACGTAAAGGTCAAGATCAGTAAATAATACCAGTGAACAATCATGGTATCAGGCTTCCTTTTTTAGTATCAGACATTAAGTTTTTTTATCCTGTTCTATGAGGAGGGGGTAACTGAGGAAAGAAGCAGTCAAATGTTCCTGTCTCCAACAGAGGAGGCAATAACAATAAAACCATTAACTTTGGATCTGTTTTCATCTAAGCCCATGTTCTGACGCCAGAGTAGAAGTCAAGGGATCTAAGGCTCAGAGTTCCTGAAAATACCTTAGTTTTCAACTGCTTGATGAATCCTACTGGATTAAGTTTGGCGATAGTTTTGAACTGTATTATATTTTCTACATTCCTTTATCTGATAAGAGGCATGACCTTTCCTAGTACTTCTGGGTCCAAAATAGTTTTTGTTCTCTTTGGGAGCTTCTAGGGTTTAGAAGAATGATGGCTATGCAGCCATTTGGTAGAGTGTTTATCATGTGTAATTTGATTGCTACTATGTAGAGAAATTTATAACTATTCCGTGGAATAAGAAAGTTTGGAAAATCCTGAACAGGGTTACCTCTGGGGAACTCTTAGGATCTTTTTTTTTTCTTGTTTTTTTTTTTTTTTTTTTGAGGGCAATTGGGATTAAGTAACTTGCCCAAGGTCACACGGCTAGGTTTTTTTTGTTTGTGTGTGCATTAAGTGTCTGAGGTTGGATCTGAACTCA
Source organism: Gymnobelideus leadbeateri (assembly GCA_011680675.1). Classification (NCBI taxonomy): domain Eukaryota; kingdom Metazoa; phylum Chordata; class Mammalia; order Diprotodontia; family Petauridae; genus Gymnobelideus; species Gymnobelideus leadbeateri. Next base: position 198,872 of record WOXC01004349.1, read on the forward strand.
GGTCCTTCTGACTCCAGGACCAACGCTCTACTCACTGTGCCACCTAGCCACCCCGAACTCTTAGGATCTTAAAGAAGACCATCATGAATAAGAGGATTCTGTCTTAGTAAGGGATATGAGGCCTTTTAGATCATTTTACAAATGAGTCCAACTTGCCTACCATGACTTTTTCGTAGTTCAATAGGAAAAAAATCTCATTTCTGTGTACCAACTCTACCATTAATAGGCAATTCTTACAAACTACCACATCTGCAAAACTATCTATTTCAGTAAGTTGTAAAATGACATTGTTATTTCATTCAAACTATAATGCCTTTTAAAGCCAATGTTTTTTTCTAAAAGGAATATACAGGTTTTCTTTTTTTTTTTCAAGTTTTTGTTCAATAGTAACTACAAATTCCTTCCAGCAAGTCTGTCTTTTCTCTATATTATTCCAAAACTCATGATATACTGTCCCAGGCTAAAAACTGTTGTCAGATAGTCTCATGGCTGTGATTTAAATTATAGCAAAAACATTCCTCGACACTGACCCTAAAGAGTTAATTATTAATGTTTACACCACAAAGTTTCAGCAAGGGCATTTACTAATATTATCAATGTAACCTTTCCTGGGGACAAACCATCCTTTCTGTGGTTTGTTGATTCTTTCACATCCCCTCAAAGATTCTGCAACCATCTGCCTTTTCCTTTACTATGTTATGTCTTTCTCCCTTCTCCTCTTGGGACCTTTTTAGAAGATACAACAAAATCAGCATTCATATCAAGAGCAGATTTTTGCCCTTGCCTCTTTACTGGTTATTATTATATTTTACTTATTTTCTTTTTTATAAATGTTAATGAATCCAGTATAATATTCTTCTGTTCCCTTCATCTCTGGTCCTTGGAATTCACCAGGTTTCAGATTTCCAACTGGCAAAACAAAACACAGCAAGACAATATTTCCCCCCAATCTGTACACTATGGCTCATATTCTGGTCTCCTTCATTGTTTCCTCATATTCTATCCTAATTCCATCAATTTCTTTTTCTTCTCTTATTGCTAAAGTTAACATTTCTAGAACAATATTGAACATCAGTGGTAATAATGGATATCCTTGTTTCGCCCCTGATCTTATTGGAGATGCTTCTAGCTTATTCCCATTATATATAATGCTTGCTGATGGTTTTAGATAGATTCTACTTATCATCTTAAGGAAAACTTCTCCTTCACACTATTTTGTTCATTTTCTGATCACTGTTGATTATTTCCTATAGGTGCTCTCAGCATTTTCTTTCCTTGAAATTTAGGTTTTTTCCCCCTCCCTATGAGCTATTTAAACCAGAACAATAATTGGGAACTTTCTATGAGAAGATCCTAAATCACAACCAGGACAAGTAAGCAGCCTGAAGCATGACCTACATACTGAGGGAATGGGGTGAGGGAGGAACTCACCTAAGCCTTCCATCTAGTAACTTCCTACTTTAACAAATTATCATTCTTGCTAACTTGCTAAGTTCTGTTGTTTCTATTGCATTGGAGGACATTAAGTGCTGTTTGTGCCCTCCAAATTTGCTGCCTTGGAGAAAATCCTAGTCACTATATTACAACCCTGATTAAAAGAACAAGGAAGGGGGAAGGGATTCATTCTATTTTTGTAACTATGACTGGGAAAAGTAACTAAACTGGTCTCAGGTCAGCTAGCATATTAGGGGCAAGGCTCAATATAGAATTCAAGTTCCTGGAACTCTAATCTTATGATTTAAGAGAATTCCATTTCCTGTCTACAAGGGATCTTTGAAACTTAAACTGTATAATATTTGGTTTCAGTCAATTTTCAGTGATATTCAGCATAGAATTCTACAGAGTCAAGGAGTTTGAATGGTAATGTCTTTTAGATAGCATCCCTGCAATAGGCCATGCAAGCATGCCAAAGTGACTAGAGCACTTTTGATGGATTTGACAAGTTTGACAAGTTACACTTTACACAACTGCAAATGGTCTGGATCAGATAAACTATAAAGAAAGAGAGAAGGATCCATTTTCAAAGCAGCTCCCAAGGATTTAGCGATGCAACTTCCATTGACATTAATAGTTGCTAAATCTATGCCCACCACTTTGGGGAAATTTACCCCTTAGCAAAAAACAATGGAAGGTTTGAGGCAAAGCAGACATAGGAAAGAGCTCTAAACTCTCAAGAATTAGGTTTAAAAATACTCCTCTCCTTTCTATCCCTTTAACTTTCTCTTTGTGTCAAAGCCTCCCACATAATTCTCCTGTTTTCTTTCTCCACCTTTAAACTCTTGATTTTTCCCATCCTTTTCTCCCCATCTTCTTCCTCTATGTTCATATTAAAACCAAACCGACCAGCCTTTTATCTAATAGTGCCATAATAAGAAGCCTACCAAGGGGACTCTCAAAATTAACATTATTTATAGAGCTGCTTTGAACAACTGGAGCCCTTCTTGCCTTTCAAGTTGATCAAGTTGGTGGGTGGAAAAGTGGAGAAGAGGAGAATGGAGAGAGATTTTTTGACTACTTGGAAAGGAAAGCAAACAAACAATGTCATGTATATGCTATCAATATTTACAAGGTAGTGTCACATGTCCTTTGTTGTTGTTTGTCCTTTGGTTTTAAAGAGGACCATGACATCAGGGAGGTGATGCCACTTCATGCAAGTGAATTGGATTTAAGTGAAGCAGGGCTATGCAAAGTCACCAGCCTCACTTTCTTCTCTGGAGCCATTTGGTTCCAGTGACCAGGTACACATCTGGATGACTGGAGGTGGCTCCTTTTCAGCCGTTATTTATGCATCCTTAGTTAAGGGCTTTTGTTTCTGCTCCTGGTTTCTGCTTCCTAAAACTCCATTCTCTAAAATATTTCATGTGAGGTGACATGTCAACACTGAACATAAAGCCAAAAGTCCTCAGAATTAGAAAACCACTATTTTAGTCCTTAAGTCACTATGATGTGGTTTTGGGGAAGTCAGCCAACCTTGCTGGTAAAACGAGGGGGTTGTGCTAGATTAACATCTAGCTAACCCTTCCATATCCTAATTGATGACACAAATAACCATGTATTTAATAACCATGTATAATGTATAATGACCATGTAATAACCATGTATTTAATATACTTGTGCTATTAATACTGAGCAGCTAGGTGGCACAGTGAATAGAAGGCCGAGTCTGGATTTGGGAAGGCTTATCTTCCTGAGTTCAAATCCAGCCTCAGACCCTTACTAGCTGGGTGACCCTGTGCAAGACATTTAGCCCTTTTTACCTCAGTTTCCTCCTCTGTAAAAAAAAAAGGCAGTAGAAGGACACGGCAAACCACTCCAGTATCTTTGCCAGGAAAACCCCAAATGACCCACATCACAAAGACTCAGACACTACTGAAACAAGTGAATAAGAACTATGTATTAACATTATATTTATGTTCACATAGTGTAAGTATCCAGATGGTGTAGTAGACAAAACACTGGACCTAGAGTCAGGAAAACCTGTGTTCAAAACCAGATTTTTATACTTATTATCTGCGTGACACCAAGACAGAAATGGTGGCAGGGAGCAAAGGGAAAGATGAAATTTCAAATGCTTATGTTGTTAACTGTGAACTGGCAGGTAGGGGAAGAACCATGACTTACCCAACAGAGAATCCCATGGCAACAGCATGTAAGGGGAATAACAAAGACATGGCAAAAGGGATGTAACTATTTCCTCCTTGAATGGATACTAGCTTCTGAACCATCACTTGACTTTCTTACACCATTTAACAAAGAACAGAAGCATCTTGGGAAAGGAAACCCAGGATATGTACAACATACATATACACACATAATGTACAACATCAGTGAAAACTGTTTATTTTGGGCATTAGTAGATAAAATCATGCAATTAAAGGCTGCTTGTGTCATATGGAAGCATGTGCAAGGGTGGGAAACCTGCGGCTTCGAGGCCACATGTGGTCCTCAAGGTCCTCAAGTATGGCCCTTTGACTGAATCTAAATTGTTCTGTGAAATTTGGATTCAGTCAAAGGGCCGTACTTGAGAACCTAGAGGGCAGCATGTGGCTTCGAGGCCACGGGTTTCCCACCCCTGCATTTACTTTGGAGAAAAAATATACAAAGGAGAGTTAAGTGCAAATAGATGGCCCTCTTCAAGACAGCAAATATTCAAAATATTCACTAGAGAGAGGAATTCTGTGAGAGAGAGAGAGAGAGAGAGAGAGAGAGAGAGAGAGAGAGAGACACCTCTCTCCTCTAGCTCCATCCATTAACTGTCCCTGAGCTTGCTCCGCCTGAGTGATTACTCAGGCCTCCTGTGGAGTTTGAAGAAAACTCTGCATTTTCTGCTATTGCTTCAGAGAGAAGGTGTGTGTCAAAAAATGGAGAGACATTAGGGAATTAAAGAGAGGAAATGCTACCTCTCCATCAGCAGAAAAGCAGGACAAGGATAGAATTTCTCTTAAGTATCCCCTTTATCTTCCTCCCTTGTGATTAAAATTTCAATTTCTTTTTTTTTTCTCCGCTAAGACTCTGAGGGTATGCATTTAACATTCCTTGGTAGTCTTTTTCCTATGTATTTTCTCTTTCTTTCATACTAACCAGGGTGCCCAAATTCACATTTGTCATAGTCCTGACTATTTTTGTGGAATCATTTATGGAGTGGTAGGCCTCAATTATGCCTGGTGTGATTCCATTTTATCAGGATATCTTTCCCCAGGCATAGGACAAAAGAGATCAGGGCAAAGACAAGCTTTCACTTTACAAACAGTTGTTCACTTAGAGCTGCTCCCTTCACCTCCTTTGGATTATTTTTTTGCAAACTGAACTTTTAGTACCTTTTTTTTGGTATAAATTCACAAGATACATGATGTAACAAAGCTGACATTCATGTCAGAAAGTGGTACTATGGTGGTACTATGGTGGATTATCTAAATAGAGAATGCACAGGTTTAGAAGAACACGTATTCAAAAAGTTCATGCACTAGTTGGATTTCCTTTGATCATTCTAGTGCATATATTTACTCCATGACTTAACAGGAGAGCTTTGGCTGTTTTTCATTTTAGTATATCTTGAAGTATTTCTTGAAGGACTTACTAGAATCAGTCAGTTGATAAACATTTACCAATCTACTATGTGCCAAGCACTGTTAATTGCTCAGGATATAAAAAGAGGTAAAACACAGTTTCTCTCAGTCCTTGAGGAGTGCACAATTTAATAGGGAAGACAACATGCATGGAAATATATTCAGAGTAAGCCATTTACAGGATAAATAGGAAGTAATTAATAGAGAGAAGACATTAGAATTAAGAGGAGTTGGGAAAGGCTTCCAATAGAAGATGGGATTTCAGTTGGGATGTAAAGGAAGTTGGAGAAGGCAGTAGGTACAGACGAGGAAGGAGAGCATTCCAGGCATGGGGGGCAGCCAAAGAAAATGCCCAAAACCAACACATGGCGTGTTTTGTTTCTGAAAGTGCATCATAGGTTTTGGCAATGTGGTGATCTTGATGAAAACCTCTGATTTGCAGGACCATCACTACAGAAATTGGGTTGATGGGTCAGTAGACTGAATCTAACTGAAGGATGTGATTATGCATAGGACCATGGCCTTACCTTGTATATGAGGGGACTCTGGGTGACTTGCTCTGTTTTATTTTCCATTTCCTGAATACTAAATGTAATCCCCCAGCCAACCTACCTGACTATACTACTATTGGGGAAACAATATCAAAAAGTGATCATGTTAAAAATATGCTAAATAAAAAATCAAGTGTCTTGTTGCTGCCATGATTATAGCCAAAGTCTCCTAAATAGACTGCTGCTGTATAGAAACACCTCAGTTATAAGCAAAACATAAGGATATTTCTGGGGATGTTCTACCAACTCAAACACCAGCAATGATAGTAAAAAAATTAATTCAGGTATCATTTACCAACTGGAGCTCATGCTTTGAGACCTAGTCTCTATGCTGGTCTACAACTTTTTTAATAGCTTGGGTAAAAATCATCATGAAAAGACCTAAAATGTACCAGTATGTATAGGTAGTCATTTTCAAATATTATAAATTCTCATAATTAGATACATCTGAAAACTTCAAGTACTCCTCCCCTAGGAGACCAATACAAACCTACAATTGTACAAAAAGTGAATACGAAGAGAATGTCTTTTAATGAGAGGACAAAAAAAATCACCAAGACAGCTTAAGGGGTGTGTAATTGTATTTTAAATGTATTTTTGCTTAACGAGAAGCTCTTTCCCATACCTTAATAGGCCCATGTAACCTGCTTGAGTCACATGGAAACCTGAGTCACACGAGTCTGTGGTAGGAGGAACTGGCTGAACCAGTTGAGTAGTAAGGGTGAAGGAGAGCTGAGTGGAAGTTGGTTAGAGCAGTTAGAGCTGAGGGAGTGAGAAGAAGCAGGCAGCAATCCATGAGAATTTATTTGTGGGAAGGCCCTAGCAGGGGAAAGGCTTGCGGATAGCAGTGCCCTCTGAATTGTTATTGTGTATAGATTTCTTTGTTGTCATGATGGATTTGACTTTCTGGTGTTGGGATTCAGCTTTTTGGTGTTTGAATAAATGTTTTGGTTCTGTCTTCCATGTGGAGAGCCTATTACATTTTGCAATTCAGAATTATGCCAGCATATTCATAGTAGCTATAGTTGTGAATATCATGTTGGCACTTCAATAATGTTGAGAAATTTTATTTTGTTTTTATCTAATAGGGATATATAAAAAGATTTTGATATGTTACCCTCTTTGGCTCCATTCTACTGGTGATTTTCCATTAATTTGGGGACTTTCTCATGATATATTTCTTTTTTCCAATATAGCAACTTTTCCAAGAAATCTTTGATCATGATTCTCTAATTCTGTGAGTAGTGTATTGCATAAATTATAGTGGTATACTTAATTATATAATGAACCATAGCATTACCCATGTAAGTTTAAGTTTTAAAATTTCTTCTTTACTCAATTTCCTAGTACCTTCTATAACTCTGAATAGTATTACTCACAGAAATGTTTTTATCTATATATGTATATATACATATGTATGTGTGTATTCATATATGGATGCACACATAGTATATATGTATATATAGGTGTATATGTACATGCATACTTATATATGTATACACATATGAAAGATTGCAGGTCTTTAGGAAGGAAAGAAGGAAATACATTTATTGAACACTATGTACAAACTACTTAAAATGAAATGTAATTATCAAAACTCTTCTTTAACATTATGAACTCTAGGTTAAGAATCCCTGTCCTAGAACTTAAGAGTTCCCTTACTACACTCCCTAGAACTTTCAGAGCCTCTGAGGAATCTTAGACTTGGAAAATACTAACTTTGAGCTCCTAAAATGAAAACCTTTTTGGAGATCATCTTTCATATCTGCATCCCTTGGAGTACCTGATACTATGTTCAACACAGTGCAGGCAACCAATTCATTCACTCAATAATTGCTTATTAAGCACCTATTTTGTGGAAGATGCTGAGTGTTATGGGGAATTACAAGACCAAGGAAGGATCATTACTTTTGTAAAGCCAGAATTAGTAATAATGAGAGCAAGTGACATGAAACAATTTAAAATTGGAACACGTTTGCTTTATGTTCATTATATCATATAAACCTTAAAAAAATTCTGTGATAGGATACTTTAGACATTATTATTTTTTCAAGATGAGGAAACTAAGGCTCAGAGGTTAAGTGGTTTTCTGATGATCAGAAAACTAGTCAATAACAGAAGTAACATTTGAATTCAGGCTTTCCTGCCCCAATGTCTTAAACTCTATCCACTATCCCATTTAAGGCAAATAACATAAGAAATGTGTGAGTCAGGTGTTATTAATTTCAGGGATGGGAGGGAGTACTTATTGTTGCTCTGAGTGATTTCTGGAGGGGTTCCTTCTAAGTCTGGATTTGTTGTCAGTTTGGGAACCCCGAGGCTCATAGTCCTAACCCTAGAGATCTAGAGCTGTAAGAGATCTGGGCTTATTTTAAGGATATTCCAATGACTCTGGGATGGTGGGATGGGATGATGCTGAGACTCTGATTTCAGTCCAGACTCCTTCCTTTCCCCTCTGAGTATATCTGAAAGCCTCAGATAGAAATAGGGGTAGGAAGATGGAATTGTTCATGGATACCTTGCTTCTCCGCTACTTATTTAGGCCATGGTAGGAGATTTATAAGCTAGAGTCAAACTTTTAGGTTATACATTTTAGAATGTCAGTAGGGCTTCCAAAGTCCCAACACCACTGGCTGAAGTTGGTGATGGTGGGGAGAGGGAAGGAGCTGGTTCCAGATCATCTACTGTCCAACTCAACAAAAAGAGCTTGGTAGTAAGTCTCAATAGTTACCACACAAATTTTGGAGTGTTGGAGATCTTCGTTGAACATTAATTTCTCTGAATTCTTTAAACTTTTAAAAATCTATTTGTTCATGGGGTGGCTAGGTGGCACAGTGAGTAGAGCCTCGGCCCTGGAGTCAGAAGGACCTGAGTTTGGATCTGGCCTCAGACACAATGCACACACAAACAAAAACGTAGCCGTGTAACCTTGGGCAAGTTACTTAACCCCAAATGCCCTCCAAAAGAGCAAAAAAAAATCTATTTGTTCAGAAGAATTTTCTAGTTATGGCTATCATGTATATTGCTAACTTAGATTGTTTCTCTACTAGAAAATTCTACTGAGTTCAAGGGGAGGAAGGAGAGTTGGAATGTAATTATTTCTCTCTTTTTGGGAAAAAAAAACCTTTATATTTACATTCAGCAAAACTGTAATAGCAAGGTTGTGTGAGCTAATTGTGACCATTTTACAGCCTAGTCCACAGAGGCCAGGAATAAATGGCCTTAGTAAGTATGTAGCATAAGTACAGGCAAGTCTAAAAACAGCTGAGCATCCCCCCCTTCCCCCACCACGAGGCAATTTATGGTATCAGAATCAATACGGAAATACCCACTTCTTCCCCTCCCAGGGGATCATCTGACAATGGATACAACAAAAGTCAATTTCCATTGACTTTATTTTAACCATTGGTTCTCCATTCCAGATGTGACTCATATTTCCCTTGAAAAATTATCAGCCACTTATATGGACTCATAACTGGCAGGGAAGTTACAGGAGAGAAGTCAGGAGATGGGAGGCTAGGAATTAGAAATGATTTTCCAAATGAGTTGATATTTAATCAATTAAAGCTCTATGCCTATGTTGACAAAGATTAAAGAATCATATTTGATCTAGAGAAAAACAGCTCACCCTTGCCCCCTCCTTACCCTTCCTCCTTTTATAGTCATGGTCACAGGGTTGCAATGAAATCATAGGTTTTGCCAATATTCAGGCAAACATATTCTTCCTGGATGACAGAGAAACCAGTTTGTTGTTTTTTCAATGTAGCAAATGTAAAGGCGTTGAAGAGAATCCCTGATAGCTTTAATATAATCTTTAGACAAGAGTCAGTTTGATACAAAGGGTAAAATGAAGTGAACATCCTGCAATACTTCAACAGCAGCACAGCTAAGTTCTTGGTAAACACAATATAGCGAGGTAATATCGTGCTCTGTTTCCGCAGATTAAATATATCTCATCCGCAGATTTATACTGGCACTTTATGGCTTCTGCAAATGACTGTCTCAGTGCCGCAAAGTAATTCCACCCTGTCATATTTGTCTTTGGAAATTGTAACAAATTATGGTGATTTATAACATCAAACTCAACTCTTCCATTTTTTCCCCAGACGAGAATGTCGCTGATGGCAAGATTCTAGGCCATCCATTTATTCTGTGTGGTGGATGACAGTGAAACATGTTTCATCTCTCCTGCATGACACTTGCTTTCCCTTTGAGGGGAGGCTGTCAACATAACTCAAGCTGTCAAAGGTACCTTTGCAAAAGGGGGTCGGAAACAAATCTAAGGCTTTGCTACCCTGCAGGCCTCCTAATGAGGTGTGACTTCCTTCTTGGATGGATGGATGGATGGCCTCCCTGAATCTCCTTCCTCTGACCCCCTGCGGTCCCTTCTCAGTCAATAGAAGTCAAACCCTTATCTGTCATGGAGTAAGGACAGGGTCTGATGCTGGCTGAGCAGACTCAAGCAAAATGCCCTACTCTTTTTATCATTTTTTGATTTTCAATGAGAGAAAAACATATACCAAAAAAGTCATCTTTTTGTGGAGAATCACGTGTCAGAAATTACACATGATATCCTAGTCAGCTCTTAGAATCTCAGAATATTAGTGTTCCAAAGGACCTGAGAGATTCCCCCTCAACCTTTGCTTCTCAGAATCTCTAGCTTCCTACAAGACTCAACTCAGGGGCTACCTCTTATAGGAAACATTCCTTCTGGTAGTTGTTAAATGTCTGTCTCTTAAAGTTACCTAGAGTTTACCTCCAGGCATGTGTTCCTCAGGCATTTGTAGAGAAGGCCCTACTTAAAATTTTGTCTTTGTATCCACAGAGCTTAGCATAGTGCCTTACTAAATGCTTGTTGAATGTTGCTGAAAGAATAATTTAGTACTAAATCCTTATTTACAGATAAAGAAACTGAGAGCCAGAGAAGTTTCAGTTACTTTAGATTTAGAGCTCAATAGGTTGTCTAGTCTGGTTCTTTCTTAATAGATGAGAAATTGATGGTATCTATTAGGGTAAAATGATTTGTCCAGGGTCACACAGGGAATAAGTGACAGATAAAGTCACTAAGGGACTTACCCAAGGTCATACTTCTAATTAGTAGCAGAGCCTTTGACGTAACAGCCACCATTACCTAACCAAACTGATTCCAAATCCTGATACTACAAAATCAATTCAGAGGACCAGTCTAGCTGCTTTTTGTCACTTAGGCATGAATCTTATATCTCCATGAATGTTGTGTGTGTGTGTGTGTGTGTGTGTGTTTCATGCACGTGCAGGAAAAACAAATTTATTGACTCTAGATCTACCTAAAATATTATTAGGAATGCAAATTTGCCTCTACTGATGATTCTAGAAAGCATTACAGAACCAAACGGTATTAGCCACTACTTTGGATTATCTGTGTTACTGCTCCTTTCCTTATGGAATAACACAAATTAAACTGGAGATCAGAGTTCTGAATTAGAAAGGTGAAACAGTTCACTTTTTTATTTTTTTTAAAAACTGTCTTCAATTTCAAGAGGGAAAAGAAATTGATACTTTCCTTTTCTTCAAGTTGGAAAGAGGTTCTGGATCCCAAAGTGACCCAATTAAAACAAAAAGAGTATGCTAATGCATTGACACCTTATAAAAATGTTAGCTCTTGAAAGAGTCTTATAGACCATCTAGTATAGAACCCTGCTTTGATTTTACTTTTCATGAAATAATTGCATATGGATAAATGTGCTTATTAGCTACTTAGATATAAATTAATATATAACATTTAGTAACATCTCCATCTTCTTCTTCCTTTTTTCTTCTCAAAGCAACACTTGAGATTCAGAACTGTGATTTGTCCAAGATTACCTAGTCACAAATAAAGACTACAATCTAGGTTTTAGTCCAGTGATGGGGAACTCACAATCTCAAGTCTACATGTGACCCTCTAGATCCTCAAGGGTGTCCCTTTGACTGAAATCAAACCTCACAGAGCAAATGAATTCAGTCAAAGGTTCACCACTGAGGACCTAGAGGGCCACATGTGGCCTTGAGGCTACAAGTTCCACACCCCTGTTTTAGTCTGTCTAAACAAAACCATTGAATGTAGGCCAAGACAGATATAGAATTGGGAAACTACAGAGAGAAGCTAGATTTTCAGGGGGTGACACAAAGATGCTATGGTAAAGAAAAATCTATGTAATATATTGTGGCTATATGGGTATACTATGCATGTATAAAATGATGTATATGTATATAACAGTAACATTTATTTAGCACTTTAAGATTTTCAAAACACTTTTACAAGTACTTTCTTCTTTATTTAAATCTCATAATCTTGCAATGTAGGTATTATATCTATGAACCCCTCCCCTGCATTTTGCAGTAAAGGAAAGTACCTTGTCCGGTGTTACATATCTCATAGCTCTAAAGGAAGAGGATTCAAATCCAGGATTTTCCTGACTCCAAGTAGCGCCCTCTTCACTATAGAGCATGGCATATTGTGTTTCTTTGCTTTTGGTCTGGACCTTTGGTTTCATGATTGTAGGCAAATCCATTGTGGGAATTCCTTCACCAGTGCAGATTATCAAATTGTCTACAATTCAGAATCTTAAGAATGTTTCTTGGGGTTACCAAGAGGTTAAATGACATGCCTGTGAACATACAGAATTTGAACTTTTTTTTTCTGATCCCAAAGTTGATCTTCATTCAATACCAACACACGAATACACATCCCCTAGGCCTGAAGGAGAAGGTGACCAGGCCATGCTACATCACCGACTCAGGAAACGAAGAGAATTTCTCAGTAGGCAACTCTGTCAGCAATGTAACGCCAAATAAAATCAAGTGTTTACACTGCCTGGTGCACTCTGGGAACACATCCACCAATAACATCCTGGCAGAATTCCCTTATGAAATATTCCATCAGAACAGATTCTACCAGCAGGTCTTTAAAGAATGATTTCCAATTTCAAAAATTGTTTAGATTCTACTACATATTACACTCCCAGTCAATCTCAATCTCTCTCTCTCTCTCTCTCTCTCTCTCTCTCTCTCTCTCTCAACCCTCCCCATTAAATGCCTGTTTCAATACCTCATAATAACACTGAGCTGACCCTGCTTTCTCAAAGGCTTTCTTTGCCAACAGAGCAATCACTCTGGCAGGTCTCAACAAGCTGGAATAGATTCTAGTAAAACCTGGTGACAGGCTGTATGTATATCATCCAAGGGGATGAATATTTAATTTGGCCACAGAAACTTTTGACAACTATCTACTAATTCACAGAAGAGATGTGATACATTTTGTTGGAGAGAGTATTCATAGTGACCAAATCATAGATCTTTAAATTATTATACATTCTATGCATGAACACACATTTATTTCACCCTCTCCACTTCCCTTCCCTCAAATGGATCAGTGATTGAATTCTTGACTATTTCCAATCCACCTGAGCTTGTTCACAATTCACTTGGAGCTGGGCTTCTAAAGTGTCAACTAGCCATTAACTATTTTTTATAGTTGCTACACAGTACATTGGGAAGGGAATATAATCATTTGAATGATCAGATTTACTAACAGAGGTATGAAGACTATGACCCCCCTCTCCCAAATCTCTAGCCAAATTTGTGTATAGTCATATTGATGCTCAAATCATTCTTGGGCAAGTTTCATGATCTTGTGCCAGGTTAGGACTAGATAGCAGCCAAAATCAAGCTTTTAGAGATGTGTGGATATTGGTAGATCTAGTAACCTATAAACCAAATCCATCTTTGTTTTTCTGTTGTCTGGCCAAGTGTGATATAAATGCATGACACTTCAGGAAACAGAGTACTAATTGCTTATATTTATTTAGTAAGCACTTACCTATCATCTCATTTGGGTCTCCCATTAGCCCATGAACTAGGTAGAGTTATTGGTATTAAAGCTGAAGGATTATCTCATGCCACCCAATATCAGATAGTTAATTGGAGACCACATTCAATCTACAGCCTAGGTTTTATGTCTAGATCTTTGGTGCTCACTTCATTAGATACTATTTAATCAACCAAGGTGACAACATTCAGGAAAAGGCTGAGATATCTTTAAGATAGTAGAAGCAGTTGTAACTAGAATAAAACAAATTCACACTTTCACTGAAGTAGATTAACTCAGACTCACTTCATCAGAGGGATAACAACACTCACAATGGTCCCCCCCACAGTAATGAATTCCTTGGAAATTCAAGACCTATCTCTTTGGAGGTTTTCAGTAAAAGTATATATGAACACAAAGTATATATGGACACAATGTAGAAGGGACCCCTGGACAGGGAGAGTTTAGACTACATTGTCTTTAAAGTCCTTTTTTAATTCTGAGGTTTTATCATCCTCATTTTACAAACAAGGAAACTGAGACATGGGGAGGTTAAACAAATTGGCCAAGTTTTTGTAGCAGAATCCAGATGAGAACCCAGGTTTTCCGATGCCTAGAGTCCAGTGTTGCTCCCACAACAACATAGCTAGAGGATAATCAGTATATTCAACTGGAGTCACACCTGAATGTGAAGTCAATACAAAGAATAAACAATTCCACTAATTTCAAGGGAAAGAGAAAGTCCTTCTTCACTTTTGATTTTATAGGTGCTATTGCCATAGTCTCCATTGGGACTATATAAGAGTTACAACAACCATTTCCAAAGCAAGAAAGTTCAGGAAATGGTACCCAGAGAGTAGAAAGGTCAAAGTCTTATAGAATCTAGAAATAATCCTACCCAACAAAGACATCCATCAGAAAATAAATTGAAGACACACGCCATTGTTTGACAGTTTTGCTTTTATTTACAGGGGCTGGATTAAACGTATATTTTTAAGTGATGAGAGGGAAGTGTCAAAATGAGTCACCTATAAAGTGATGGCAAAGGAAATCATTTCAATAAAATTACATAATGTAAAACAAATCATCAAAACAGCCACATTAAATATGATTTGCATGTAACATAACATTATACAATTTTTGACACTCTCCAAAGAGGTATTAGGTCTGAAGTAACTCCGTTTAGAAAGCAATTTGCAGAATCTCTCTTCTTTTAGCTGGTTTGAAAGTCAGTGATTTTTTTGCAGCTGACAAGTGAACAAAAAACAATAATTGAACGACACCATTTTACCCACAAGGCAGGCTGATAATTAGGGGTTTAACAGACAGTTTGGATTTTATCTGAACAGTGGCAGCTATGACTTTTTTTTTTCAGAGCTAGGAACCAAATCAGGTCTCTCATTTCAACAACAACAAGCTTAAAAAATATATTACTTTCACTTCCTACTTCATGGCCAATACATGAATACACGACCCCTATGCCTGAAAGGGAAGATGTCTAGGTCTTACGATAAGGGGGGTATATACCATTGACTTGGGAAACAAAGAGTTTCTCAGTAGGCAACTCAGTCAGCAATCTAAAGCCAAATAAAATCAAGAGTTTATGCTGGCTGGTGCACTCTGGGAAAACATCCACCAACAACCTCCTGGCAGTGTTCCCTTATAAAATATTCCATCGGAACAGTATTCTACCAGCAGGTCTTTGAAGAATGGTTTCCAAACTCAGAAATTGTTTAGATTCTACCATCACAGCCACCTGCTCAAGCAGACTGAATTTGACACTATTTAAACTGGTAAATAGGGCTTTGGACTGCTAGAACAGGTGATTACTATGCAGATATTATAGAATGAAGTTTTGACAGACATAACAGGATAAATAAGCACCCAATGTGAAAAAAAGAAAACCAAAACCATCAGAGAAACACCAAAGTGCTGAGATTCAGCATCTGACATATAGATAGATGAGAGCAAGAGCTCAAGAGAGCTAGAGAGAATGGGGAGGATAGGAGGAGAGGGAGGGAGAGAGAGAGATGCAGATAGATAAAGTCAATATTTAGAAGGACTTCTTATAGAGATCATTTCCAACTTTGAAAAGTAACAGTATGGGTTCTCCCAGGATCTAAAGCTAGAAGTCATCTTCAAGAACCTCTATTCCAAAAAAAACCTCTTTTAAGATAGGACAAATGAGCTTTGCCCCAGGGGAACTGAAATTTAGAGGGCGCTTAGACTCACAGAAACCTCTCTGTATTCTAGGACACTCTTCTTCCTCCGCCTGCAACAGAATTTCAAGTGAATTGGAGTGTCTCTCTCCCTGCCCAAGCTCTTTTCTCATGATTGTTTCAGCTGTGGATATTGCTGGTCGGAATTAGAGTTGGTATGGGGAATGTTTAATAGCCCCTGTCCCCCCAATGTATCATGATATACTTTTAAGTTTAAATTGTATTATCTTTCATATCACTTGCTTAAGCCTAGACAATATACAAAACAATAAATCTAGTCATGATTTATGTAATTTGTTGATTTCTGAAGTGTAAATGTGTGTACTGAAAAGTTTAACTCAGAGAGTTTGAGCTGGCTCCAACATATTCCTAGTTATGGCTTACTTAAGGATAGGCTTGATTTTATGAATGAGAAACCCATTGAAAAGATAAAAGAAGTCCTCTTCCTTTTAATGAATGAATAATGCATTGATTAAGCACTTCCTGCTATGAAAGTGCTAGGACTTTTAATAAAAAAGTAAGACATCAAGGAGGTCACATTCTAATGGGGTGGGGTAGAAGGTGGCAGGATTTCAGCTGTTCCAATGGGCATCCTATCTTTTGCAATCAACATACTGGAAACTTCACATTTTAGAATAGTTTTCTAATTCTTTAAATAGCACTCACTGACAAGGAAAAATGTGTCTTGTTTAAGTATTCCATTTTTGATGGCTCATTGTGTCTAAAAAAAGATCAATTAAAGCTCTTCCAAAACTCTTGTTTAATTGAAGGACAATTTAGGCATCTCAGAAATATACAGATGATATTACCCATTGTTGCATATATTTAATCTCACAGCTATTCATATCCCATACAAACTCCTTGCAGACAGAAAGCTTTCACAGTGTAAAAAAATTTAACATTAGGAAAAAGATAAATTCCAACCAACTTTATCCTTTTAGCAGATGAAGGCAAGCTTTTGAAATAAAGAATGCACCTGAAAAAATGATGTGGTGAACTGAAAATTAATCAAAGGAAGATGGAAATATTTGTGCCTATATTCTTTAGAGTAACCAGGAACTTGTATTCATTATCACCCTTTTGTAGGGAGGAGGTGCCAGGTTAACTTATTGGCTCAAGCTGCAGAGAGGCATTAAATTTATGGCTTCCATTATGATGGAAGATAGTGCCTGACAAAAATCTCCTAAGCTCACCATACCAAAATACAGTCTGCCACTATTTCAAAAACCTGTCTCTCTGCAAAATGGGGCTCTGCTGTGGATTTGAGAAAGCCTAGATACCGGTGTTATTAAAAACCATGTTTTGGGTGCTGGAGGAATAAAAAGTAAGATTGATAACGCTAGAGGCTAAGAGATTCTATTCATTCACAGAGTAGGTCAATATGATGGGATTTTTTTTTTCCTACGTGGAGCACAGGGCTATTCCTATAGGGCTACAGAAGACAGGTATATGACAGTGTCCCAATCTCCCCCACTTCTCATAGGAAATTGCTTATGTAGATAAAATCAGGTTAAATGAACATTAGAGGTAAAAAGGGGGGAAATTGGGAAAGAATCCATAGAGCAGTAATTTGCATCATTTAGAAATGTATATATAAGGGGGAGAAATTTTTCTTTACTGATGAAGGTGGAAAGGTTTGTAAATTATCTACAAAATGCCTTCAAGGCATTTTTAAGGACTATTATTAGAAAGGACCTTTCAGCTACAAGCAATGTAGACCCTCCTTTCTCTTACCCCAGAGCAAAGGGTCTATGACAAATACCCTAATTTAATGTACCTGAGAGATACCTTAGAATAGGTATACTACTCCCTTACCTGAAAAAGATTCCTTTGTGTGGTTGAAAAAGAGTCAGTTTTATTGGTGGTCTTTTCAGGAAAGGGCATAACAGAGCAATGCTGAAGACTGTAAGTATAGTTCTGAGGTATAAACATAGCCATTTAGGAAGCCAGAATTTGTAGTTTTATTGTGGCACAATAGTGATTTTTCCAAGTAGGCCTACCAATCTAATGTATTCATATTCCAATATACTTCAATAGACCAAGGAAGGACTTAGACATACCAGGCTTTGTGTGGGGAGATAATGGTCCACTTTCTTCTAGGAAACAGTGCTTCCAATGTATAGCCACAACATGGCTGCTTTCTTCATACAGTTGTGAAATATTTGAAGATAGACATTAAATCTCTCTCTTTCCTTCTCCAGGATAAAACAACTACATTTCCTTTAATAAAACCCAGGATGGCCTTGTCTTCAGCTTTCTTATTATACTGATGGTTTACTTTGAGATATACTCTATTCTGTCAGTCTCCTTCCTACAAAGTGATGCTCTGAATAGAAAACGCTGCTTTAGATGTGGTCTTAATAGGATAGAGAAGAGCCAGACCAACCCTTTCCTTATTCTCTTCCTCCTTTCTTTTATTGTAGTCAAAGTATCAATTTCTTCTTTTTTTCAAGATCTTCTGTGTACTGTTGACTCACATTCAAGTTGGGAAATTCAGCTATCCATGCTTTATTCTGAACTGAGGCTGTTTGACTATAGAAAATAAGCCTATTTTAATTTTCATTACAAAGAGATTAACTTCTGGATAGAAACAGAAAAAAAAAAGAAAAACATTTGAAGGTACTGATAAAGATAATCTGAGAGGGAATTCCTGTCATTTAGTCCTGTCATTTAAGACAGAATTTTAATTTATTATTATTTTTCTTACTGTCCCTTTCTAACTAAAAGCATTGAGTACCATTTTATGAAAAAAATAAAGTGATTAAAATCCATTTCTGGAGAGATTTTTTTAAAGCACCAGTTAAGGTGATATAATCCAAATCATGCTAAAAAAATAGCACAGACAAGGGGCGGCTAGGTGGCGCGGTGAATAGAGCGCCGGCCCTGGAGTCAGAAGGACCTGAGTTCGGAGCCAGCCTCCGACACTTAATCCACACAAACAAAAACCTAGCCGTGTAACCTTGGGCAAGTTACTTAACCCCAATTGCCCTAAAGGGGCGACTAGGTGGCGCAGTGAGTAAGAGCATCAGCCTCGGAGTTTGGATGACCCGAGATCAGATCCGGCCTCAGAAAATGAGCACCCACGCATAAATAATGACTAGCCGTGTAACCTTGAGCAAGTTACTTAACCCCAATTGCTTTAAAAAAAAAATAGCACAGACACTTCCTTGTAAACAATTACATTCAACAGCCATTTGTTAATTTTCAGTATGCAATATACTTATAGCTATATACAAAAACGAAATAAAATGGTCCCTGCCCTCAAGGAGCTGACATTCAAAAGAACATTGAGGGTAGTTTCAGAGATGTAAATACCATGTCCATCATATCTTTGGTTTATTGCCTTTCCTTTGGCTTCCTCCCTGTCCTTCCTTATTATTCCCCAACCTGAACAAACAATTAAGATTCTTGAACCCCTATAACTATGATAGGACTTACTGTACACTCTAACTTTGCCATTGAAAAAAGAAGGGGGAACAATATTGATGGGAAACAGCATTACCTAAATATAAAACAGTGCAAAACTCCATATCAAGAGAAAAATAGCATAATATCTGTATCTACCTATCTATCTATCATCTATATCTATACACACATGTATACATTCATACACACATACACATATATATTAGTATTTTTGTGACTAAGGCTGTCTCTCTATATTCTTACAGTCTTGCTTTAAAACACTTGAGATTTGCTTTCTATTAAATAATGCCAATCCAACCCAATTATCCTTATTAATTGAGAAAAAAAAGGATTAGCTAGGTTAATTCACACACACACACACACACACACACACACACACACGCTCACACACACAAAGTGCAAATTTAATTCTAGACAATGGTTTCCCTTCGGTCCCTTGCCAACATGCATGCCAACTAGTCCAGTAACAAAAAAGAGTAACTGGGATTTCATCTCTTACCCTTCCCCTTGTTCTACGCAGCAATGTTAATGGGTAATAAAGTGCCTTCAAAGGAGAAAGGTAAAAAAGGAGAGAAACATAGCCTTTCATCTTCTATCTCCACCACATAAAATAATTTATAATAAATATTGGATGCAGAAATTCAATGGTATAGGAAACTCCCTTACTGATATAGTTCAGCAGTTTCTTCTTTGAAATTTATAACCTCAGAGAATCAGGAATATTGATTGCTTAAGTGACTTGTCCAGAGTCATATTGTTAATGTGTCAAATGTATCTCTGTCTCTCTCTCTCTCTCTCTCTCTCTCTCTCTCTCTCTCTCTCTCTCGTCTCTTTCTCTTCCTCCCCCCCACCTTGTCTCCTCCCCATTTCTGCCCAATTCCTTTATTCTCAACCAAAGGAAATCAGAGCAGAATATAAAGAAAAAAACCAAAAATTTAAAAAGTGGTTTTAGGCTGAAGGGATAAGGTCAGGGGAATTGACAGATAAGTGCTTGTGAAAAATGACCATCCAAATCATTGAAACTCTTTTCTAAGAAACTATTTTCTGCACAGGCAGCAACTATTTCCCTGCCATGGTCTATGTGCTTTGCCTCTAAAGAAAGAGGATAATCCATTCAAAACATGTCTATCTGTCCATTAAGTTGGAGGCTGCAAACCTGTTTCAGAAAGGCCACCTTAGAGCTACCAAGATGTAATGGTTTTTAAAACACCAAGTCCTAGGTTCAGGTTGGAGATTGTGATTGAGAGGTGAAAGGTCCCCGAACCCATTACCTATCTGCTGATAACAGTTCAAGCTGAAATGAACTTGACAAATTGCTCTCCACAAAGCTGGATAAGCCCTTAAAATTAATCATCATAATGCTGTGCTAAGGAAAGAATGGTGTAAGGATTCTTAAAGACAAGGAGGAGTCAGTCTTCCTTAAGTTTCATTGGAATCAAGCTATAGCAATGGTCAATAGGCTGCAGTGGATTATGGGAGCAGAG
This sequence comes from Gymnobelideus leadbeateri, assembly GCA_011680675.1. Lineage (NCBI taxonomy): Eukaryota > Metazoa > Chordata > Mammalia > Diprotodontia > Petauridae > Gymnobelideus > Gymnobelideus leadbeateri. The sequence continues at coordinate 219,446 of WOXC01004349.1, forward strand.
CCATGAGTCAGAACCTAGAGATCCAAGAAGAAGAGGAGTCCAGTAGTACCTGTAAGGTGAGTGCTAGATCCAAGTTAGATAACTCATCAGAAGCCAGGGAGTTTTACAAATGAAGTAGAGGCCAAGAAAAAGTCAGGTAAGTAGTCAAGAGAGTAGAAATACATACAAGACCCCATCAAATTATTGAAAGCAAAATTATTGAAATATGAAAGTAATGAGGTTGAGCTTAAACTTGTGATTTCATTGGTACAAGGAACTCCTGATGAGGAAATACTCTATATTAAAACAGAGCACCATCCATTTGCATTGTTCAGACAAAATGGAATCTTTGGCCAACTGAGTCTGCAAAGTGAGCACCATCCCTGAATCTTGTAAGCTTATAGGATTTCCTGGATCACTAAGAAACTTTTCCAGGTTCATAAAGACAGCAGCTTTCAGAAATGGGGCAAGAATCCAGATCTTATTGAGTCCTGATTCCAAAGCCAGCTTTCTATCCACTATGTTAAATGATCTTCTGGTATTATGCAGAAATTTTTGAACTTAGGCTCTTTCTCCAGTTAATTTAAATTAAAAGAATATCAGCAAGACTCAGTCTTCTCTATCTTCTTTGCTGTACCTGCTTAATATCTTTAATTTTTCTAACAATGGTCAATGTAGAATAATATCCTTGAAAAAAATTTGATGAAGACCAGAGTAAAAGAATAGGCAAATCTTGTCCCTTCTTTCTTTTTCAACAATATTCTATAACTAATAGTAGTAAGAAGGCTGAAAAAAAGTTAGAGAAAAATCAAAGACAAAGGTTAGTTTCTAACTGAATGTCATAGACCATCTTTATTTCAGGATTTCAGGTTTCCTCCATGAGAAACATGGAAATTGGCTAATTATGAGGGAGAACATCTGATAAAAGTTTAATTACAAGAATCTCTGTTGGAGAGATGCAATGTCATGTCATAGAGCTAATACTGAAATATCTAGACATGCTTTCTAATTTCCCCCCATTTCTATTTCTCAAATTTTCAAACTTTTAAAATGGGGGGAGGGGAGAAGAGGCAAGGGGAGGGAAGGAGGTCTGAGGAGTGCAGCACACTTGTGATGGAAAGCAGTAACACTTTTTAAAAGGAAAACTTCAAAGATAAGTTGGGGGTAGGGGAAACCTTTAAAGCATATCAAAGATTTTATTCCTAACCAACTCTTTTCCACTGGCATGGAGATATTTGAGAACAAACCTCCAATCATCACACCTTTAGCCACTGAAGTCCTCAAAATTGTCTGACTAGCTGATTGCAGACTCAGTTGGCCAAAGATCCCATTTTGTCTGGACACACTGCAAGCACACACAACTCCATTTGATTGCTTTTATCTTTTTTGTTTCCTTCCCTCAAATTTTCAAGCACCTTTTTGCTTCTTTGTTCTGGTTATTTTTTTCGTGGAAGCACATGCCTCAAAAGACTGTGGGAAATACTGTCCTTGATGGATCTTTGCCCTGACAATGGGGAGTAACAGATCTTTTCTAAGAAAGCTCATTCTTTGGAGAGTTTCAGTGCAATTGGCCTGGTTTTTTTTTTTTACCAGTGTAGGCAACTTTTGCTAATACTTTGGAATTTTGAAAACTCAGAAAAGAGCTGAAAAATTCTTCCATTACCATATCAATTAACCAAAAGAATGACACTCACTTACTATGAGCAAGGCACTGGCATAGATGCTAGTAATACAAATATATGACAAAGATCCAATACTTAGGATGTGTAATAGGGAAGAAATGATATGTGGACAAATATGCATGATCTAAAAAAGGTTCTAAGTGGCAAGGCAGGGATTCAGAAATTTGAGGAGGGAAACCTCACTTTCATCTAGAAGGTTCAGTAAAAATTTTATGAAGGAAGTTGATTTTTGATGAATGAATGGGAAGAAGGGGGTAAAATGGGAAGGGAAGAAGGAGGGAAGAAAGTAAGGAGGAAAGGGAGGAAAAGGAGGAAGAAAGGAAGGGAGAAAGGAATTTCAACAGAAAGAAATGAGGACTTGGAGGATACCTTAAGCAAAAACATAGAGATACAAAAGGACAGGATAGGATTTGGGGGCATAGTAGAGTCAAATTTGACTGGAACAGAGGGCTATATGGAAGGAAGTAATAAAAGAAAAGAAATAGAAAAATTGAGGTTGTGGAAGATAGTTCTTCCCTTTTCAATAAACCAATGAGGTTTTGAATCTTAGCTGTGCCATTTGTAAAGGACTATTGATCATGTAAATATCTTCTCAGACAAGTAGACTGGGGGTGCTGTAGAAAATATTAGCTTCATAATAAAGGACATTTACTGTGTTTGTCTATGTAGATAACTTTGAAGTTTTGTGTACAGAGATAAGGTAAAAACCAAAGTTAGCTAGTGGGAGAACAACTTGCAAATTAATTATTTCTGTTTTTGTTTGGCTTCTAAATGATCCTAAATTAAAGGTCAATTTATTTAAATAAAACCTTTTTGCCTTAATCTGAACCATTATAAAATCTAAGGATATGCTGTACTCCCACTTGCTGTTGTAAAAGCTAAGGTTCTGGAGAGTCAAAAATCCATTGTGAAATCCAAAGAAGAGGCTAGGTTCATAATGGTCTCAGTCAAGGCAGGGTTCATTATTAAGACTAATCATTAGAAATCATGAAAAAAAAGGGTGATAAGGATATTAAATGTTTCATATTCTAGATAGGATAAATACTTATTGTGAAGATCAAATAAGAAAGAAGGCAAAGTGCTCTCAAAAAGATAAAGTATTATATCAATATAAGATTACTGTTACAATTCCTTCTGTAGCCTCTGGCCCCTCTAGTCAATACTCTCTTTTCCCTTTTCGAGCATTTCACACTGCCTTGCATTGAGTACCCCTTCTACAGATCCCTGCAGGGATTCCTTAACAGAGAAAACCCCCTTGGGGCCTAACTTTCAGATGCAGTACCCCTTTCTCCAATCCCAATGTACCTTTCCTGTACCTCATTTGTTCATAATTGTGCTAGGTGGAAGGCTTGTACTAATTCATGCTGAATTTCTAATGACTAGAAACAGACTAATGAGGGCAGATTATATTTAAACAGAGCCTACTGGAAATTAAACTTTTTTGAAATGAAGAAAATATATCTCTAATGGTAGAATTTTAGGCATTTTGGTCAGCCAGCAAGATAAATTTTTGACCAGGAAGGGCTTTAAAAAATATCTAAATTATATTTGGCAGTCAATTGTCTGCCATTAATCAAACTATCTATACTATACCTATAATACATATGAATATTTACATATACATTATAGAAATAGATCTATATATTTATACATGATTTATCCCAGGGTGTTTCTTTGTATGTATCACATTTTTTCTATATTTATACAACCCCTGTCACTCTATATATAGTCACTACATGTATATGTGTATACATACATACACATGTATGCACACATACATTTTATATTTATATATATACACACAATTATACATAGATATGTACATTTGTGTGTGTGCCCCCACATGTGTGTGCATGGCAGGTTCTGCAGCAAAGTTTGCTGGCTAGTCTTTAAAACACAAATACACATTCTCTCAAAGATGAAGTCTTTATGAATCTATTTCTGGGGGTGCGACTTGCCATATTCAGATTACCTGGGACCCTGAGTTTTGTTCTTTAGACCATTTAGAGAACAGACAGCAAATATTCATCTGTCTGCATGGCTGAAAACCACTGGTAGATGTAGCAGTGAGCAGCAAGAAAAAGTTTAAAACAACAACTCTAAAACCACATGCGGCACTTTTCCTATTTGTCTCATATTAATTTGACATTTAACAATTTGTAAAGACTTTTCATGCAAACTTTATTGCCAGAGGAAGTATAAGCACACTGATGTGCATTTTCTTAATAAGTAAACAAGGACAGATAAGTTTTAGGTGATTCCTGTTAGTGCACAAACCTAATAAGGAATAATAACTTACATAATCCAAGGTTTCCTACTAAACCACTCTCAATTTCATCCCCTCAAATCCAAAACCCTTGGACATGTTAGTTAATGGTCTAGTAACACTAATTGCTTTTCTGTATGTAGTTTGGGATAGGATTGTATGAATCTATTTAATCATTGGACAGGAAAATGCAGTATCTGTTTTCAGTTTGGACTCCTTATCAGGCAGAAACTTCCCAAGGCTTAGATTTGATTCATCTTATATAGCTTAGTACTGTTCTTTGAAAAATAAGATTTTATTGATACTTTTGTTTTCATGTTCTCTAGATTTCTGCCCCCCCTTATCTTTCTCTTGTGTCATCCTTCATGACCAATAATTTTTTCTTTTTGCTTTTTGGAGGGGGAAAGGTAGGGCAATTGGGGTTAAGTGACTTGACCAAGGTCACACAACTAGTTTTTGTGTTGTATCTGAGGCCGAATTTGAACTCAGGTACTCCTGACTCCAGGGCCAGTGCTCTATTCACTGTGCTATCTGGCCACCCCTTGACCAATAATTTTTAATAGGAAAGGAAGAAAATCATTAAAATCAATTAACAAAGTAAAAAAAATGATGTTTTACACCATCTCCTGTACTCACCAAAAGAGTAGTGGGAAGGGGAGTCTGGTATTGTTCTGTGCCAGTCCCCCATCACCTACTGATGGCTAAACATCTCTATGTATGGATGCCCCAAAGGGTTCTCAACCTCAACATATCCAAAATAGAGCTCATTATTTTCTTCTTTAACCTATTCCTCCTTTAAATGTCCTTATTTCTATTGAAGATACTGCCATCCTTCCAGTCACTTAAGTTTGCAACATCAAGTTCACCTTTGATTCTTTCTTCTTATTCACCACATGGGTTCGATCACTTGTCATGTCTTGTCCATTATATCTCTATGGAATATCTTAAATTTAAACTATTCTCTTCCTTTCCATTACCAATACTCTGATTCAAGGATTCTTCCCTTGGGCAGTTTGGTGTTACAGTGGATAGACAGAGAGCTGGATCTGGAGTCACAAAGATCTGAGTTCAAATTCAGCTTCAGAATCTTACTAGCTGTGTGACCCTGGACAAATCATGTAACCTCTTTTTGCCTCAGTTTCCTCAACTGCAAAATGAGGATAATAAGAGTGCCTATCCTCACCTTTGCTGTGAGGATAAAGTAGTTAATATCTATTATGTCCTTAGAACTGTGACTGGAATGTAATAGGCATTTAATAAATGTTTGTCTTGCTCCCTTTCACCTTTCTTCTAGACTACCATAATAACCTATTTGATCTCCCTGATTTGAATATCTTAGGTTAGAGACAGTGTAGGATGGTAGAAAGAATACTGGATTTGGAATCAGGAAGACCTAGCTTCAAATCCACCATATATACTCACTAGCTGTATGATCTTGAACAAATGACAATCTTTTTGACCTCAGTTTTTCCAGTTGCAAAAAAGAGGTTTAAACTTCCATAATCCAGTTGTGATCTGTGAGCTATGATTATGTGATCCTTCTTCAATCCATTCTCTATAATTTGCCAAATAATCTCCCTAAAGGACAAATCTGACTAGGTCATCCCCTTGCTCTGAAATCTTCAGCAGTTCCCCTCTTGCCTCAAAAAGGAAATACAAACTTCACCTGGGATTTAAGTTTCTTCACAGCCTGACTTCATTTTGGCCATAAAGACCTATTTCATATCATTCTTTGTCTACTCCATGTTCTGGCCAAATTGGTCCTTCTATGTCCCCCAAACATTTTATTCCAATTTGTATTTCTATATCTTTGGACAGGCTGCATTCCCAACTCAGAATTCAGTCCCCTGTCACTTCTATTCCTCAGAATTCTTACATTCTTTCCAGCTTCATTTCCTGCATGAAAACCTTAATCTTCCTCCTTACTCTATTCCTTTACCCCTACTTCACTTCTCACGGTTCTCTCCTTCTTCAAATTATTTATTAATTTACTTTAAACTTTGTATCTCCTTAAAACAAAGACTCCCTGATGACAGGGACTGATTTTCTTTTGCACTTATATTCCCAGAGCCTAGGAAAGTATCTTGCACACAGTAGGCGTACTTCATAATTGTTTGTTGACATGACTTGGATTGAACAACACACTTCACTTACGGGAGGACTGTCAACCCCTAATTTGTATCCAGATCAACATCTACCCTGTGAATGGGAAAGTACAATATCCCCACAGCATTAGGATGAGAGTGATATCTACATGTCAGGCGATAGCAGGTGGCTGTCAACATTGGAGGAATTACTGTTTTAATCATTAATTACCAAATAAATGTCACTTTGCTGGTACAATAAATGCTGTTATTTCTGTCATAAATTGACATCTGTAAGTCATAAATTGCTCTGCTTTCAATGCTTTTAATTACTATGTTTTTCCTGAGTTACATGGTACAAACCATTTTGGACACTATTCATACTTCTTTGTCATTCTGGTAGCTTCTGAGAGCTGGCAATCAATTAGGAAAATATTTAACTCCGGTGATTTCACCTCTTCAAGTGTTACTCGTTCTCAAAAGATCCTGCCCAGATCATTAGGAAAGAAACCACTGGAAAAAAATTAAAAAGTACCTAATCAGAAAAGTAGCTCAAAGGGGTCTTAAATAGGCATGGCTTTTTAAGAGGAAAAAACCCATTCTAACAAAGAAAAAAATATTCCTTAACAGTGAGAAAACCACGCGTCTAGGGACCATATGAGGCAAGTATGTTAGCCAGAAACATCTTGGATATAGCACTTGTGTTTGTTTTTTATAATTTGTTCCTAAGGGAGTACACAGTCTTTTCTACCCTAGGGTCTGAAAATCCATGCTTTTGACAGTACTGTTGTGCTCTGTTAGGAATAAAGAAAGTGTTTTGAACACTGATCATATGTGCTTACACTTTGGTGGTTCCTGGCACAGTAAATATCAGAAGAATTCCAATCTATAAAATCTATACACACATATACCTGAGGGGAGAGAAAGGGAAAATAAAAAAAAAAACAAATCACATGAATATGTTTCTGTCATCAAAGCACAAACATCAGGTACTTTATTTGTAGCTGTAATTCAGTAATTCTCGATAAGCTGACTCATGGATATTATTGAAATTGTACATGAAAGCTGGGTAATCCACCCCTTAATACTGAAAAAATAATATATTTGTTCCAACAAAATGCAAGGATGGAATTTCAGTTATGCTAATGGATGTCTTCTATTTCCAAGGATGGAAGAGTGATTGATATTTCATTTTTGAAAATGAAAACAAAAGTTCTCTATGCCAAACAGACAGCTAGGAGGCACAAGGGATAAAGTGCCAGGTCTGAAGTCAGGAAGACTCATCTTCCTGAGTTCAAATCTGGCCTCAGATGCTCTATGACCTTGGGTCAGTCACCTGACCCTGTTTGCCTCGGTTTCCTCATCTACAAAATGGTAGAGAAGGAAAAGGCAAGCCACTCCCAGTATCTCTGTGAAGAAAACCCCAACTGGGGTCATGAAGAGTCAGACATGACTGAAATGACTAAAAATGATGACTGCAGCAACCAAAATGGGCTCCCCAGAAACATACCATGTTTACTTCTAATGCCAGACTTTTCTAGAGTATGTCTCCTTGCTTGCAATGCTTCACAAGTCCTGAATTTCTGTTTTCATTTTCTCCAAAAGTTTTCTTAACTCTTTTAGATGACCAGATACTTATACTAAAAATTAAGCACTAACCTTCAATGTTTTATTGTTTTGCATATCCAATTAAGTAGTCATGGACCCATATGCTGCAAAGTTAACTCTCTTGAGGTGCTCTCACTTTCAGTGATTCTCAGCTCCCTCTTTTCTGCTCCCCACACTATCTACTGAATATTCTTCATAAATGTCATTTCAACTGCCTGGAACCCTCTCTGCAAACCCTTCCTCTCCTGCAAAACATTGAAAATACTGCTATCATCCATTAAGATTTACCTTGTTAACAACATCCATGCATTCCTTATCTCAATCCCCAAGGCATGTTAGCACATGGTTTGTATGGCTTTCTATTTCTAAGTAAATTTTTGTCTGTTTCCTCCATATCTTTTCTGTCTTCTTCATTAGAGTATAAGCTCCTCTAAGGTGAGAACTACCTTTTTTCTTGTCTTCTTCTGAGTCTCCTCACTGAGGTACTAAGTGTTCTATATTCAGATTTCTACCCACACAAATATAATTATTCTATCTGGTAAGCTGAAAGATACTGGAGTGAGTTACTTTTCCTGCTCTGGTCAGGATAATTACAGACTTCATTAATCACCTCTAGTATAATAAAGCATGTCATAAAAACATGTAAGGAAGGGGGGCTGGTCATGTGATAAGAGATAACCCATGGCTAGCCAGTATGTTCCATTGGTATCTGTGAAATGCCAAGTGATGGAGGGTATGACACCCAGTATGTTTGGTCCATCTCCTGCAGAGGATCTGTGAGAAAACATGGACAAAGGTTGCACAGGATGAGAAGAGAAGGATGGTTTATGGTTTGTATCAGTGGAGAGGGTACCAACACGGATGAGATCACAGAACCACTGATGTACTGAAGCAACACCAAAAGGCAGTCCCTCCAGCTGTACTTTGAAAGAATTTGTTCTTTAGCAAAAGAGAATTGAAGGAGATAAAAGAAAACTTCCACTTTTGTGTTCAAAATGCTCAGATAAAAGATGAAGCCATGTGACCAGAACCCTGTAATCCTTTAGAATCCCAAAACACTCTCCAAACATTATCTTTGAAATCTTCCTGCCTCTGGAAAGGTGATGACTAGCCCAAACACATGGCTTGGGAAAATAGAACATGGACTATTCAAATTTGTGTTTCTTCCAGCCACAAGTGGTCAGTTGCCAGATCAAAATGGATGCTATTTATTAGAGAGGAACAAGTAACTCACAGAGTAGCCAGTTTTTAATGCCAGTAAATTGGAAAAGAATATAAATGTATTTTCCTCCATTTGAACCCTCAGTTTCCTCATCTATGAAATGGCTAAAAATAATACTTGTAGAACTTACATCAGGGGCTTATTGTGGGGCTAAATTGAAATAATCTGTGTAAATGACTCTATGGAATTTAAAGTGCTACTTGAACACTGCCTATTATTCCAACTATTATTAGTTACCTTTAAAAATGGAGCAGGTTACCAATTTTTTATAAAGTGAAAAAGATATCTATGGAAACTATAATCATGGATTACTTTATTATTGTGGAACAGTAGAGATAGAATTCTGGATGTGGAGTCAGGAAATAGTTATTATTGATTAGTCATGTCAGTCATGTCAAGACCCTTTTTGGGGCAGTAGGAGGTTCTTGATGGAGATACTGTGGTGTCTTGCCATTTATTTCAGCTCATTTTACAGATAAGGAGACTGAGGCAAACAGGATTAAATGACTCACCCAGGGTCACGCAGCTAGTGTCTGGGGCTGGATTTGAACTCAGATATTTCTGACTCCAGGCCACCGTACCATCTACCTGCCTAGAGTCAGGAAGACCCAAGTTCAAATTCTGCCTTACACACTTAGGAGCTGTGTGATATTATCCTGGGTAAGTCACTTCATAGTCCTTAGCCTTGGTTTCCTCATCTATGAAATGGGAATGCTAAAAGTACATGCCATATAAAGTTGCATTTAAGATCAAATGAGATTTAATAATAACAAAATTATCATTATTGGAGTCTGAACCTTAATTCCTCATCTGTGAAATAATAGGTTTGAACTAGTTGACCCCTAAGGATCCTGACAGATCTGAAATTAGGATGTGAGCTTCTTCAGCACAAGAAAGAAAGAAAAATAAAAATAAAAGAAAAGAAAATGTAACAATACAGTGATTTACAAATGTTAGAGTCACCTAAATGCTACTATTGTTATTGTTATTAAATTATTTATTCCAAAGGTTACTTCATAAATCATAATTGTATAGTGCTTCATTCTTTGATATAAAAAAAATCAATGTTACTATAAATCCATCCCCTTTAAAGGGGAACCTTGAGAATTCCTTTTTTTAACTTTTTTATTTTACTGATATTTTTAGTAAAAAATGACTCTGAGTAACAGGTTGAGAGGCTTCCTAACCACTGCCCTGAAATATTGGCAAATGGAGAAGCCAAGAGGTGTGGAAATGCTGGATGAGCTTTTAGCAATAGCAAGAGACAGTATAGGGAGAAAATTGGTATGCTCATTTTTGGCAAACCAATTGGCATGTGTCTTCATGCTATTTGCTTTGTAATAGCAGATGGCTAGAGAAACTGGAGGAATTATGACTCTAATCATTAATTAAAAAATAAACTTCACTTTGTTACATACAGTGATTTGCATCCTAAGTTGACAGCTGAAAGTCATCTACTGTTTACTTTTCACTATTTTAATTGCTAATAATGTCATGCTTTTGAGAAGGACTTACAGAAAATAAAAGGAGAAAACCGATCAGCTCTGTAACCTCCAAAAGAGAAATTTCCACATATGCATAATGATGTGATTATACTTGGGAGGGGGAAAGTGGGGAAATGCAGGGGAACATAAAGAACTGGAAGAACTATTTTCAAGAAAGAAAGAAAAGGACTCAGAAAAAAGGAATATAATTCAAACAATAATTCTGTACTGTATTGAAACACAGGATTTGAGAAAGGACATTAGGAATCATTTGGTTTAATACTATGCATTTATTAAACAATTCACCCTACTAGTTACTGACAAAAACAGACAGTAGCAAATACCAGTTCTTGTCCTGATGGGGGTGTGTGTGTGTGTGTGTGTGTGTGTGTGTGTGTGTGTGTGTGTGTGTGTGTGTGTGTGTGTGTGTGTGTGTGTAAGAGACAGAGTGACAGAGAGAGAGACAGAGAGAGAGAGACAGAGAGAGACAGAGACACAGAGAGACAGAGACACAGAGGCAGACAAAATACTGCAAACCGCCCAATGAGAAACTAAAAATGTATGCATTCAGTCATAAAGCACAGACAAAGATAGGGTATGGTAGCAATGGGAGACTGAAATTAACTGAAAATCTTTTAGAATACTTTCCTCCTAAAATGTGAGTTGTCGATAAGTTCTTCCCTTGACTAGATAATAATTATAACCTTCAAAACACGGTAGAAGACCAGAGAAGGTCTATACTACTGTGGAATCTTGTTTTTATTTTCCCAGTATTTCTAATAGGTTCTCTTCTTTCCACTCACATAGTCACAATCCTAATTTAGATCCTCAATCACCTCTCTCCTGGACTATTACAGTAGCCTTATATCTGCTTTTCCAGTCTCAAGTCTCCCAACTCCAATCCATTCTCATCTAGCTGCCAAGGTGATTTCTTTTTAAAGTACAAGACCATATCATGCTCAGTATTCAAGAAGATCCATGTTTTGTTTTTTTCAAATTACCTCTAAGATCAAATATAAACCATTTTGTTTAATATTTAATGTTCTTCCTTTGTGGCTCCTTCATACCTTTCCAATTTTCTGATATTTTTCTCCCCTTCAAACATTCTGTGATTTAGTAAAGTTATCCCACTGCTAGCTCCTTGAACATGTCAGGTCATCTCCCCACTCTGTGCGGTGGTTCAAAAAATCAATTATGCCAGTATAAGTTGGAGGAATATAATGGAAAAGGACACATATGTACAAAAATGTTTATAGCAGCTCTCTTTGTGGTGTTAAAGAATGGGAAATTGAAGGGATGCCCATCAACTGCAGAATGGTATATGATTGTAATGGAATACCAATGTGCTATAAGAATTGATGAGCAGACAGATTTCAGAAAAACCTGGAAAGACTTACAAGAACTGATGCTGAGTGAAGTAAGCAGAACCAGGAGAACATTGTACACAGCAATAGCAAGATTGTGGAGGTGATCCTCTTTGATAGATGTAGCTCTTCTCAGAAGTAGAATGATCTAAGATAATCCCAAAAGACTCATGATGGAAAATGCTATCCACATCCAGAGAAAGAACTGTGGAATCTGAATGCAGACTGAAGAATACTATTTTTCTCTCTCTCTTTTTTTCTTGCTTTTTGTTTTTTTTCTTTCTCATGGTTTTCCCTTTTTGCTCTGATTCTTATTTCACAACATGACTATATTTAATGTGACTGTACATGTATAGCCTATATCAGATTGTTTACTATCTTGGGGAGGGAAGAGGAGAGGAAAGAAGGTAGAAAAAAGATTTGGAACTCAAAATCTTCTGAAAAGTGAATGTTGAAAACTATCTTTACATGTAATTGGAAAAAAATAAAATGCTCCAAAGTGGGGAAAAATAAAGGCATACAACTGATCATTAAAAAAAGAAAGATGGAGGAATATATATCTAGAAGTAGAGGATTTCGGTAGACTTCGAGTTATTAAATTAACTGTAATGCACCAACCAAAAATGATAATGAAACATTAGGATGAAAGGTGTTTAGAATGAAGTGTGTGACAGTCATGCTGAACCCGTCCTGATCAGACGTCATTTTTAGTGTTCTGTTCTACGTGCCATTTAAAAAGTACATTTGTGCTAGGCATTGGCAAAACAGACAAGAGCAAAAAGCCATCCTAACCAACAAGAAGCTCACATTCTATTGGGACATACAAGAAGAGAGCAGATAAATAGAAAATAATGTGAATAGTAAGATAATACTTAGCTTGGGGGAGGCTGACCTGTGATTCTAATGTAGAGTCAACTATTCTTTCCATTACACTGATCAATCTAATACTTGGTAACACAAAGTTACTAATAATCAAGCAAAAAATAAAAAAAAAATATAAAGAATCTATGTATTCCTTAAGGGGAAAATCAGAATTGAGAGGGTATTCAAAATCATTTCATACAAAGGTCAGTGGTTGGAAATGAAGGTGTTTAGCCTGTAGGAAAAGAAAAATTGGGAGGAATGAAAGCTGTCTTTAAGTGTCTGAAGGAAAATTATGTCGAACAGATAATTTTACTTGACTTTGGAGCGAGCAGAATTAGGAACAGGGGGTTCAAGTTAGATAGAGATTTTTTCTTGATGTACAGAAAAACTTTCGAAGATTAAAGCCACCCCAAAGCAGAGCAGATTATTACATAGAGTAGTCAATTCCCTATTTATTATTGGAGGTCATTAAACAGAGTCTTTATGACTAGATTGTTGGGAATATTGTATAGTAAGAAGATGGCATAATGGAAAGCAGTCTGCATTTTGAGTCAGAAACACAAGTTTATTTTTCTTCCCTAGATTCTAAACTGTATGTCCCTGGGAAAGTTAATAAGCCTCTCTCACTTTTAGTTTCCTTACCTATTAAATGGGGATAATAATAACACTAACTACACAGGGCTGTTGTGAAGACCCAATGAGCATTTGGAAAATTTTAAATAACCATACAAATACTAGGTCTTACTGGAGATTCCTGCTTCAGTTTATTGTACTATATCAACCCTGAGGATCCTTCCAGGTCCAAGGTTTTTCTGATGTCCCTGATAAATTAGAGAGTCCTTGCATGTTTCTTATGTCAGCAGCATTGTATTTATTTTGTTTATATTTATATATGCCTTTATCTCCCCAGTTAGACTGTAAGCTCCATATTTGTAGGGCTTGTTTAATTCTTTAAATTCATATCACTAGCATATATGATGGGGTCTGGTACCAGTAAAAGTTTAATAAATTCTTTCTGGCTGATTGATCATATCATAGAGGTGTGATCATTTCCTATTACATCACCAAACTGAATTCCTATACCAGCTACCCAGAACCAGCAAGCTGTGTTACACTACAGGTGCAATTGACAACATAGTGATTAGCGTAAATTGAATTTCACACCCATCAGTTTGAACAATTTGGAAATGAGACCCAGAAATCTCCTTTGTAGTAAAAGCCAACTCACCAATATGGTGCCCTGTGAGTGAAGAAGGCATTTATTCTCCAGAATATGATGAAACAATTTGGTAGTACTTTGAAGATCTGTGGTGTGCAAAGTGTTCCTTCTTTTACTGATTCCCACTTTTTGGCAAAGACATATGTAGAGATGTGGAACAATAACTAGCAATTGTTGCACCTAAGGAAGGTGACATGAAGGAAAGACTTCCTGAGGGTTTTTTTTTTTCCAGGGAAGGAAAGGGACAAGGAGGAGGGCAAAATGTGAGGAACTCACCCCATCTGATTGCTTCCTGTTTTAACTTTTATTTTTAGCAAGGTGTTAAGCTTTATTGTTTCTACGTTTTTGAAGGAAGGCAAATTCTGACAATGCTCTTTAAACTTAGTATTTGCTAAGTTTGGTGTCTTATGTCAAAACACTGGTGACTTACCTCTAGTTACCCCTCTTCAGATAATTACCTTAGTTGGGAAAACTGAGCCTATTTCCAAGTTAGGGAGGAGTAAATCAGAGAATGGAAGGAGGTATGAAAGGTGTGTGTGTGTGTGTGTGTGTGTGTGTGTGTGTGTGTGTGTGTGTGTGTGTGTGTGTGTGTGTGTGTGTGTGTGTGTGTATGTGTGTGTGTGTGTAAGAGAGGAGAGAGGGAGAGAGGGAGAGAGAGAGGGGGTATGCGGAGGGAGAGAGGGAGAGAGAGAGGTGGTGGAGGGAGGGAGAGAGTGGGAGATGGGGGAAGGGAGGGAGAGAGAGGGGGGAGGAAGAGGGAGAGGGAGAGAAGTTAAGGAGGGAGATGAGTAGGGTGACAAGGAATAAGACTGAAGAAGGAAAATAGAAAATCACAGGAAAGGGTTAGGTTCTTAATGATTTGTTGTAATGAAGGTATAGTTAACATTTCTTGATGTCATTTGAACTGGTTACATGGCACAATACTGGATATTGAAGAAAAAAACAGAGAAGATGTAGACCCTGTTTTATGGGAATATGGCAGGAAGAGAGAATTATTGCAATGTAGGTGTACTGAGATTGTGCTGCATAGGGAAGAAAGAAATCTTTTTTTTTTTTTTTAATTCCCAGATGGGGAGTAGGACTGTTATAACCAACATCTGTAATACATAATGAGGTCAACAAAGGTTGCCTCTGGGTTCTTATACAGTCTATTTTTCAGTTCGTAATTTTACTCTTAAATTCTATCCTGATGAGCTGCAGAGGCAGGAGCCTTAGGAAATAAATATTTTTACTCCAGCACCTGTCTTTTTAGAAATTAGGTGCATCGATTCACCATCTTTTCAAATCAGTTAAAGGTTTAATTGCCTATAAATCTGATCATCTTTTTCCTTAATGCCCTAGTCATATAAAAATTATATCCGAAAAGTATCATTTTTCCCAGTGTAATGTTTCTGCTATTTTTATATGATAGACCACTGGGCTTTTATTTTCTTTTTTGGAATCAACTTCTCCCTGAAAAAATGACAGCATTTGGGGTTGGATATTATCTTATCCCTACATTTCCATATAGCCTTGGGATATTGGCTATTATTATTAAAATAAAAATAATATTAATTTACATCATCCATCACCTTTTTTACTTGAAAAAATTACTTAATCACCACAGAATAAGTAACAGCTCATTCTATAAATGGAAACTGAACATATAAAGACATTTAATGCATATGTCTTTATTATAATAACACATGTGAATGTATATAGTTAAAAGCAAGAGAAGTTTCCCTTCTGGATACATACATGCATATGTGACCAGGTAGATGGATAGATCATGCATTTAAATATATCATAAAATTTTAACTTGAAATTCAAAAATTATATATACAAAAAATTATAACATTTACCTTATCCATAGGTTAAAGGAAATACTACATTGATTTAGTATAACATTAAATATGGAAATAAACTTTAGCTTGACATAATCTGGGATTTTTAAGTAGGGCAGACACGACTCAACGTCAGTATTAGCAGTTCTCTGAGATGACACAGAGGGAAATAAAAGGTCTATTTGTCCCCCAAATATTCACTCTGACAGCCTACCATAGACCCTGCAATTCTCATCATGACACTAATTATTTTCACTGAGATATTTTGTGTATATCATACCTTTTTAAAAACTTGTTTATTTGTACTTTTTTAGCGGTACTTCTCAGTGATGACTCAACCAATCAATACATCGTCAATATCTCAATGCAAATTGATTTTACGGATTTGTTATTCTGCTCACCCATTTTGTGGGGGCAAAGGACAGGTAAATTTTGATGACTGAGGAGTGGAGAAGGGAAAGTTATGAACAAGGAACTTCAAAAGGAGGAGTCTTGGTTCTCCAGGAGAGGCAAGTCTGATGGCATCTAGGTAAAGGGAACTGAATAAAGAAGGAGAGACGATTTGGGAGGAAAAAAAGGGATGTTCAAAGGACAGACTTCTCAGGTTTAAGATATCTTACCGGTAGTATTGTTTAGTGCATAGAGCATTATTTGATCTTAGATTTTAAGGACTTGGGTTTGAGTCTTTCCTCAGACACATATTTGTTGGGCAAACACTAGCAAGTCACAACCTAAAAAGGAGGGGAAGGTAGAAAAAAACCTTTATTAATGGCCTACTATGTACACTGCATTAAGAGCTTTACACTTTTTGTCTCATTTGATACTTGTAATCACCCTGGAAAGTAGGTACTATTTTTTATCCCCATTTTACAAGAGAGGAAACTGAGTCAGCGATGAAGTGACTTGAGCAAGGTTCATAAAGTTAATAAGCATGTCAGGCTATATTTGACCTCTGGTCTTTTGAACTTCAGGTACAGGACTCTATCAACTATGCCATCTCCTTTTGTATGCGTCCTAGTCATCTTTCCATTGAGATTACATCTTAGGTCTAGACAAAACTATTTTGCTCAGATTTGGTTGTGGTGGGAACATTTTGGGGTTCTCTCACTCTATAGTTTTTCTAACCTTCATTTTCTCCTTTAATTAAGACAATTAAAAGATTTTTTTACAATAACCTCATGAAAAGGTCAATCAAATGGATGAGGCCAAATTGGAAGAGGAATTTGTCCTTTTATGAAGTACGTAACAGTCTTCTCTGAGGTTCAGGTTTAACTTGACCATGTACTTAGCAGTGTTGGGAGAGGTTTACAGATGGGAAATCATTACTGTGCCCAGTCACCACTTATAAAGTTTACATGATTAATGTTCACTAAAAAGGTAGCACATGGTCTGGCCCCTATACTTGCTTCACCAGGGACATGTCATTTGGCAGAATGGCGTGTCTTTGTTACGTCTCTGTAAATATCCCTTGCTGTATATAGTGTAATAAGCATAAAGAACATCTATTTAAATAAAATGCCTCTAAAACATAGGAGTTTTGTTCTATTTTCATTTTGAAAAATCCTGAATGACAAGTTTTGCTTAGCTATTTCATGAAAATATTTACACAGTACTTACCTAAAATACTACAATCTAATTTTCCTTAGTGAGGTTTGCTTCCCCTGATATTCCCTATTCATAAACTTAGAAAGCAAAAACATAGCAAAATATAGTGGGGTTGTAAAACAAAACACAAACTGAGATAATCACTTTGGTGTGGAAGTTTTTGTTTTCTTGGAAATTAAAGAAATGGCGCTGGATATTGGACTATTTCAATATCTACTGAAGAACCATCTACATGGTCTGTATGACTCAGTGGGTCAAGAGTTCTGAAGCTGAAAGGAAGGGCAAATGACAAATGGAGATGCTTCTGGGATCAGCAAAGTGGTTCTGCGAAATCCCCAAATAAAATCATTGCAAAGGTCCCTGGAATTATGACCTTAGGTCACACCTCAGTGTAATCAAAGAGGGAAAGGATTGATATGGACAAAATTATAAGAGCTCTTTTCTTGGGAGCAAAAAAAAAAATGGAAGATAAAGGGGGTACTCATCTATTGGGTCATAAGTAAAGGAACAATATTGCATCATAAGAAATTATGAACTGGTCAGTTTCAGACTTCTATGAACTGATAAAGAGATATGTGAACAATTACAATGGATAGGAGAACCATTTCTACAATGACAACATTGTAAAGAAAAACAATTTTGAAAGATTTTACAAACCTGACCAATGCAATGGCAAACTGTGATTCCAGGGGACTTAAGATGAAGTAAGATATCCATTTTCCACTGGAGAAGTGACAGACTCAAGATGTGGAATGAGATATACATTTTTGGACCAGGCCAATGTAAGATTTTGATTTGCTTAACTATGCATATTTGTTATGAGGGTTTTCATTTTTGTTTGCTTGTTTTTAATTGTTTAATAGGAGAGAATGTGAAAGAAGAGAAAGTAAAAATTTGTCTATTGGAAAAAGTGAAGACATTAAAAAAACCCCAAAACTATAGCCTCAGGAGAAAGAGATTCCCTGACCCTACAGAAAGCAGTAATAACCTGGTTTCCTGTTCATTAAAATAGATCATTCAATAAAGACATACCTCCATTAGACAGTGAACACTTACTAGTTCAAAGCTCCCACAAAAATCCTCACCAAAGCATATGTAATGGAAATGCAGATTTAAAGATCTTCCCTGCCCCTAGCTTAAGTGCACCTGGAGCTTGTGGTGGGAGGCTTGTTTTTCAGGAAAGCCCACACCTTGATACTTTGTGATTGGGCAGTGGGTCAAGGAGGTTGTTACATTCTCTGAGCCAGGAGAAGGCTATATAAACCCTTAGGAGAGGCTTTGCTTTGGGGCTCCCTTTGAGAAGTGTTGTGTGATTTGACCAGATGAGACTCTGGGAAGCCGTTGTTGAGAGCACCCCCCCCCCCCGGCTTTGAAAACCCAGATGTTGATGCTTCCCTCTCTGGTAACTGTGATTTGGTATTGATATAATGGTTGGACAGTTTGGAAGCCTGTCTGTTTGATCTGTAAGTTCTGTAACTCTGAAGTTTGGGGTGCTGACCTTTTTCCCCTGAACTAGGTAATGTGTGTTTGTTTTATTAAAGTAAGCTTGTTAACTGATTTTGAGTTGCTTTCCTTTTGAAAAGCAGATCTAAGAACCTGTGTTGGCAGTCACCCTGGGGATATTGGGGTGCTTGCTGCTACAGCATATCTCTTTGACTCATTTATGTGACTCCTTTTTCAGGATAACTGGTCACCCAGAACTATTCTACTAGTCCTGAAGGACTGACTGGTAAAGCCTATGCAAGAATGAGCAATGCTGGTTGATTCAAGGAATCATCCTGGGTTATACATTTATCCCTTCCACATCACAACTTTCCCTATGGTGGTTTTACTATATTGCAGGTTGGCATAAGAAATTAAATAGGAATTTTTGGGGGAGTTTTGTGGAAGCCACAGATGACAAGCAAAGACCAGTAGATGATACAGGAAAAAAAAGTTTAGAACCTCAGAAATACATAACACATATGTATAGTATTGTATGATATCAACATATGTTATCTTTTAATAGCATAATAATTCAGACTTCTTCTCTGGTATGAAGGTAGGCACAACAATTTTTATACGGATTTTCCAGATCCCAATAAGTGAATCACTGGGATCAAAGGGAACTAAAAGGTTGGCCTTGAGCTTAATGGAATTGGTTTTGTGCTGTGACATAACCATAAAGAATGCCTTGCTAGCAACACTCTGCTCTCTGTGACATTGACCACAATAAGCCTGTTTCAAAAACATCCAGGGCTGGGTTTGAGTTTCAGGGTTGATCCTTAAGCAAGATTTCACTGTTTGAGACATTGCTGTTGATAGTGGGGCAGATGCCAAAAAAGCAGTGAGTGCTAGAGAGCAAACATAAGGCTCCTCCTTTCTCTGATTTAATCTTGTTGGCTAAATCCAACTTCTTCCAGTGTTACTGTGCCATATGAAGAGCTTACAAGCAATACGCATAGGAATGTTTTCAAGGAAAAGCCCCAAGCATTGGTCCCTGAATGTTGATTTTTAACTACATCTCAACATGTTTGAACAAAATGGTTTCATAAAGCAGCATTATGCCAAATGTTCTAGATTCTAAGGGACTATCTCTTATATTTTGATAGTCAATGAATAAACATTTATTAAGTTCCTACGTTGTACCAGGCATTGTTCTAAGTGCTGAGGATAAAATAGGAGAAAAAAAAAAGAGTCCCTGCCCTCAGAAAGCTTAGCTGAAGACTGGAGAGTACTTTTCAAACTACCTTTTCAGCAAGAAGTCAGGAAGAAAAGAGACTCGGTGAGGATCAAAATGACAAGTGGTGTTGTGGGATAACACTAATACATACATATAGATGTACAGACTTGGCTGTGTGATTCGGTACAAAGCATTTAACCCATTTGCCTCAGTTTCCTCATCTGTAAAATGATCTGGGAAGGGAGATGGCAAACCATTCCCCAGTATCTTTGCCAAGAAAATTCCAAATGGGATCACAGAGTCAGATATGACTGAAAACCAATTATAAATACATTAACATATAAATGCACAATACATATATATACACATACATAAACATACAAATACACAGATGTGTATATGTGTGTTTATATGTATGTGTGTATCTCTCTATAAATGTATGTATAGATGTATGCATATGTATATGTATATATGTATGTATATATGTATGTGTGTGTGTGTGTGTGTGTGTGTGTGTGTGTGTGTGTGAGATGTAGTTATGTCCAGGGTTAAGACAAACTAGTCTAGTGGTGTGCTGAATAAATACCAGTTTCTACATGCTTTGAATAAAGAATTATGTTAAATGTATAGAGATCATGAGGGGTATGTGGGTGTTTGTTTTTTTCCCTGAGATTCAGATATAAGTATTTATATAGAATGCTTTGGATGTACCCAAGCATACCCCATGTCAAAAAAAAGAGTATTTTATATATTTATTTTAAAATGTGTTTGTAAGTAAAGTTTAGTTGTTCATTTAAAAGCTTAATTTTTTTTTAGTTTGACAAATAAAAATGCCATCATGATTTAGTATTCAATAAATATTTGCCTTAAACAAAAAAAACATTCAATTCCCTGGAGGCATACCCTAATGAAAAGTGCTGTGAATATCAGGTTCTTTTCAGCTCTTTTGGATAGCTTCAATCAGTGCTTAATGACTCTGGGTTTAATTAGTTAATACAGGCAATAAAAAAGAGAGGCTTAGGATAGCAAGGTACAAGTATAAACCCTAGTAGAAAGGCCAGTGGACCAGTAACCAAGAAATCTAGGTTCTAGTCCTAGATTTCCTACTAACTAATTGAATGATATTGCACAAGAGTTTTAATCTCTTTGAGACAGAATATTCTCAACTGTGGAATAGGAAAAACTTGATTAGATTATTTGCAGGACTTTCTTGAGAATGAGTTAATGGATATGAAAACATTAAAAAAAAAACCCAAACCAACAAATAGTATGTGTTAGTATACAACTGAAAGATAATGTATCCACCAACCATCTGACCTTTTCTTCCCTTCACTATTAACCTTGAAAATGTTGCCTATTCCATTCATGATAAAAAAAAAAGTTATCTATCTCCAGAGAAAGAACTGATATTGTCTGAATACAGCATACTATTTTCCATTTCTTCCTTCCTTCCTCCCTTCCTTCCCTCTTTCCTTCCCTCCTTTTCTTCCTTCCTTCACAAAATGACTGATATGTAAATGTTATACATGATTACATATGTATAACCTATATCAATCAGAGTGCTTATTGTTTCAGGAAGGGGTGGGTGGGAGGGAGTGATAGAATTTAGCACTCAAAACAACAAAAAAAATCTAACAAATGTTAAATTTGTTTTTTTTTTACATATAATTGAGTTAAATAAAATATTATTTTTTAAAAACTTGCTTATACTCTATTCTTACATTTCCTCACCACCTATTCTTTTTTTGACCTGGCTCCCTGATCCACCCAGGTAACTGAAATTTCTTTTCCAAGGCCACTCCAACAAACTCCTAATTGTCAGATTCAAGGAATTTCCTCATAATCCTCCTCTTCTACTTTTGTATAATTTTGAAGCTCTCTTGCTGTCTCCTCCTTTTCCATATTTTCTCTTACCTTGCCTTTAGAGATACTACATTTTTGTTGTTCTTCTGATTTTCTTACCACTTCTTTTATTCTAGCTCCTCTTTTTTCCTCATGCTCCCTTAAAGAAAATATTCCTCAAGACTCCTTCCTCTTTACATTGTCTCCTGTGGCATTTCCATCCATTTTCATAACTTTAACTTTGTTCTAACCTAACCTCAATATGAAGTTCTCCATCCACACTGCTAGCTGCCTATAGGACATCTTTGCTTGGGTACCCCACCAACCTCTCAAATTCACATGTTCAAATGTTGATATTTCTGGCATGGTATCACTTAGTCTATTTTAATCAAACTCTTATGCTTTTCTTCCATCTTTATTACCTTTCATACTGAATGTGGTATGAATATCTATCAATAACTTAGCATTTTGTAAAACTTAAATAGAGACTGTTCAGTTGTTGTAGCAGCAAGCACCCCAGCATGCTCAGGGTGGCTGCCAACACAGGTTCTTAGATCTGCTTCTCTAAAGCAAAGCAACTCAAAATGGGTTAACAATCTTGCTTTAATCAATCAAATATATCATTTACCTGGTTCAGGGGAAAAAGTCAGTACCCTGAAATTCAGAGTATACAGACAGAAACATTTTAAACAAACAAGCCTCCAACTGTCCAACCATTACATCCATACCAAATCACAGTTACCAGAGAGGGAAGCAATAGCATCTGGGTTTTCAAAGCTGGGTGGCTCTCAAGGGTTGCCCTGAGTCTTATCTGGTCAAGTCATGCAACACTTCTCAAAGTGAGCCTCAAAACAAAGTCTCACATCAGGGCTTATGTAGCCTTTTCCCAGCTCAGAGAATGTAACAACCCTCTTGACACACTGCCGGATCACAAAGTATCTCCTGAGAAACAACCTCCCCCACCACTCTCAGGCTCCAGGTGCTCTTAAGCCTAGGGGCAGGGAAGATCTTAAAAAATTTACATTCCTATAACAGTTGTTTCTGACTCTTTCTGTCCTGAGATATACTATTCAAGGGATTTTCTAGGCAAAGATACCTGAGTACTTTGCCATTCCCTTCTCCAGTTGATTAAGGCAAGCAGAAGTTAAGTGACTTGCCCAGGACCATCCATCTAGTAAGGGTCTAAGGCTGGGTTTGAACTCAGGCCTATCTGACTCCAAGTCCAGCATCCTGTCCCTGATCCACCATGCTATCTCCTAAATTGAGACTTACTTTCAAGCTATTATTATTATTATTGTTATTATATGACATCTATCCTTCTAACTCTAAAATGAATGAACATAATGCTTAGGAAACCTGTCTGCATAGGTAGAGTATGCTAGTAGAATGGAATTTGAGCCTGAATGCCAGGTGTAGCAGCTTGAACTCATTAGACATTTTGCAGAAGACTACATATCCAAAGAGAGAGAAGACCCAGAACCTATTCTCAAAGTTATATACTTTATCTACAGTAAAAAAAAAATGTCAAGAACTATCTTATGCTGAAAGATTCAAGCCTCTTAAGGAATCTGTAAATTTTATGACATAGTGATTCCTAGGAATGAAGAATTCTTCAACTGGTGATGGTGCTACCTGGTATGTGATGGAAAAGGATGATGAGGCTGAAGGCTGGGCTCTAATCCCTAGAATCTGGAGTAATAATCATGGTCTCCTAGAGGCTGTTCTGCTATTAGTCCAGGCCCTTTCATTAGGCTCTTAAGTTCATGATGGGCATAAAGACTTGCTAAAAGTGATGTTTTAGGAAGATTAAAGGAGGAAGAGAATCAGGAAGTAGGGCAACCAGTTAGAAAGGTGTTGTAAGAATCTACACATGACAAGGGTGAGAGAGGAATGTGGGGTATTAAGAGAGGAAGGATATTTTGACTACCAGATCATATAAATGGGAGGTTAAGATGCACATCTGGATATACACAGAGTTAAAGGTATGACATGGGGAAGGAAAATTACCCGTGGGTTATGTGAAGCATTTCTGATTCTTACAGCATACAGTATTTGTAGCTCTATCACCAGAGACAGTGTAGCTTAGTGAAAACTAAGCTAATTTATGTGGACTTGGGCTCGTCACATCTCTGACACATACTGACTATGCGATTGCTGGTAATTTATTTAACATTTCATTGCCTTTAGGCAACTCTTTAAGATTGTCAAGTGTTGATTTGCATGGGTAGAGAGAATTTCCATAATGGGGAATCTCCAATACCAATTAAGTAAAGGGTCTGGTGCAAAACCCAGCAAACAGAAAAATCAAAAACAAACCAAAACCAAAACCTCCATCACCACAGTGTGGACCACTCTCTAAGGTATCCTATTTATCCTGATTTAAGGATGATTTGCAGTGTTCTTTACTCTTACAATTGTTTGCCAGAAGTTCTTGTTTCTTTTTTTGGGGGGGGGTTATAGATAAAAGCAGGGGGGGAGTGGAAAATCGAGAAATACAGAAGTATGATAAGGGTATTTCAGATAGTTAATCTCATTCTTACTTTTCATTTCTTTCTGTACATCCTGAGCAGGAGGTCCAAGTGGTCATTGAGAGAAGAGGAACATGGCAGACATGAGAAACACACTTAATATAAGTATAGCTTTTGAAGAGACCTTAGAATTTACCTAATCCGATTTCTTAATTTTGTAGGTGAAGAAACTGAGACCTAGGGAGATTATATGACATGCCAATGTCATACAACTATTAACAGAGCTGAGATTCAAATTCAGAACAAATGATCCCAAGTTCACTGCTTTTTTCCATTGTATCAGGGATACCCAATAAGTCCTTATGCTAAGAATCTCCTGTTAATTCTAGGGTTTTTGCTCAGCATCAGTCAGAAACTAGTTGCCCCTGTAGGCTCTTAGTCATCCCTCTGGCCTGAGCTCCTATGCCTCTGGCAAGAGAGCCAACAACATTCAGCAGGAAATACAACAGAGGGGAAGGCAAACCTGATCACTCATTGGTCCCCCTGGAAATGAACTAAAGGAACAGCTTTTCATAGGATGATAGGATTTAGAGCTAGATAGGATTTAGGAGAGTTCAATCTCCTGATTATATGGAATTTATAAGTAGAAATGTAATGGAGAGAAATTGACAGATATGAGAATCACATCTAATAAATATAGAGCAAGGGTTCTTGATTGGTTTTGTGTCATAGATTCCTCTGGAAGTCTGGTGAAGTCTATGGACTCCTCAGAGTTATGTTTTTAAATGTTGTTGGAAAAAATGAGCAAGGAGATAGCACAGTGGAAGAAGTCCTGGCCCTGGAGTCAGGAGGACCTGAGTTCAAATATTGCCTCAGTACTAACTGTGCCAGAACTTCTGGCAAATCACTGTAACCCTATTTGCCTCAGTTTCCTTATCTGTAAAATGAGCCGGAGAAGGACATGTTAAACTATGCCAGTATCTTTGCCAAGAAAACAGCAGATGGGATCACAATGAGTTGGAAATCACTGAAATGACTCAATGACAACAAAAAGAAAATAACTCCAGGGAAAATGTTAAATTTCAGTTAGGAGTTAGTGAAACTACAGATGTATTTTCACCCCTCAATCAAGTTCACAGTCTGCCTGAAGTCTAACCACAGGCCCCTTAAGGATACTTTTACACCAGTTTGAGAAACCATGATCCAAATGAGCCTAGAAGTCATTTAGTCTAATTCCTTCATTTCACAGGTGAAGAAATTGTGGTCCAGAGAAGTCAAGTGGGTAAAAACACCCTGCCTTAGAGAAATGTACATATTATCCTTGCTGTAGAAAGACTATTAGCCTTGGAATCAGAAAGGTAGGGATGGAAATCTCAGCTCTGATCATTATTTGATATGTGTACCTGGCCATTTG
Source organism: Gymnobelideus leadbeateri (assembly GCA_011680675.1). NCBI lineage: Eukaryota > Metazoa > Chordata > Mammalia > Diprotodontia > Petauridae > Gymnobelideus > Gymnobelideus leadbeateri. The sequence goes on from WOXC01004349.1 coordinate 245,032, forward strand.
ACTTCATTGAGACTCAGTTTCCTCATCTTTAAATGGTGATATTTATACTTGGTGATTGTGAGGAAAGTGCTTTGTAATCAAAGTGTTATTTATTAGACTGTTATTATTAGACCATAACAATCTTACCTAATATTTTAAACCTTGTTCTTTTCCACCTGTCTATGATGACCCCAATGGTTTTATGACATGGCAAGCTGTGCCTAAATTCCTAGCATACCATCAATGCCCATTTAACTCTGTGCTATACTCTCTACATTTTGGTGGGATAATCATAGCTATTTGTTATATTGTAACAGTAATGAAATTTGAAGATCCTTTGTATTGCTAACCTAAGAGGTACTTCGCACCTAGTTTCAAATTAAGCAGAAGGTATGAACCCCTGTTGCTGACATAAGAAGGAAGGGACTGAACAGGGGACCCCTGTTGCTGACATAACAGGAAGGGGCTGAACAGGGGACCCCTGTTGCTGATATAACAGGAAGGGGCTGAACAGGGAGGAGCTATATTGTATATAAGGAAGAACGCAAGCTGGACAGTCAGAATTTCCTGGGGTAAGCAGTGTGGAGGCAGGGCAGCTGCTGCTGGACTGAAGATTGAATTGACAATTGAGAAGAACTGAGAAGAGGAATGAGAATTGAGAAGTGAGACAGAATTTCTTGGAGCAAGCAATGTGGAGGATGGATAAAGTGATTTCGATTTTGAGAATGGAGCTTATGGTGCTGAGGATTTCAGGGGGGCAGCTGGAGCTGCTGAAAACTGAGGAAGCATGACTATGGTACCTGTATTTTCTACAAATGTTGTTGTGACTTTGTTAATGTGCATGAATGTTCTTGTGGCTTTGTTAAGCCTTGTGTTCTCAGGAACAGAAACTGTGAAGGATTTGAGATGGACTGGACACTGTGAGCTTCAATGTGGAGCAGGAACTGCATGGAGAGCTGCACAAGGAACTGGGAGCTGTCTGCTTTTGAACCATGGTGACAGTTTGGTGGATTCAGGTAGGAGTTACCTGCCTTGAGTCAAGATGAAGAGACCTTGGATACCGAGTGGTGAGTGATGAAATTGTAACTTACTCGTGACTGAGGGGTGGATGGCCTGTGGATTCTCCACTACCCCTTAAGAAGGTACTGATAAATGTTTATTATATTTGAATGAGTAGTGACTGATGATTGAATAGTGGCTGATGAATGGTGACTGATTTGTGACCTCCTTAAGGATGACTGATATATTGAATTACTAAATGATTGGCTTTGCTGAAAACTATGTGACTACTTTGGTGAAAAGTATGTGGCCATTTTAGTGATACGTTGTTGAGTTTTGACAAGGTGAATGCTGTATTTTGATTTTCTGTGACAAATTAGAACATTGTGAATTAGAACAGAATGAATACCTTGATTTTCTGTCAATGTTTTGCTCTGATTTGTTATTGAAAAAATAGAGTTCGCTATACTATGTAAGCAGAACCTTGAAAGCTATTCACAGCAGCAGTCCTCTGGAAAGCTGCTTGTGCTTGGCTTTACATATATACACTGGGAAACTGAACCCAGAGTATATTGGCATTCACTAAAAAAATAAAACTTCTTTTAAAGTTTACATGCTCATACCTTCCTTTCTAATGTTGCATTTTATCTACTCCATATGTATCCTGGATGTAGCTATTATATACATGTTCTCTCCCCAATTAGAATGTAAGCTCTTTGAAGGCAGGAGTCATTTTTGCTTTTTCTTTGTACCTCCAACATTTAGCATATAATAAACAATTAATAAATGTTTGCTGATAAACTTTTCTATAGTAGATACGCTATTGAAAAGTTATATGCTAAGCCAATTTTATTAATTAAATCATATTTAAGAGATTTCAAACTCCACATTTAATGGAAACCTTTCCAAAATTATTTTTGAAAAACAAACAATCACTCCTTAAAGTTTCTATTTTATAAGTTCCTATTTTGTATTGAGATCTTCTTTAGTGTGGGACAATTCTATTATTGCTTTGTGGAGAAATAGATGATAGGGCTGAGCAGTTGTTTGCTGTAGAAGCCACTCTTTTTGAAGGGGCAACTTAACTGTGGCCCTTGGAAATGATATCTCTAGGATTAATGAAGTCAGTACATATTGGGAGACAGTGTGATGCTGTGCAAAGATTTGGAGATACAGGGCATGTAGCTTCAAATACCAACTTTGTCACTTACTACCTTTGTGGCCCTGGGTAAGTCACTTGATCTCTATTTGCCTCAGTAAATTAGTAAAAAAAGATGATAGACTAGATGAACTTCAAGGCTCTTTCCATTTCTAAATCTATCATCCTAAGAAAGTTAGTTAATAATATGTTTTAAAATTTAACAGAGGAACTTTCATTGCTTGCTTTGTATCACTGAAAGCTCATTTCATTAAATTAAATCACCAATTTTCCATTTCCATTAGTCATACATTTACCATAACCATAGTATTTATGCTTTGCATTCCTCTAAGAATAGTAGCGCCTTTGATTCGAGTGCATCTGGAGGTCTGAAATCTTTTCTCATCATGACAAAGGATTGTAGACTTTGGGGATGGGCGTTAGAGGTGAATCAGTGGGAGATGACTTGGAAAGCAACCATCAAGGAGACGTTGTACAGTATCATTCTGGACTTCCTGTCGATTGCTCTAACTTTAAACTCCTGTTTTTTATTCAAGTACTGAGAAGAGGTGTAGGACTAACCCTGAACCATGTAACTCCCAGAAAGCAATATTCTAACAAGAAGCTCAATTTTACTTTACAAGTTATTAAACTATATTGGTTTTCTGGATGAATTAAGATCATTGATAGAGATGATTCATCAATTGTAGTAAAAGCTTAATAAGTAGCGTTAATTAATTTTTCCCCTTGTGGAGTGTGTTTGCCAGTGATTGGTTTTTTATGAGGAGAGAAATTTTGCTGCTTTTGTTTTTGCCTTCTCAAAAAGAAAAAAAAAACGATCTATTCCCACAGCTGCATGAGAACTGGCTATAAATTAACGGTTAGGTTGCTTAGCTCATTAAAAAAGGTAGCAGTTTGATACTGTATTATTATTGCTGATTATTTCCATGGTAGGGGAAATGTATGACTATTTCTTGCCAACCTGCAGGTGGTAATCATTGAGAATAATGGGTCTTAAAGATGCCAGGAGAAACCCATTGCAGAGGGGAGAAATACACACAATAAGGAAACTAGCAAATGCTGTTTCAGTTTAAGTACCTACATGATCAACAATATCATAAAAACATGCTATTTATTTTAAAGTACCTTTTTGCAATTACATGTTTGCTTTAGTATTACGTACACATATAGGACTTATGTATATGTGGTTCTTAGCCCAATGCTAGCAAATATTACAATATGACTAAGTGGGTGTCACATAGAATAATAAAATGTTAGGGCTGAATGGAACTTTATTGATCATCGGCTACAACCTTCTGTTATAGATGAGGAAATTGAGGCTGTGAAATTAAGAGGTCAGGGTAAATTGTACTCTTCTTCCTAAAGTATACATTTCTTGAAGGCATGGAGAGTAATATGAATCTTTACATTTTCTCCAAATGCCTAGTTATCCCATTGTCTTGCAGAGAACCATTTAATGAATGTTTATTGAATGGATGTCCAAGTTCATATAGAAAATAATTGGGAGATCTTAGGTTTTCTTCCTCTTACTCCCATATGCTTCCCAATATACTATGTGCTTTTCAGTATAATTATTCAAATCAACCAGTCATAGTGTATTGTATAGGGCAGAAGTCTCTCCCTTAAACCTTGAATTAAATTATCTATCTTTGGATACCTTGAAAATACTTTCCCCATATACCAGAGGGACAGTTTTTAAACTGGCAAAACTTTGTTAGAAGGAGAGAATTTTGTCATATATTGTGTGAAACTACCTTTACTGGCACTGCTCGGTTGCATTTTGCCCCAGGGAAATTACTAAGAGTTATTGGGACAGTGGATATTAGACATTTCAGAATATGTATTGGACTGTCCTAAATATTCCCAGTAGAAAAATGTCTCCATGCACTATACCTTTTGACAGGTGAGTAGGCTGCTAGTGGTTTAAATACCATCATCACTTCATGTGGACTTAGCCAGTATCTGGATTCAATCCAAGAGAAGGTTGGCTTCAGGGAAGTTGGCAATTTCTTTGCAGGAGTGTGAAGAAGGCCTTTCTTGTTGTATTTGTGCATATAGCAACTAGAATGGGGAAGGGAGCAGGAAGCAAAGCTTCCCAGGATAAGTCAACCTTTGGAGACTATTGGTAGTCCCCTGATAGGAAGTAGGGAGAGCTTCAAAAGAGAAAGAACACATCTTACTAGAACTGGTAGTAGTTTATACAATAAACACAGATGAAGTGAATGGTGAAAGAGTCTTGAAGATGTTCAGATTGGCAATAATTGAGACTATTAGGAAGATGTTAAAACTTTAGGGAGTAGAGAAGCAGGAAGTCTAGACTTGAGGACCAGAAGCACTTGGAGAAGAGGTAGATAGAGGAAAGTGGGATGCCAAAAAGAGATAACATAAAGACCCGGAAGAATAACTACTTAATCTGACAATTTAATTTAGCATTAGACCCTACTTCTATCAAAGTAATCAAAACAAAATCACTATTCCTGTCCTTCCATAGAATTACATTCAATCATTTATTTATGCAACAAATACACACATGTATGTACACATACATAAACATACATAAACATACATACATACACTTAATGTATTACCAGGCACTCTGCTAAGCATTACCACAGGAGAGATAAAAAACAAAAGAAAAAGAAAAAAAGTGATACATAATCCTTGTCCTCATGAATATTACAGTCTAATAAGGGAGATTATTTGTGTACACAAATAACTACAGTGCAAGGCATAATGTAAATACACATTAAAAGACGCAGAATACTCTATTAACTCAGAGTAGGAAAGAGCATTTATTGCTTTAATCTAGAATACTCAGGGAAAACTCCTCCATGGAGGGGTTTGCATTTAAGCCAGACTTTAGGAAAATGAGGATATGGGAAAGATCACAGGGTTACAGACTGAGAATGCTAAGGGAGCTTTCAGAGGTCTCTTAGAGGCCCTGGAGGCTAATCCCCTCCCTGTATTTTATAGATGAGGAAATTGAGGCAAACAGGGTTAAGTGACTTGTCCAGGGTCACACAGTAAGTGTTTGAGGCCAAATTTGAACTCAGGAAGATGATGAGTCTTCTTAACTCCGGCCTAGCACTCCATCTACTTAGTATATTATACTTTTGCATAACTGATTTCCCTCATAAGCCTATGTATTTTATTTTGTGAATTTAGAAACATTCTGAAGAATCCATAGTCTTTATGAGGCTGCCCCAAAGGACCATGACATTAAAAAAATTAAGCACTTTTTCTCTAGGTTCTTGGGATAAGAGAAAAAGCAAATATCATTGAGTACTTTATTATGTGACCACTGCTATGAGGGATATAAGAAATGTAAATGTCTCTGTTCTCAGAGAACATAAGTCTAATTAGGAATAAGGGCTCAGAAGCTCAGGTGGTGCTTCCAGGATGTCTATAAAGTAGCAACTTCATCACCTCAAATTCATAACTTTTTTATCCCTTTGCAAGAGAATTAACCTAGTTCTCCATCTGGAGGTCGTAGTGAGGGATGAGATAGTTCTGGGACTAGGAAAAGATGGCTAATGTTCTCTATGGAGTGTCAGTATCCTACTATAGATCACCTCTACCAACAGTCTGATGTATGGTAGGTAATGCAGAACACGCTCTTTAATTTTGTTTCTTTTCCTAAAGTAAACTTTGAATTCAAACAGATTATTTTCTTCCTGTAATGACCTCTGTAAAGACATTCTATTCTGCCACAACTTTTTGCATCGGCCCATGAAATCCATTTACAAATTACCCCCTTGTACAACTGTTTGCCAATATGACTTCCCAATGCATCTTCAACTCTACTCTCTGTTCCACCATCACTGGACTTAAGAAGGGTATTGTTTATATAGTTTATATATACCTAGCTTTCCATTAACAAAAAAAGGGAAGAAGAGAATGCCATGCCTTGAGTATCATAGCATATTAGAACTGAATGGAAACTTTAAGATTCTCCAGTCTATCCCTACTCACTTTACAGAAGGGAAAACTGAGATCTACAGAGTTAAAATGTCGTATTCAAGGTCACAAGTTAGTTACCAGCAAAGCAAGGACCAGAAACCACATTGCCAGATTTTGAATCTACTGCTTTTTCCTCTATCACACATTTCTTTTTTGACATTATTTTGCTTGCTTTTAAATAAGTTTCTAAGCCTTGCTTACTGTAATAGCTGATTTACATAATTTCTGCATTTTTCTATGAAAGGACAAAATAAGGAAATTATAGCATATTCACAATTCACAGTCACCACCATTTTCTTTTTTTGGTATCAGAAAATTGTTTTACTATGATTTGGGATATTGCTACTCAACAGCAGAATGTACACCACATAATGTGTTTTCAGAGAAACAGATGCTGATTAGTATTTCATGCAGGAATTTTTATTAAGAGCAGTTAAAAATGCCCCATGAGCCAGACAACCCCATGACATTATTCTGAAGGTGAGTATAGAATAACTTTTCAGCTATGAATCTGTTGACAATAAAGATCACATATACCATTTCCCTTTCTCAAATTAGAAAAGCAAAAGTATCCCCACTTCTGTGTACTTTACATTTCAGGGAAACTGGAACTACTCACTATCTTACCATTCCATAAACTGGTTCTGCCATACTCTGTTTCTGTGTCTTGGCTCACTGGTGCTAATCTACCAGGAATTCCATCTTCTCTTTTTCCTCTCTCCTCCTTCTACTCCTTCAGCTCTCATGGATTTAACTATCATCTCTATGCTGAGGAGTCTGAAATTTACCTATTCTATCCTAATTACCTCCTCTGATCTCCAAACGTGCATCTCCAACTGCCTTTCAAATATCTGAAAATAGATTTCCAGTGGGCATCTTAAACTTTAGGTGTCCAAGACTGAACTCATTATATTTCCCTCTAATTCCTTGCCCCTCACCTCCCAACTTTTCATTACTATCAAGGGCAACCCTACTTACCCAATCTCCAAGGCACTTAATCTAGGTGTCAATTTTATGTTGTTACTCTCTCACCTCCCATTTCTAATCTGTTTCCAAGTTGTGTTGATTTTACCTTTGCAATATCTAATACACCTCTTCTCTTCCCAGATATTCCTAAGACACTGGTGCTAGGTCTCATCACACTATGCTTAGACTGTTGTAATAACTTGCAGGTGGGGCTGTCTGCTTCAGGTCTCTCCTCATTTCAATCCATCCACCAATCAGCCACTTAAATCCATTCTGATACCCAAATGATTTTCCTGAATCACAGGTCTGGCCATGTCACTTCCCCTATTCGCTAAACTCCAATGGCTCCCCATGACTTTCAGGATCAGATAAAATCCTTTGCTATTCAAGAACTTTCATAATCTAACTTCCCCCATCCTTCCAGTCTTCTCACTCCTTATTTTTTGCAACTTACTCTTCAATTCTGTGACACTGGCTTCCTCACTCTTTCTTTAAGAAAACACTCAGTTTCTTGACTCTGGGCCTTTCCCCTGCCTGTCCCTAGTAACTGGCATGCTCCCTCCTCATCTCTGCCTACTGGCTTCCTTCAAGTCCCAACTAAAATCTAGAAGAAGCCTTCCCCAAATGTTTCTTAATTTCAATGCTTTCCCTCTTTCATTACTTCTTATTTTTTCTGTATTAGCTTGTTTGTAAATATTTGTTTACCTGTATCCCCCATGAGACCATGAGCTCCTTGAGGGGAGGGATTGCCTTTCTCTTCAGTCTTTGTGTCTTAATAGGTACTGAAGAGATTCAATGATAAACTGAAATGCAACACCAAGGATTCTAAAAGAGTTGAGGATTGGAGCAACTAGGTGGCCCAGTGAATAGAGCACTGACCCTGGAGTCAGGAGGATCTGAGTTCAAATACGGTGTGAGAATAGATTATGTGTTGACATCCTCCCTCTAATTACTTAATATCTATCCCATTTTTAAAGTCCAGCTTAATTATCACCTCTTCTATAAAGCTTCCCCTGGTCATACTATTCCATAATGATTTCTTCCTCATTGAAATATGACATATATTTTCTATACTACTTGTTTTGAATTTATAATTTATTACTTTGAATGGTTATTTTTGCATATATCTATATCAACCCATCTATATCCATAGATACCTATATCTAGATATCTACTCTAATCTACAGATATCTATCTAGATATCTATCTATTTATGTATTTATATATTCTTATCTCCCCAACTACAATGGAAGATACTTGAGGATAGGGACCATGTTTTAGGACTATTTACTTATATAGAAAAAAAGTGAGTATTTGTTCATCTATTTTAAACAGAACACAAGGATGAGAATATTGGCTGGATGTTGGAATTCTATATACAGTGACAGGAATGGAAAAGATGAATCTGATAACTACATAAACCAGATAGAATTTCCCCTCAGATGAACTTTCTTGTGAAAAACATAAGCATGAAAATAAAAAAAGGACACCTCCAAGCTTGATATCTTTATAGGTTTCCCATTTCTAAGAACGCTTTTTCTAGATTTCATTTTAGAGGAATTATTTTAACCACAGTACCAGAACTAATGAAAGCATTCATGCCCCGATGACATTACTCTGTTGTGTCTGTTAGGGGAGGTTCATATTTGAACTAAAGGCAGAGACAAAGTTTGATCAAAAGTATATTAACCTTAACAAGGAAATGGAGAAAGGAAGAATGAGAAGTGGGGTTTATGAGGGAGGAAAAATTGGGAAAGTTATAATTACTGTGGAGCGACAAAGTGTCAAAGAATACATTGAACTTTGGGCCATAATGGAACTGGGGCTGAAAGAACAGTTAAGCAAAGGATATTCTGGAAGTGACTTCAGCATTCTCTTTTAACTGACATGTGGTGACATGCGGAAGACCCTTGTAGAGAGGATGTATAAGTGGAGGCCATGGGAGGTTTCTGCAAGTGATGCAATGACAATAGTAACCTTGGACTTCTAGGAATTCTTAAACCCTTTGACTCTACAAGTGACTAACCACTAATTCTTTTACCTTTTTATTCTTTTAGCCTTCTAGGTAATCTCCCTGCCTCCAGTTTCTCTCTTTTCTAATTCATCTTTCATATTGCTGCCAAAAGAATCTTTCTAACACACTGGTCTGATTCTAACATTAGCTCCCCCACACACACACTTAAACACTTTTTGTGGCTCCCAATTGCTTCCTGGAGAAAGTATGAGCTACAAGGCAGGCATTCTAGGCCTGCTGCTATCTGAATCCAACCTTCCTTGCTACCATTAATCTTCACTTCCTTTTTATGAGTACTCAGTTGCAGGCAAACTGGACAACACCCTGACCTACCATCTCCTCCCTTCAAATCTTTGTCTACATTATCTCTCATAAGGGAAAGAGACTCTTACTACTCACCTTCACTTATTGACATTCATCCCTTCACCTCTTCAGAGCTCAACCCAACTACTTTCTCCTTCACAAAGTCTTCATTCATTCATTCTTCCACCCAAGTGGAACGTCCATGCTTGAGACTCTTAGACTACTCTGACCTCTTCTATCATTTTTAACTGAGGTTAATAGTGCTTATGAACACATAGTTGTTTGTGTTTATACATACCTCTTATAAGATCAGAAACTCTTTGAGGGGAGAAATAATACTGTTTTTCATATGGGTATTCCCCAGTCCTTAGCACACAGCAGAAAATTAATAAATATTTGCTGAATTGTTAGATGAATGTTCTCTGAGAAGTGTTTGGGAACTTGAGTGATGTGTATATCATCTGTTATGTCTCTGAGTGTTTACAATTGTCATGATTTACTGCTCCAGAGTCCAGACACATGGTCTGGGGAGCTAAGGTCTAAGGTCAAAAGTTCTGTTTCAGTTTGAGAGCAGATTATCCAACTATACCCGCTTAACTCCCTGCCCCATCCCTATTAGAAGATGCCATATTGCAGCCTCTGGGACATAACGAATGTCTTTCAAAGGCCTTCTCCAAAGCTGATTATGGTCCACTGGGTTTCCAAAGCATTCAGACTATACACACTGAATTTGTAACGTGAGGTCCAAGCTGACTTCCTTAATCTAATCAACTCTAAAATACTTACTTTAGAGGGCTAATAGCCTCTTGAAGAAACTTGGGGCTGTTCCACATTTCATTTACATGATGGATGAGATGTGAAAATGGATTAAGTGGTAGATGAGCACCTTGGGACTGAAAGGAAAATGATCTCAGAGCTTGTCTACATCCCAGCTACTTCAGCTGAAATGGGAAATGGACATAACTCCATGTTATTAGAGTAGCTGTTGGCAGAGAAGAAGTAATCTGCTGCTTTGGTTCATGCGGGGGTTATACCAGTTCTCTTGGGTTCCTGGTACCAAACTCTCACTCATCAGTCTCCTTGTTCAGGGATCTGAGTCCCACTGATTGGCATCCTTATTTTTCTCTTTAGTTTGGCAACTTGGGGAGCAGAATTTAGCCTAATTTTTTGAGCCTACAAATGTAATTTCATGCCCTATACTATTCAGGTTGGTTAAAAGGTGAGCTTAAACCCTGTAATACATTTGCACTTCACAGAGAAGTCAGGCCTGCATATTAGAATTCACAGTATTATCTTGGCAGAACTTAAATGAACTACAATGCTGCCATGCTCCCTTTTCTATTTAATTAATCCAGTCCTCCATTCTCCTTAGAACCTTGACTGTGGAACAGCTTATTTGGATTTTATGTATAGGATCCCAGGACTACCCAAGGCCCACTTTTGTTTAGTTTATTCTTTCCTTGAATACATTACAATCTTAGGGTATGAGATTGATGCACCCCTTCCCCCCAACCCTTGCCACTCCCTTGAAGTCTCTGAGTTCATCTGCCTGCCTTCAAAAGTACTTTTACAAGATTGGTGTTTTTTTTTTTTTTTAAACAGACAAGTAATTACCAGTCTAACTAATTTAATTCAACAAAGCTTTGTAAACGCATACTAAAATGAAAGAGAATGGGAGTGGATAGGGAAGGACTAGACATTAAAGAAATATATAAAGGGAAGGAGTCAAAAGAAACCTAAATATATATCTAGAAAGGGCCAAATGATGATGAAGCACTCATATTGTAACAGGGAAAAAAGAGAAAAGCATCCCATCAGAATTCCACTGTTTTTAACAATCAAAGAGGGAGTTAAGTAACAGATGTAGCCAGGCTTCCAACAAAGCCTGAGTCATTTTTTTATATAGCTGGATAGGCAGAGGGAGATTGTCTGCTGATTGGCAAAAAGAATGATGCTTAAATAAGTAAAGGATGGTGTTAGTTCCCCAAACTCTTAAGCAGAAACACATTGAGGGGAAAGCTGAAGACATGTAGGGGAAGCTAGTGCCTCCACATGTCCCTGATTTCCAGCTTGCCTTTCTAGAGACTGCTAGAATGGACCTCCTTCAATGAGACTGGACCTTCTCTCTTGTCTTAATCTGAGATGGTATTTCACTGGCAGTTAAAGAGCTAATTTATTATTTTTTTGGAGGGGGGGAGGCAAAGTAATTAGGGTTGACTTGCCCAAGATCACACAGCTAATAAATGTGTCAAGTGTCTGAGGTCAAATTTGAACTCAGGTCCTCCTGACTCCAGGGCCAGTGTACCACCTAACTGCCCCAAGATAATTTACTCTTATGTATATTCTGATATATTTTAATTCTGTGAAGTGTCTCCGATTTCTGTTTGTTGTTTTATTCCCCATTTGTGATGGTCTTTTGGGTAACCAGTGTTTGGTAGGAAGGAGCTAAGTTGGCAAGTAGAAGCTAAAGACTGCCATACTCATTAATTCCTTAATGATACCATGCATAGACTCTGGGAAAAAAAAAAAAGAGTTCTAAAACTTATGGCACTAATGGGATCTTCTAATCTAGCCCCTTCCTACCAGCTAATATGCTGGCAGAACAGGTCCTTGGGTGTCCTATTCTCTTCAGAGGGCATCACATCTTAGACCATATCTATCCATGCCACAATTTATATCTATACATTTAGACAACCCAGGTGGACGTATCTGTCTTACATATAAAGATATTGGAACCAGGTATAGCTGTGTCTCTTTTGATGTTTTTAAGAGAGGGAAGAAAGGAAAGAGAAAAGAGGATATAATAAGAAAGAGGTGAGGAAGGAAAAAAGAACTTATTGTTTCACTTATTTGCCAATTTTCAAAGAGTATATGAACATGAAGATGGAGGTGTGAGGGGTGGGTGTCTGATCAACCTGACTTATAAGTGAACCAGACAAAGAAGGGGAGGGTTGAAAATACAAACACAAAAGAATTTAGTGTTAAAAATACATTAAACTCAACAAGGAAATGGAAGGAAAAAGGGAGAGGGGGGAAAGGGATTAAGAGAGAGGACAGAATCAGGAAAGGTATAATTGCAAAAAAAAAAAAAAAGCACCAACTTCATAGGATTGATCATAAAGGGGTAATTAAAACAGAGAGAAATCAAGTTTAAGAATTAGTGATTCAGTTTGGGCTTAGATGAGGAATGGAGGAGTAAGAACAGACCGCTTCAGTTAAATGTCACCTGTGTTGATAAGTGTTGAGATAGCTAGGTGCTATATAGTGGATGAAATGCTGGGCCTAGTCAGGAAGACCAAAATTCAAACCAGCTTCAGGTATTTTCTAGCTCTGTGACCCTGGGCATCTCACTTAACTGTATGCTATAGTTTCATCATTTATAACATCAGAACAATAATAGTACCTACCTCCCAGGGTTGTTGTGAGGATCAAATAGGATAATATTTGCCAGCACCTGGCACAAAAAAGGAACATGATAAATGCTTATTCCCTTCTACCTCCTTCCAACCTTCACATCATTCCTTATCTTTATCAATCTCTTCTTTGAAAAAGAAAAAACAAACAAACAAGGGCAGTAGATAAAGAGAAGAAAAAAATCAAGTATATGTTGTCTTTGCAATAAAATCAGCGGTAAAGAAAGGATGTACACATAGTGAATAGAGCACCGGCTCTGGAGTCAGGAGGACCTGAGTTCAAATCCGACCTCAGACACTTAATACAAAAACTAGCCATATGACCTTGGGCAAGTCACTTAACCCCAATTGCTCTACCAAAAGGGGGGAAAAAGGATGTACATTGTCACCACTATTGCTTAATATTTTCCAAAAAAATGTTAGCTATAATAATAAGGTAAGGGAATGGAGTGAATGAACATAAGGAAAGAGGACACAAAATAATTGATTTTTGCAGATCCTTAGGATTTTAGATAACCAATAAAACAAAATTAATTGAAACAACTAATAACTTCAACGAAGTAGCAGAATAGAAAGTAAACCTAGAAAATAACATCAACTTTTCTGTGTATTACTAACAAATACCAAGAGGATGAAATGGGAAAAAAATCCCTTTTAAAAATCTACAGAATCGGGATGGCTAGGTGGCACAGTGAATAGAGCACTGGACCTGGAGTCAGGAGTACCTGAGTTCAAATCTGGCCTCAGACACTTAACACAAAAACTAGCCATGTGATGTTGGGCAAGTCACTTAACCCCAACTGCCCTCCAAAAAGCAAAAAAAAATCTATAGAATTTATAAAATTAGTTGAACCTCCATCTACTCTGTCATACAAGGATTATGTGACTACAACTACAAAACACTTCATAGAAGTAAAGATAGCCTTAAATATTTGGAAATGTAGCAATTGTACCTGGCTGGATGGTGTAAAAAATAAAGAAATGACAATAGTGCCTAAAGTATAGTTGATTCTATACCAAAATATAAAAAATTATTCCATATAATTAGAAAAATATTTTATTAATAATAATTAAATTACATATGTAAATATTGATCAATTTAAATAAACTCTCCAGATCAAGGAAAGATTAAGAATATTGATAGGAATAATAAAAGATATAAAAACGTGGAAAGAAAAGCATTCCAGCAGAACCAGACCTCAACTTTTATTCCAAAACAATAATTAACAAAACTATGCGGTGGTGGTTAAAAAAAAAATAGAGAATTTAAATGGAATAAATTATGTACATAAGCACTAGGGCAATAGTTTGTAGTAGCATAGTGTTTGATAAAACTAAAGTAATGACTCTCTATTTGACTAAAATTGATGGGGAAAGTAAAATGTAATCTGGAAGAAATTAGGTCAGCCGAATATCATACTTTATACTACAATAAACTCCAATTTGTCAGATAAACTAGAGAGGAAGATGGAAGGAAATGCCAGGAGAAGAATTTTTGACCAAAGTATAGATGACCACAGTTGTTTTGAACAAATAAAATTAATACAGTCAGAAATAGAAAAGAAACTATTTACTAGGGAAAATTGTCACAGTAAGTTTTTCTCATAAAAGTCTGATGACCAAGATATGTAGGAAATCAATACAAATATATGAGAGCCAGATGAAAAAATGCTGCAAATCATCAATCACCTGTTTTAATTTACATTTCCTTTATTTGTTCTCTCTCTAAAATTTTCAAAGTTCAGAGCACCTAGAGAGTCTTCTATTTGCATTTTTGGTGCTCAGCAGAGTGCTGGGCCCTTAAGAGGTGTGCTGATTGACTGGTTTGTTTGTGGTCTGGGGATTCATTATTGAAGGGTACTTCCTGGCAGGGAAACTTCTTCTATTAACACAACTTAGCCAAGTCTTCTGTAACTTTTAATCTTAGAGAGGGTTGTCTGAGACAATGAGAAGTTAAATGACTCATCCATAATTGTGTAACTAACGTATGTCAGATGCAGAAATTGAACCCGGATGATCCTGATTCCAGAACCTATCCCTGATATACTGTATGATGCGCCCTCTTGACTTCAGGTTTTAGGTTTATATTGAGAAACCTTTTGTTACTTACAGTTCATTGCTCATGCTCCAATATAGCCACCTTGAAGACAGACACGTTTTAGGATTAATCTTTCTAAAATGCTTCAAGCTAACATGTTTTATGTGCTCCAGATGCATATGCTAGGACAATGGGCTAGACGGGGGTGGGGAAACTGTGGTCTTCTAAATCCTTAAGTGCAGCCTTCTGACTGAATTCAAATTTTGTAAAATTTTGTAAAATTTGGATTCACTGAAAAGGCACCACTTAAGGATTTAGGTGGCCACAGGTTCCCCACCCTGAGCTAGGTTAACAGTGTTGGAAATACTCAATGGAAATCACCACTGGATGGGAATTTCATCAATCTCTTTAGTTTGACATTAAAATGGAAGCTATAGACTCATTTGAATGAAACAGAGAACTGAGATGAAGTGGCACCCCATCCTTTTGGTCTGAAAGGAAGCAAGATATAAAGCAAAGACAATTGGATTTGGTTTTTAGTATAGAGCACAGGGACTGAAGTCAGGAAGACATGAGTTTAAATTTGAACTCAGACCCTTACTAACTGTGTGACCTTGGGCAAATCACTCTGTTGCCCTCAATCCACTGGAGAAGGAAATGGTAAACCATTCCAGCATCTTTGCCAAAAAATCCCCACGGACAGTTTGGGTGTGCTATGGTACATAGAAGAATGAGATAGAACTGAACAAAAATGTACCCGGTACTGTACCAGGTGAAGGAGAAACAAAGGGCAAGTGGAAGGGGGCAGAATAGGAAGGGAAGGATAATATAAAGTACACCTTTAGTTGGGGGAGATTGGAGAGAGGGTTATAGTAAGGCAGATGAAGCTAGCCTTCCATCTTTCAATTTCCTGTTTTAACTAATTATTATTGCTAATTATGTACTCAGCTCTGTTGTTTCTATGCTTCTGAAGAATGAGGAATACTATCTGTGGCCTCTAAAATTAGCACATAGGGACAAAGTTCAGGTTGCCTTGCCCTAGTTACATCTTAAACATAATGGGGACAATACCATAACTACTTACTTCACAGAATTGAGCTAAAAAAAGTGCTCTGAAAAACTTAAAAGTGTTATGAAACACAAGTTTCTATAATTTCCCTCATTGCACAGAATTCTCAAGAAACAAACCTTGGCACTGATTCCAAAGCATGGGTCTTGCAAAAATGCATTTAAGTTCCCCCTACTGTGGTGGGTTTATTTTACCTAAGTGTACTTTAAATTCCCAATGCTGAGATACTCACTTCCATTCATTTCTCAGGACTGGTGTTGGTATAACTTTCCCTTGGACTTTGCTTCTGTTTCAGTACTAAGTGCTTCCTTCAGTACATGCTTCCTACCAGCCTATGTTCCCACAAGACAGAAGGAAGTTATATTTTTCCACAGTTTCTTTGATTATTTGGTTTAAATGAAAGCTACATCAAAATTATTTTAGGAGGAAGCAAAATCCATTACAAAGCTGAGACATCTATTCAAGTAGTTGTTTGGGGTAAATAGGTAGAACAAATGCATAACTCAAATGATTCCTTTATTAACTCATTAAAATGTAAAATGATAAAGGAAAATGAAATAGAATGTAATGAAATCAGTATATAAACTAGGATTGTTTTTAATTAGGACTTAAATTAACCAGAACATCTCTTCTATTGGAGAAAAATGCCCATTTTTTTAACAAACTGCTTCACAGAAGGCTATTCATTTATATTAGAGTATTATTTGCCTGTCTCTTGCCATAAATATGTATATGTGTTTAAGTGCCTATCAACAATGTCTGATAATTCCATCTACTCCTACTCCTACTTACTGTACTTAGCTCTTGCTAGCATACAATATGAACATATGCTAATCTCAGGATTCCTTCAAGGCCATGGATTCATAACATTTAGAGATCAAAGGGACATTAGAGATTATCTCAGTTCCTTTTCTCTTCTTCTCCCCCTCCCTACTCATTATGTGAAGTTAAGACTCAGAGAGGTTAAGGTACAATTCAATATCACACAGGTATGGAGCCCCAGAGTGAGAATTCAAACCCAGGTCCTTGGACTCACATATCATTGCACTTTACCATTGTTTCTTTAGAAACTTATCATGGACAGAGATCATGTACACCTTGCCCCTCCCCCCCCTTTTTTTTTGCTTTACACATTGATATGGAATATTCAGATTTTAGGGCAGCTAGGTATCTCAGTGGATAGACCTCTGGGCCTGGAGTCAGGAAAATTCATCTTCCCAACTTCAGATCTAGTCTCAGACACTTACTAGTTCTGTGACTGTGTGTAAGTTACTTAACACTGTTTGCCTCAGTTTCCTCATCCATAAAATGAGCTGGAGAAGGAAATGACAAACCATTCTAATATCTTTGCCAAGAAAATCTTAAATGGAGTCATAAAGAGTTGGACATGACTGAAATGACTGAACAAGAACAACAAAATCCAGTATTATTAGTAAAATCACATTAGTCAAAGACACTTGTCTAATTTCTATTAAGTTCAAAGTCTAAATACTTTAGGAAGATACAGCGAATACAAAGGAAATGGAAAAGGTGAGTGAAGACATAAATGCCCAAATTAGAGTTTGGGGTGATTTTTAATGATACTGCAGGGCTATGGAAAGAGAGTCCTGTTTTGGCACTGGGACTGCTCTTGGAATTTGGTTGGTTTATCTTGGTGCCCTCAGGCTATCCATACCACCCAATCCTCCTTCCTGGTCTACTGCCAGCCTGCAAGGTCGATTCTAATCTCAAGTTCTAATAGTGTCTTATAAGATAGTAGCTGATAAGCACTTAAAATATGGCCTTCACAAGAGGCTTTGAATTTCCTTAGGTGGTTGTTAACCAAAATGCTTAGTTTGGGATAGAGAGTTGATCACCTTGATTGCTCCTTATCACAACATATATTATAGGAGTAGAGGGTAGTTATTGCTTTGGAAAGACTGCCAAGATTTTGATGCAGGGTAGGTGGACTGTGACTCTCTCCCCAGAGGGGGCTTTCTATAGATAACAAAGAACTAGAATTACTGATTATGAGTGCAGCCCCTAATTTCGATGGAATTCTCCCATGCTTGTTTCTATCCTTATGTGGCCTACTCACAACTGGTTCATTCAAAGGTGAATGGGGTCTGTTTTTCACTTGATTGGCGCCTTTGTAAAATGTTATAGTTCTTTTTGTCTACCCCAGCTTGAAACTCACCAGTCTCTGAATGTCCAGCCCATGTAGCTAACATTCTAAATTGGCTTATAGTCTGGATCAGGCTATAATCATAAAAGGAGTTACATTTCTCAAAATCAGTTCAATGCTTTGAAGGCTGGTAGTGATGCAGAAACATGTCTCCTTGCACGTTTCTTTGTGCAACTGAATGTAATTTGTAGGCTATTCATAAATCCAATAATGAGAGTGGAGGTGGATGGGACTGTGTTTCAGTTTCTTCTGATCTAGGATTGAACTAAAAGCACCTCCCCCCACCACACATTCCAAAGTCATAAGGAAGACACACACTATTTTGCCATAAAGTAAGTATAATACTAATACGAATGGCCATGTATCTACTATGTCATTCCATGGTTTCTTATCTTTTTAGATAATTCTCATGATTCTATATAAGTACTACCTGATCACAGGAAATCTAATTCAATGTTCTATTGAATCTAATGAATCTAATTCAGTGTTCTATTTCAATCACAGTTTATAGAGTTGGAAAGGGACTTAGATGATACATAGGTTGTAGAAATTATCATTTTGATCAATTCAATACATCATTCAATATCTACTGTTCACAGGAAGCAAAGGGATGTAAAGTCTATTCCTTACCCCTTGGTAGCTAATGATCCAGTTGGAGATATAGGATTTTTAAGAAAAGAGTTAAATCACCTGAAACTAGATATGCTGTTTTGGAATGAACACTGCCATGACTTCTAGTTATATATACAATCTAAGTTTGAAAACTGAGTGAAACATTTACTACCTTTCTGATTTTCAACAAGTCACAATTTCTCAAAGCCTAAATTTCCTTATCTATAAAATGCTAATAGCAACTCTATTACCTATCTTACAGCTAAGAAAAATTATCATTGCAAAGAAAACGCCATATAAAATTAAAACAATGGGGCAGCTAGGTGGCACAGTGAATAAAACACTGGCCCTGGAGTCAGGACTTGAGTTCAAATTGGGCCTCAGACATTAGACACACTTAATAGTTGTGTGACCTTGGGCAAGTCACTTAACCCCAATTGCCTTCCCTTTTCCCCTCTAAACCAAAAACAAAATAAAGCAACAACAACAATTAAAAAAAAAAAACACAACAAAACAAAAAAGACAATGGCTGGCTAATCTGATCTTAAAAATTTTCAGCTGCTTATCCTTATGCTTCATTCTGAGTTTAACCCAGGGGTGGGGAACCTGTGACCTCAAGGCCACATGTGGTCCTCTAGGTCCTTGGGTGAGGTCTTTTTACTGAGTCCAAGTTTTACAGAACAAATCCTTTTATTAAGGAAATTTGTTTTGTGACGTTTGGATTCAGACAAAGGGCTGTGCTTGAGGACCTAGAGGGCCACATGTGTCCTACAGGCTGTAGGTTCCCCACCCCTGGTCTAAATCTGGACTCATTCTTATAGCATTATAAAACCTTTACCTTACTTCAATATTCAAAAGATCTACATTTCACTGTTGTAAATTAATGGTGTCTAACTCAAAAAGAAGCCAGTCTAACTCAAATAGAATAGGGATCACTATACTGTATATAAGGATCCTTGTAGGCAGTATATTGACTCAGAAAACCAAATGTTAGGAGGTATAGTGAATAGAGCACTGGCTCTGAAGTCAGAAGGACCTGTGTTCAAATCTGGCCTCAGACACTTGACACACTTATTAGCTATGTGATGTTGGGCAAGTCACTTAAACCCAATCCCCTTACATTCCCCCCTCCAAAAAAAACAACAAAAAGAAAAATAAATATTAACATTATCTATGTTCTGTTGAATTATTATTTTTTTCCCAATTACATCTTAAATCTAGGTCAACCACAGTTGAGTATGTTACAATCTTCAATGTGCCCTTTGGGCCATAGGTTTGACACCTCTGGTCTAGACTCTTCCTCAATAGATACAGAATATTCTCCCACGGAGGATTCATAAGTTGCTAAACCTGGAACAATTTGTCAACTACTGACCAACCCTCTGGTGATGGGCTAAGCTTCTCTTCTGATAATATTCTGTCCCTTAGCCCATGCATTTCTATGTTGTATAACTTTGTAGTTTATATTCTCTTGGTACTTCAAGAACACAGATTTGCCATTATGATGGGATGAAGCATCCCAGTAGTGCTGAAGTGGAAAATCATACTCTTTTCATCTTTACTTTGTGCAATTGTCCATAGAAACATTCTTTTCAAAGGTTTTGGAAAAAAATGTAAAACCAAACCCAGTAAGTGATCCTTTAGCTTTTCTTTTCCCAGGCTAAGTCATCATTAACTTGTCTCCTACAAAGTGACAGCTAAAACTGTATTAACAATCTATGATCAGCCTCTGGAATTGTCAACGTAGAAAGAGAGAAAGAACTTGAGAACTGCTAGATGTTCCTGAAAGGAGCCATGTGCCCTGTGCTTGATGCATTTTTCCAGACTTACTGATAGTAGTGAAGTTTGTTTTTGAATGTGGAGACAGATGCCAAATACAAGAGAGTGAGGAGCTTATAAATATAATCTGAATTCACCTAAACTGAAAGTTTTATGAGTCTTAGACTTCATTGTTCCACTTTATGGGCTTTCCCTTTTCTCTATTAAAAAGGTATATTACTTTTCTAGGCTTTGTGGATAGAACTAGCAAGCTCCTCTGCTCTTTCACTATCCCTTACTGGCCATTTCAGGAACTCACTAACTTAAAAAGAAAACATCAAATTGTCCAAGAATTTACATTAGTCCCATCAGGGACAAGCTGAATGGCTTTTGATAAACATATTCTCCTGCCTACCTGCCCTGAAGAAATGAATCTGGCCACAGAGACAGACTTCTTAGTTGTGAGATGTTAGAAGACCTTCCTATTCCCAAATTGTTTCTGGGACTCTTTCTCACAAAGAAAGTGAAAAGTTCAGTAGTATTAATGTCTGTAGACGAAGCAAGCTCAGTATCATAAAAATCAAGTACAGAGCAAAAGTCTGAAGCTAGGGTTAGAAAAGTCCACAGTGCTGGCTAAAAACACCCAGCGTCCCAGAAAACACCTAGTCAACATAGAGAAAGTATGAGGAAAAAAAGCAGAAAGCTGAGAGTCACAGAACATTAAAGCTTGAATGATATTCACAGACTTTTATGTATGTGCTTTTAACCCCTTTTGAGTCTGGTGAAACTTTAGGACCCTTTTCAGAATATTTTAAATGCATAAAACAAAATACACAGAACTACTAAAAATCCCAATTAAATTGTAATGTAATCATTGACATATTAAACTAAGGTCACAGTTCACAGGTTAAGAACTCTGGATAGCTCAACTCTTTCATTTTACACATGAGAAAACCATTACTCTGAGACCATGACGGGATTAAGTGTCCCAGTAGGGCTGAGGTAGAAAAGCCAGACCTTTTCACCTCTGCTTTGCTAAATTGCCTAAAGAAACATTTTCTTTTAAAAAGTTTTTTTTTTTACAGGGAAGAATTTTATTTATTTATTTATTTTAAAACAAATGCTTTATTAACTTCTGTTTTACATCATTCATTTCCGCCATATTTTGAGTTACAATTATTCCCCCCCTCCGTTTTTCCCCTACCCACGACCCCAGAATAGCAGTCCCACAAGATATCGCTTCCTCCAATCTGCTCTCTCCCATATCTTCTCCTATACCCCCTTCGACTTTTCCATTAGAGGAAGGTGAATCTCTGTGTCCCAATGCCTGCACATCTTATCTCCCAATTACAAGCAAAAGAGTATTAATAATAGTATTTATATATATTTGAAACATTTAATGTTAAGAACTCGAATTTCAGATCCATTCCCTTCCTCTCTTGTCACCCATTCCCTCTGGGAAGACAAGTAATTCAGTATATGTTGTACATGTCTAGCTATGCAAAACATTACCATAGTAGATAATCTTGTACAAGGCTGCTTATAATTCCCTCCCACTCATCCCACCCCCCACCTGGTCCATTCCCTACATGATCCTGTCCTTCTTCTATAGTGGGTATTTCCAACTGCCCCTCCCCCCAAGGATGCCCTCCCATCCATGATCCCCCCTCTCATCCACCTTCCCCCTATTCTGTTGCAGGTTGAGGTATCCCATTTAGTATGTATGTCATTCTCTCCCTGAACCAAATTCAATGAGAATGTGGTTTTGACTTTTTGCCTTCCTATTCTTCCCCTCCCCTGCAGCCGCTTCCCCTTGCTTCTTCTACATGAGATAGTTTACCTTACCCTGTCTCTCCCCATTTCCTCTTGCCACTTTCCTCTCTCACCTCATAATCTCACCCTTTGAGTATCCTCCCTTCCCAACAAATTCAACTTATGCCCTCTCTCCATGTATAACGGTAAACATATACACACATTCACATTTGCATTCATATGAACATATACCCTTCTTCCATTATTTTCATGCTGAGAAAGATTTCATCAGTCACAATTATTGTTTTTCCAAATAGGAATGTAAATAGTTCAACTTTGAGAAGTTCCTTTTGATTTCTTTTCCCTGCTTACCTTCTCAGGCATCTCTTGCTACTTGCATCTGGATGTCAAATTTTCTATTCAACTCTGGTTTTTTCCTCAAGAATGCTTGAAAGTCCTCTATTCTACTGAATGACCATATTTTCCCCTGAAACAAAATACTCAGTTTTGCTGGGTAGGTGACCCTTGGGTTCATTCCCAGTTCTTTTGCCCTCTGGAATATCATATTCCATGCCCTTCGATCCCTCAGTGTAGAAGCTGCCAGGTCCTGGGCTATTCTGATTGTGTTTCCACAATATTGAAATTGTTTCTTCCTGGCTGATTGTAGTATTTTCTCCTTGATCTGGGGATTCTGGAACCTGGCTATAATATTCCTGGGAGTTTTCTTTTTGGGATCTTTTCAGGAGGTGATCGGTGGATTCTTTCAACCTCTATTTTGCCCTCTGGATCTAAAACATCAGGGCAGTTTTCCTTGAGAATTTCTTGAAGGGTGATTTCTAGGTTCTTTCTTTGATCATGGCTTTCAGGTAGTCCAATAATTTTTAAATTGTCTCTCCTGGATCTATTTTCCAGGTCAGTGGTTGTTCCCATGAGATATTTCACATTGCCTTCTAATCTTTCATTTGTTTGGATCTGCTTAACAGCATCTTGATTTCTCATAAAGTCATTAGCTTCCATTTGCTCCCGTCTAACTCTGAGGAAAAGAATCTCCTCAGTGAACTTTTGAGATTCTTTTTCCATCTGGCAAATTCGACTTTTTAAAGCATTCTTCTCCTCATTGCCCTTTTGGGCCTCCTTTGCCATTTGAATTAGTCTATTTTTTAAGGTGTTGTTTTCCTCAGTCAGGCTGTTGACCCTCATTTCATACTTTTCCTGCATCCTTCTCATTTCTCTTTCCAATTTTCCCTCCACTTCTCTTATTTGATTTTTAAAGTCCTTCTTAAGGTCCTCTATGGCCTGTAACCCACTCATGTTTTCCTTTGAGGGTTTTGGAGCAGGATTTCTGACCTCACAGCCCTCCTCCTATTCTATGCTTCAATCTTCTTTGCCCCGAAAGTAGTAGTCTAAGGTTGCATTTTTCTGTTTAATTTGTTTCCTTTGCCTTGGCATGTTGCCACTTAATTACTTGACTTTTGGGCTTGTTGCCACAGTATGGCTCTGGCGCCAGACGGGAACTTTCATCCCGAACTTGTGTGGGGGGGGACAACTTCAGTTACTGGCAAGCTGGAAACCCACCCACAACCTCCACCCCAGATCACAATCCAGATCCAGGGAGGTTAAAGCAAGAGCAATTACCCCCCCAAGACTGATCTCTGGATCCCCCTACAGTTTGCAGGCCAGGAGCTGGAGCTGCCTCTGAAAACTACAAAATGGCATGTCTCCTCAGCGGCTTCTAGCCCCCAGGGGAGGAAGCCAATGCATTCCCCAAATACTGGTCCCAAAGTCCATAGGGCACTAACCTCTCACTTTGTCCTAGGCATGTCTATGTTGATAATTCTGGAATCGCCACAGCTGCTGGTGTTCTGGGCCACTCCAGCCTGCTGCTGGCCCGGCCACCCTGGGGCTAAAACCGCGACACAGGCGGACCTGTGCTCGGCTCACTGTGCACTCCGCACTGTGCTGTGCTGCCGCCTCCCAGAGAGTTGTGCTGGTCCTTCCTGCAGGGCTGCTGGGCTGTTCTCAGTGGGAGGTTAGCTTCTCTGTGTCGTTCTGTGGGTGCTGGGGCTCCAGAAGTTGTTCAGAGTCCCCTTTTACATAGTTTGGAGGTGATCTGGGGGGAGAGTGGCTTGGACGCGCTGTTTCTACTCCGCCATCTTCTAAAAGGTTTTTTTTTTTAATTAAAAACCAAAGACAAATGAGTTTTCCTTTAGCTTTCCTTTTCCCAGCCTAAGTCATCATTAATATGTTTTTTTTAAACAAATGCTTTATTAACTTCTGTTTTACATCATTCATTTCCACCAGATTTTGAGTTACAATCATTTCCCCCCCATTATGCCCCTAACCAACCTCCCTGAATAGCAGTCCCACAAGATATTGTTTCCTCCAATCTGCTCTCTCCCATACCTTCTCCCATACCCCCATCGACTTTTCCATTAGAGGAAGATGAATCTTTGTGTCCCAATGCTTGCACATCTTATCTCCCAATGATAGGCAAAAGAGTATTAATAATAGTATTTATATATATATTTGAAACATTTAATGTTACGACCTTGAATTTCAGATCCATTTCCTTCCTCCCTTGTCACCCATTCCTTCTTGGGAGATAAGTAATTCAGTATATGTTGTACATGTCTAGCTATGCAAAACATTATCATGGTAGATATATTGTACAAGGCTGCTTATAATTCCCTCCCACTCATCCCACCCTCCACCTGGTCCATTCCCTACATGGTCCTGTCCCTCTTCTATAGTGGGTACTTCCAACCTCCCCTCACCCCAAGGATGCCCTCCCTTCCATCATCCCTCCTCTCATCCCCCTTCCCCCTATCCTGCTGCAGGTTGAGATATCCCATTTAGTATGTATGTCATTTTCTCCCTGAACCAAATTCAACGTGAATGTGGTTTTGCCTTTTTAGCCTTCCTTATTCTCCCCCTCCTTTGTAACCACTTCTCCTACATGAGATAGTTTACCCTACCATGTCTCTCCCCATCTCCTCTTGCCACTTTCCTCTCTCACCTCATAATTTCATCCCTTGAGTATTCTCCCTTCCCAACAAATTCAACCTATGCCCTCTATCCGTATATAATTGTAACCATATACACACACATTCACATATGTATTCATATGACCACACCCCCTTCTTCCATTATTTTCATAGTGAGAAAGATATCATCAGTCACAGATATTGCTTTTCCATATAGGAATGTAAATAGTTCAACTTTGAGAAGTTCCTTTTGATTTCTTTTCCCTGATTACCTTCTCAGGCATCTCTTACTTCTTGCGTCTGGATATCAAATTTTCTATTCAACTCTGGTTTTTTCCTCAAGAATGCTTGAAAGTCCTCTATTCCACTGAACGACCATATTTTCCCCTGAAACAAAATACTCAGTTTTGCTGGGTAGGTGACCCTTGGGTTCATTCCCAGTTCTTTGCCCTCTGGAATATCATATTCCATGCCCTTCGATCCCTCAGTGTAGAAGCTGCCAGGTCCTGGGCTATTCTGATTGTGTTTCCACAATATTGAAATTGTTTCTTCCTGGCTGATTGTATTATTTTCTCCTTGATCTGGGGATTCTGGAACCTGGCTATAATATTCCTGGGAGTTTTCTTTTTGGGGTCTTTTTCAGGAGGTGATCAGTGGATTCTTTCAACTTCTATTTTGCCCTCTGGATCTAAAACATCAGGGTAGTTTTCCTTGAGAATTTCTTGAAGGGTGATTTCTAGGTTCTTTCCTTGATCATGGCTTTCAGGTAGTCCAATAATTTTTAAATTGTCTCTCCTGGATCTATTTTCCAGGTCAGTGGTTTTTCACATGAGATATTTCACATTGCCTTCTAATCTTTCATTTGTTTGGATCTGCTTAACAGCATCTTGATTTCTCATAAAGTCATTAGCTTCCATTTGCTCCAGTCTAACTCTGAAGGAATGAATCTCCTCAGTGAACTTTTGAGATTCTTTTTCCATCTGGCAAATTCGGCTTTTTAAGGCATTCTTCTCCTCATTGCCCTTTTGGGCCTCCTTTGCCATTTGAGTTAGTCTATTTTTTAAGGTGTTGTTTTCCTCAGTCAGGCTGTTGACCCTCATTTCATACTTTTCCTGCATCCTTCTCATTTCTCTTTCCAATTTTTCCTCCACTTCTCTTATTTGTTTTTTAAAGTCCTTCTTAAGGTCCTCTATGGCCTGCAACCCCGCTCATGTTTTCCCCTGGGGCTTTTGGAGCAGGACTTCTGACCTCACAGTCCTTTTCCCGCTCTATGCCCCCAAAATAGGAGTCTAGGGTTGCATTTTCTGTTTCCTTTGCCTTGGCATGTTGCCACTTAATTGCTTGACTTTTGGGCTTGTTGCCACACTATGGCTTTAAGGCCAGCTAGAGGAATTTTCGTCCCAAACGTGTGGGGGGCAACTTCCGTTTCTGGCAAGCTGTAAACCCACCCACAACTTCCACCCTAGATCACAATCCAGATCCAGGGAGGTTAAAGCAAGAGCGATTACCCCACAAGACTGATCGCTGGATCTCCCCACGATTTGTAGGCTGGGAGCCGGAAATGCCTCTGAAAACTACAAAATGGCGTGTCTCCTCAGCGGCTTCTAGCACCCAGGGGAGGGAGCTGACGCATTCCCCAAATACAGGTCCCAAAGTCCATAGGATACTAACCCCTTACTTTGTCCTAGTCATGTCTATGTTGATAATTCTGGAGTTGCCACAGCTCCTGGTGTTCTGGGGTTCCTCCAGCTGGCTGCTGGCCCTGCCGCCCTGGGGCTAAAACCTCGGCTCACTCGGACCTTGGCTCGGCTCGGATGGGCTCCTGCGCTCTGCGTGTTGCTGGCTCCCAGACCGCTGAGCTGGTCCTTCCTGCAGGGCTGCTGGGCTGTCCTCAGCGGGAGGTTAGCTTCTCTGTGTCGTTCTGTGGGTGCTGGGGCTCCAGAAGTTGTTCAGAGTCCTTTTTTACATAGTTTGTGGAGAATCTGGGGGCAGAGAGGCTTGGACGAGCTGTTTCTACTCCGCCATCTTGGCTCCGCCCCCCATTAATATGTTTGAATGGCTATCCAAAGACCACACAGCTAAGTTTATGTCTTAGTCTGGATTTGAAGGAAGGTGTTCTGACTACAAGGTGACCACACTCTATATTCTACCCCACCATACACTTCCAAGTCCTCAATTTGGCTAGGACTCAAATGCCAATCCAATCTTGCCCGGCCATCTGGTACCACTGCTGATCCCTGATACTTCCCCATCAATATTTGGGAATTACTGAGGTTTACATATTGCCTAGAGAGAATAACTAAGTAAAATCACATCTGAACAACCTTCCACAAATACTATAGCAGAACCCCAAGACTAGCAAGTTTTTTTTTTTGTTTGTTTGTTTTTGTGGGGGAGAGGCAGGGCAATTGGGGTTAAGTGACCTGCCCAAGATCACAAGGCTAGTAAGTGTTAAGTATCTGAGGCCGGATTTGAACTCCAGGGCCAGCCCTCTATTCACTAGCCTCCCCTAGACTAGTAAGATTTTAAACTCTCAGATCATTAAATCACTTCATAGTAACATCCCCAGAAGTGATTTGTAAAATGGAGGGGTAAATTGCCTCTTGTGAATAGAGAAGGAAATAGTTGATGATGAAATTACTGTGTGGGGAGCAGATACAAGGAGGACATTCCTTCTAGGAGTTTTTAGGAAGCATATTTCTCCTTTATTTTTATCATGAGTCTCTTGACAAAGTTTGAATGGGTCCTAGAGGTTGTAAGAATCATTGTTGCCCAAATGTTTCCATATCTTATATAATAGCTTCATAGACATAGAAGGTACTTTCTTTAGCTGATGCCTCTCATATCTGCCAATTAGGTCAGGACACTTTGAGGTTTTGCTTGCCTCTCTAAAAGAGAGTTAGGTGGGTTCTTGGCTATTTGAAAAGCTATATCCAGTCAGGGGGAGGGTTATACTGAGAAAAGCCATGTGTAAATCTTAAAACAATTTAGAGCCATGATCTACTACAGCATGATAAAGAGCAAAGATTGTTATTTGACTACTTGCGGTACAACAAACCTTTGCAACCATGGGAGAGTCATAGGATCACAAATTTAGAGCAAGCAGGGACTTCAGAAATTGAGTCTACTTTTCTCTTTATAGGTAAGGAAGCTGAGTTTTCAAGAAAACAAATTACTTGTCCAGGGTTATAAAGCTAGTCACACCTGTCCAGGTTATCTGTAAACTGAAGTGACTGGAATAGGTGACCTTTGCAGTGCATTAAAATTCTTCATTACTTTCATCCTATTATTGATTAAGGGATTTATACTATGCTAGAGAGAGGACATTAAGCCATATTGTAGGGTTTGGGTAACATGGTGCAGAGGTTCTTATGGGGGGATTCTACTGACCTACTTTATAGATTTCAGGGAGTCCATGAACTTGGATGGAGAAAAAAAATTATAGCTTTATTTTCCACTGATTTCTAGGTGCATATTAGCATTTCCTTCAATTGTTTAAAAGCATTATTCTTTGAAGTGGTCCACAAGTTTCACCAGAATGCCAAAGGGGTCCATGACACCAAAAAAAGGTAAAAACTCTTGGCATTGGAGATGGAATCAGGAAGACCTCGGTTCAAATCCCACCTCAGTCACTTACTAAACTTTGTGACCCTAGGCAAGTCACTTAACTCTTCTCTTCCCCCATTTCTTTATAAAATGAGAATAATAATGTCACTTACTTCCTAGGGCTATGGCAAAGATCAAATGAAATCATGAATGTAGTCATTTGCAAACCACAAAACTCTATGTAAATGTCAGTTGTCATTATTAGCCTCCTCCTTTTTAACATTTTTATCAATGACTTGGGTGAAGGACCCAGAAGCCATGCTTGTCAGCTTGGCAGATAAATCAACCAGAGTTGAAAAGAGAATGTTAAAAAAATGGATGGGAAAAGCAAGATTCAGAATTATCTTGACAGATTGA
Source organism: Gymnobelideus leadbeateri (assembly GCA_011680675.1). Taxonomy (NCBI): domain Eukaryota; kingdom Metazoa; phylum Chordata; class Mammalia; order Diprotodontia; family Petauridae; genus Gymnobelideus; species Gymnobelideus leadbeateri. The sequence goes on from WOXC01004349.1 coordinate 274,165, forward strand.
AATGTTAGGAGAGAAGTAAACCTCTGCCTAGCAAAAATATTCCGTATACAGGTAACACATAATAAAAAAAAATTTTTTTTTTGTTTTGTTCTATTGCAGAACACTAGCTCTGAGCAAAAATGAGTGGCAAGTATTTCTTATCTTTTGGAGGCCTTCCATGTCCTCTGTCCCCACCGCAGATGAACTCTCCTTAGAATCTTCTACGCAAGATCAATTTGTTGTTTTTTTAAGGGTCAGAGAATTTAAGGATTAGACAGGACTACACAAAACCAGTCCACCCTACACTTTTGCGAACATTCTTTTTACTGTATCACTGATGAGTAACCATGCATTCTCAGCTTGATTCTCCAGGAAGGAGAAACCCATTGCCTCCCAAAATAATGTTTCACTATTGCAGAGCTCAATCTTTTAGAAGGTGTCTCTCCCTTCTCCCGTCTTCAAGCTATTTCTCCCAATTCCTATTAAGTTAGCAACTGCTAAGACCTTAAAGTTTTCAAATATTAGACCCATTTTCATGTTAATAGGATACACGAAAGATAATGATAACTTACAAATAGAAACAAATGTTTCTTTGCCTGTAGAACACTTATTATTATAAATTAGTTATGTCATAAGGTTATTGTAAGGGCTTCAGAAGCATCACACAACCCTACTGAGTGTTTAGGGTTTTCTTATGTCCATTTTATAGAAACAGGAACAAATTCTGAAGGATTAAATCATACAGCTCATAAATGTTGAAACTGGAACTCAAACCCAAGTATTCTAGGACTAAGGCTAATACTTTTTTTTTATTATGTTTTCTCTCAAAAAGAAATAGGAGACAAAAATTAACAATAGTATGATAGGAAGTGAGACTGGAATTACTTTTTTTTTTGAAAGGGAGGCAGGGTCTCATATTTAGAACGAAAATTATAGAATGGGTAGCTATGTACTCATGAGGCTGGCCTGCTCACCTTTATCCTCTCTGTAACTGTCTCCATCTGCCAATGTCTCTGTCTTTGTCTACTACCCTCTAACTCTCTCTTCCTCTGTGTGTGTATGTATAAATGTATATACGAACACACACACACACACACATACACACACATACACACATACACATACACACATACATACACACATACTCATATATTTATTTGCAAACCATAAAACTCTATGCTAATAAAGCTTTTGCCATATATATGTGTATGCATGTGTACATATGTGTATATATGATGGGGAAGGGGGAAGGGAGAGAAAGGAAGAGGGGGAGAGTAAGGGGGGAAGAGGGAGAGGGAGAGGGAGAGGGAGAGACAGAGACAGAGACAGAGACAGAGACAGAGACAGAGAGAGAGAGAGAGAGAGAGAGAGAGAGAGGGGGGGGAGAGGACCACCTAGTTTTATTTGACAATGTATCCCGGATTGTGTTTTACTTGTCCTACATGGTACCACTTATGCCTTTACACAGAAAGCTCCTTAGGGCAGAGACTTTGTTCAGCACAATTTCATCTATTATTCAGCGATCTCTTTGTAGCTCTGGTGTCTTGTAGGTGATAAATTATTATAATGAAACAAATTCTGCTCACCAGACAGTCTCAGAAATGAAAAAACAAGATCAAATTCTCCCAGCTGGGGAAGCACTGCAGGGTATCATAGTATTTCTCTCTCTCTCTCTCTCTCTCTCTCTCTCTCTCTCTCTCTCTCTCTTTTCCCCTCTCTACCTCCCCCCCCCCCCATTCATTTCTCTTTCCTTCTCCCTCTCTAGCGTGCAGATCTATGTCTACCTTGGAATGGGGCATACTTTTCTCCAATTCACTCTGGGTATGTTAATTATTCTAATTGTTATTACCTTCAAATTCTGATATTAGATAGGGATCGTATTGCATTGGATGTAAGATCTCTGGGGAAAGCTAGGAAAAAAGAGATTGAGAGTGGGATCTGGTGAAAACAAGAATCTCTGTGGTGTTGTTTGTATCTCAGTCTTGTCATCTGCTTCTCCATCTACAAAATCCTTTCTATCCTTCCAATTTTAGCTTAGCCCTACTCAGCTAGCAAGTCATCCATTCAGTTTCTGCCCTATGTGGATTTCTCCTTTCTCCATCAACCCATGGTGCTTGTCAGCACAGTCTTTGTCATTTATTCACACGAGTCTTCCAATGAGGGTGGGAGATGCATTTTGTTGTACTTTATGCCTCCTTCAAACCTGCATCTCACAGGTTCTCAAAAACATTTGTGAAGGGAAAGAATGAATGGTTTGCAGTGTGCAAGCCATGCCTCCCTAATCAGACCATAAGATTCAATTTGAGGCACTGGGTATATAATGCAACACAACAAAAAATATTCTTATTTTTACCAGGGTAGTGTATAGGGTATTATTCTTAGTCATGAAGACCTATGATTTAATTCTGACTCAAACACTTACTAGCTGTGTGACCCTAGGGAAGTCACTTGAGTTCTTAATGTCTACATCTAAAAAAAATTGGGATGTTGCACTATGTCCTTGAAAGTTCCTTCCAGTTATAAATCAATGACCATATGCTCTTTAATTCTTGAGTACAAAGAACATGCCTTAGTGGATAGGATATTTTGAAGGCAAAGGACCTGGGTTTGAATCCTACTTTCCCTATTTACTTCCTGTGTTACCTTGGGTAACTCAATCTTTAGAGATCTCAGTTTCCTTATATATAAAATGCAATTCTCTGGTCACCTCTTATATTTCTTCTGGATTTGCTATGGTGCTTACTTAGTGTGGTGTTGGATAGACAGCAGGTGTTCTAAATACGTCTTGAATTTAATTTCTTCTCTCCCTATCATAGTTTTCTTGAAACTGACACCTAATTAAGAATAAAAGCAAGCTTGGCTCAACATCATATGTGCTCTCAGTCTTCACAAATCCTCAGTGAAGTAACTGTTTAAAACTTAGCAACCTAGGGGCGGAGCCAAGATGGCAGAGTAGAAACAGCTCATCCAAGCCACTCTGCCCCCAGATTCCCCCCAAACTATGTAAAAGGGGACTCTGAACAATTTCTGGAGCCCCAGCACCCACAGAACGACACAGAGAAGCTAACCTCCCGCTGAGGACAGCCCAGGAGCCCTGCAGGAAGGACCAGCGCAGTGCTCTGGGAGTCAGCGCGCAGAGTGCGGGGAGCCGAGATGAGCTGAGCTGAGCCGAGGTCCCCCTGAGCCGAGGTTTTAGCCCCAGGGCGGCAGGGTCAGCAGCCGGCTGGAGAGACCCCAGAACACCAGCAGCAGTGGCGACTTCAGAATTATCAACATAGACATGCCTAGGACAAAGTAAGAGGTGAGTGTCCTATGGACTTTGGGACCAGTATTTGGGGAATGTGTCAGCTCCCTCCCCGGGGGGCTAGAAGTCACTGAAGAGACAGGCCATTTTGTAGTTTTCAGAGGCAGCTCCAGCTCCTGGCCTGCAAACTGTAGGGAGATCCAGTGATCAGTTTTGGGGGGTAATCGCTCTTGCTTTAACCTCCCTGGATCTGGATTGTGATCTAGGGTGGAAGTTGTGGGTGGGTTTACAGCGTACCAGAAACGGAAGTTGCCCCCCACACGTTTGGGACGAAAATTCCTCTAGCTGGCCTTAAAGCCATAGTGTGGCAACAAGCCCAAAAGTCAAGCAATTAAGTGGCAACATGCCAAGGCAAAGGAAACAGAAAAATGCAACCCTAGACTCCTATTTTGGGGGCATAGAGCGGGAAAAGGACTGTGAGATCAGAAGTCCTGCTCCAAAAGGCCCAGGGGAAAACATGAGCGGGTTGCAGGCCATAGAGGACCTTAAGAAGGACTTTAAAAATCAAATAAGAGAAGTGGAGGGAAAATTGGAAAGAGAAATGAGAAGGATGCAGGAAAAGTATGAAATGAGGGTCAACAGCCTGACTGAGGAAAACAACACCTTAAAAAATAGACTAGCTCAAATGGCAAAGGAGGCCCAAAAGGGCAATGTGGAGAAGAATGCCTTAAAAAGTCGAATTTGCCAGATGGAAAAAGAATCCCAAAAGTTCACTGAGGAGATTCATTCCTTCAGAGTTAGACTGGAGCAAATGGAAGCTAATGACTTTATGAGAAATCAAGATGCTGTTAAGCAGATCCAAACGAAAGATTAGAAGGCAATGTGAAATATCTCATGGGAAAAACCACTGACCTGGAAAATAGATCCAGGAAAGACAATTTAAAAATTATTGGACTACCAGAAAGCCATGATCAAAGAAAAGAACCTAGAAATCACCCTTCAAGAAATTCTCAAGGAAAATTGCCCTGATGTTTTAGATCCAGAGGGCAAAATAGAAGTTGAAAGAATCCACTGATCACCTCCTGTAAAAGATCCCAAAAAGAAAACTCCCAGGAATATTATAGCCAGGTTCCAGAATCCCCAGATCAAGGAGAAAATACTACAATCAGCCAGGAAGAAACAATTTCAATATTGTGGGAACACAATCAGAATAGCACAGCACCAGGCAGCTTCTACACTGAGGGATTGAAGGGCATGGAATATGATATTCCAGAGGGCAAAAGAACTGGGAATGAACCCAAGGGTCACTTACCCAGCAAAACTGAGTCTTTTGTTTCAGGGGAAAATATGGTCATTCAGTGAAATAGAGGACTTTCAAGCATTCTTGAGGAAAAAACCAGAATTGAATAGAAAATTTGACATCCAGACACAAGAAGCAAGAGATGCTTGAGAAGGTAATCAGGGAAAAGAAATCAAAAGGAACTTCTCAAAGTTGAACTATTTACATTCCTATATGGAAAAGCAATATCTGTGACTGATGATATCTTTCTCACTATGAAAATAATGGAAGAAGGGGGTGTGGTCATATGAATACATATGTGAATGTGTGTGTATATGGTTACAGTTATATATGGATAGAGGGCATAGGTTGAATTTGTTGGGAAGGGAGAATACTCAAGGGATAAAATTATGAGGTGAGAGAGGAAAGTGGCAAGAGGAGATGGGGAGAGACAGGGTAGGGTAAACTATCTCATGTAAGGGAAGTGGTTGCAAGGGAGGGGGAGAATAGGAAGGCAAAAAAGGCAAAACCACATTCTCATTGAATTTGGTTCAGGGAGAGAATGACATACATACTAAATGGGATATCTCAACCTGCAGCAGAATAGGGGGAAGGGGGATGAGAGGAGGGATGATGGATGGGAGGGCATCCTTGGGGGGAGGGGAGGTTGGAAGTACCCACTATAGAAGAGGGACAGGATCATATAGGGAATGGACCAGGTGGGGGGTGGGATGAGTGGGAGGGAATTATAAGCAGCCTTGTACAATATATCTACTATGATAATGTTTTGCATAGCTAGACATGTACAACATATACTGAATTACTTATCTCCCCAGAGGGAATGGGTGACAAGGGAGGAAGGAAATGGATCTGAAATTCAAGGTCGTAACATTAAATGTTTCAAATAATTATAAATACTATTAGTAATACTCTTTTGCTAGTAATTGGGAGATAAGATGTGCAGGCATTGGGACACAAAGATTCTCCTTCCTCTAATGGAAAAGTTGAAGGGGGTATGGGAGAAGGTATAGGAGAGAGCAGATTGGAGGAAGCAAAATCTTGTGGGACTGCTATTCTGGGAGGTTGGGTAGGGGAATAACGGGGAGAAAATGATTGTAACTCAAAATCTAGCGGAAATGAATGATGTAAAACAGAAGTTAATAAAGCATTTGTTTAAAAAAAAACTTAGCAACCTAAGCTTTCCATGTAGTTTAGATGTGGAAAAAAGTGATACTAACTTTCTACCCTTATTAATGGAAAATTGTCAATGAGCTCAGCTTCTCAGAGGAGGAGTTTATGAATTAAAATAATGGTATAAATCAAAAATAAAATAAAAAAGAAATAACTAACTAAAAATTAGTCCCTGATCTGGTGTATTTGTCAACACACATAAGTATCACCAGCATATGTTCTTGGAAAAAATACACAATGATGAATTTTTAAAAAAGAAATCCTTGTTGAAACTTATACCTGCCATCACTTTGGCAGACTCAGAAACTATTTTCCAAAACAAACATGAAGACAACATAAGTCATTAAGATGGGCACAGAAAAAGGGCTGAGTAACCTTTAAAGAGTTTCAGTCTTTTCATAGAAGATTGTGTGACTTCTAGCCCCCAAGTCAATCTGTTAGTGATTTCTTTTTCTTTGAGAAAAGATCTTAGTGATCATATAAGTCCAACACCTTCCTTATGTAGAGAAGGATATTGTAAAAAAATTTTTTTTAATAGTGAGGATGGAATGACTTTCTTAAAGTTATACAGCTAGTGGGAGGCTTCTTGATTCTTGTTCTCATAGACTTTATTTGGTTTTGTTTGTCATAATCCATCTCCTATAAATTTTATGTGCCCCTAGAATCCTATTTGATCATAATGAAGATAACAATTCCATAATTAGAAATTTTTGTATCTGGTCCAAGTAGTATTGAGCATGCTATCAGATGAGGGGTAGAGAGACTTTCCCTTTCCCCATGGCAAGGAGACAGGTTATTCAAGATAATGGTGCAACTGGCATTGCCAAGGAAGGTGGGCAGGGCAAGGCAGGAGCTTACTCTACCAACAGCCTCATTGTAGCTTTTCATTGTGGCTTATTATTTCTTCTACAGAGCTATAAACCTTTGTTACTCCTTTGTTGGTGTAAAAAATCAAATAACAGTGGAAAATATTTTCAATTTGGTATTTGAAAACTTGGATTTGGTTCCCGATGTTGCTACTTACTACCTGTGAAACTTAGGGCAAGTAACAATGAGTGGTTTCACAGGACTGACATTTGCATCCTGGCTATCTATTACTTCCTATCTGTGTAACCCTGAGCAAATCACTTTTTTTCAATCCTCAGCATCTCATCTCTAAAGTGAAGGGTTTGGAAGGGTTGACTGCTAAGATCTCCTCTGACTCTAAATCTATGATCTCATAATAATAACTAGGACTAAAACCTAAATATTTCTTAAAATCCAAACTTGGTTCTATTACATAACTATCATTTCTTGAAATTCTGTATAGACATTGATTCATGAAATCTTATTTTTAGAAGGGTTTTAAGGGGTTGTTTGATCTAACCACATAGGACAAATTCAGAAAGAGTGGTATGCTACAGAATTTGAGTACTAGAAGGTACCTTATAAATTATATAGTCCATCACCCTCATATTACTAGATAAATGAGCAAAGTGTAGACCAAAAAATTAAAATGACTTGTCCAAAGTCACCTAGACAAAAGAAACAGTGTCAGAATTTGAATTCAATTCTCTCTGAAGTTCAGATCAAGAATTTTTTAAAGCTAGGCCATGCTCCTTAAGACTCCTCTTGCAAAAGAACATTTAAACCAGTTTAGTTTATAAAAGTCTTGAAAATAATCTGACATATCTCATACAATTAAAAAGTCTGTTGATTTCATGAGAGGAGAAAAGATGTACTCCTCTTTCTCCCCCATTCTTTAAAAAGCCTTTCCCAGGAAATGATTTTTAAATTTCCACATAAAAATAATCATGTATGTCTCTTATTTCCTTTGCGATCAAAGACTCAATTTCTGTACTCCTCAAGTAACTCTCAGGGGCTTACGTAATAAATGATAAATGGGTTGCAGTTTGCATTGGTAGAAGGAGTTCACACATGGGGAGTTCCCAATGCTAATGAAATCAGAGATTTTTCATGTATGAACTACTCATTTTAAAGGCCTAATTTTCTAAGAAGAAAATCTGCTAAGATCTTTAATAATGAGAATAATGTAGTCTGACCCAAGTATCCAATGACAATAATAGCTTTAGTCAGGAAATAAAAGCAATGGTCCACGATTCTTTCCCTAGTAGCATGTTTTGTTTTTCTCTTTCATCCCAATGCTCTCTGAAAAGTTAGTGCTACACCTCTCCATGTTGTAAAAGAAGGAAAAAAGCCATCCCAACCATGTGATATTATAAATACTGAGAAAGTAATTTAATCACAGAGGCGATACCATAATCAGTTAAAAGAATGACATCAGGTTGATAAACTTTTTTATGATGAACTAACACATTTAAGAGTCTTTCCTGTAGTTCATGGAATAGAACTAGCTAAAATCCCTTTTGGAGTAGTAAAAAAAGAGGTTAAATTCATTTCAGGGAAGAACTGGGTAATAAAATGAGGATAAGGAAGCTATATGGATGAAGATAATTATTTCCGCAATGGAACAAAGGAGTCCATCACCCCCCTTCCCCTCAACACATGTATAATTGTTTTATTTTGGCAAATATTTCCTTAGCTTCTGTACTATACTTGAAAACTATTAAAGTAAAACAGAATAAATTCTATTTGTGGGAAAATCTGAGTGGGCCAGAGAGCAATAATACAACCAATATCAATAAGATCCTTTATAGTTTCAAAGCACTTTGCATCCATTATCTCATTTCATACACCATCTTTGTTAAGTAGGTTATATAAGTAGCTTATAGTCAGCCAGAGAATATATATATTTATATATTTATATATATATATGTGTGTGTGTGTGTGTGTGTGTGTGTGTGTGTGTGTGTGTGAACACCACTTATCAGACAATTCTTTTTTTTGAGGAGTGAGGAAGGGACAGGCCTGAAACTAGGAGCTTTTATGTGAAAGTGGTGCTTGAGCTGAAATTTGAAGAAAACTAGAGATTTGGGGAGATAGGAAATTGAGAATCACTTATGAGAAATGGAAAGAAGACCAATTTACCTAGATCAGATGGTAAATTTTGAGCAGATGGGCAGTATCTTTAGTCTAACTCTGATATTTTATAGATAGGGAAACTGAGGCCCAGAGAGGTTATTCCCAAATTCCTTCCACTGATCCTATGGCATAATCCCAAGGCTCTTACTATTCTAGCTGCTTCTCACTTAGTCTTATTTAATTCTTCCACCAAATTCCCATCAGTGTTCTTTCTACAATGTGGTACCCCAAACATTCAACAAGAATCTTGATATAACCTATTTAGGATACAATACAGAAGGCTCTCATTTCAATACTATATAATTCTTTTCTTAATTCAGCTTGACTGCATTAGTATTTTGGGGAGTGGAAAAGGGAGAGAGAAGGGGGTTGCAATACCTCATTGTTGGCATTTTGACCTTGTGAAACATTCAAGTTTCTAGATGTTTTTCAGAGGAACCACCTTACTTACAGAGGAACCAAGGTCCTTTTGATGCTCGTTTTTGAACTAGGTATGCGGCTTTACCTTGATCTCTATTAAATTTAACCTTATTAGGTTTAGCCCATTATCAAGATCTTTTTCAATCTCTGCGACCTCCAATATTAGCTATTACTCTCAGCTTTGTTTCCTGTCAATTTCAAACTGCCACTTTGATTGTTATCTAAGTTATTGATAATAAGTATTAAAATAGCACAGGACCAAGGACAGATGCTTAGGGGACCCCAATAAAGACCTTTCTTTAAGCTGACATCAACTCATTAATGAGTGACGACCATCTTATGCAGGTCTGATTACTTCACCAATTCCAAGTTTAATTAATTGTTCTATTAAGATCTCTCTAGCTTGCCTACAAATGTAGCATGAGAAGTTTTTGCAAATACCCTTTGCTAAAGGGTAAATATATGTATCAAATCTGCTGATATGATATAGAACTGAGCATCATGATAAAAGGAATAAAATTATACTTGACTATCTCTAAAAATAATTAGGACACAGTTTATTAATAATTGATAAATGATAAATCATTTATGCTCATACATTAGCTATAAAATTTGATATGTTAAAACAAGACTAAATAGCCAAAAATAAAAAATCCCACATAGAATGTTAATTGAAATAAAGGCTTATACGAAAATGACAGTAGCACTTGTAGGAACAGGTGTGCTGCACAGTAGACAATATTCTAATGAATGAAAGCCCATTCAATTAAAGCAGGAAAACTACACATAAGGTAACAGCCAGCTGCTAAACCCAAATTCTGGAGAGAACAAATGCTTATTTAAACAGTAAGACTCTTCACATTCTGTTAGTATGAGAGAGGGGGGTTAAAAGAGAGAGGAGGCAGAGCATTAGGGAAGAAAGGAGCAGTGGATGAGTGGGGAAAGGGGGAGAAGAGAGAGGGGGAGACAATAAGGTATGGAATGTAGGGAGAAGAAAGAGGCAGGGGTGAGAATGAGAGCATAGAGTGAAGGGGGAGAGGAACAGAGAAAAGAGGAAGAAGAAGAAGAAAGGGGGAAAGGGGAAAAGGTAGAATTGGGAGAAGGGGAGAGGGAGATTGTTGATTAATAATAAAAATAATAATGCAGCTTTAGTAAAATAAACATATATGAAGCACTTTGTTCTAGGTACTGTATCCTGCGAATACAAAAAGAGGAAAAACATAGTCCCTGCCTTCAAGGAGCTTACATCTTAATAAATTCTCATATCAACTCTGTGAGGAAGGTGGTATTTTATTTTATGAATAAGAAAAGCAAGGCTGGAGAGATTTGGTGACCTTCCCAGGGTTATGTGTCTGGGAGTAAAATGACAATCTAGGCCTTCCTGACTATAAGTCCAGAATTTTATCTACTATACCACCAAGCTGAACGATAAGTGCATCTATTGCAAATCACCACGCACATGCGGGAGATGACAAAATGGTAGTCAGTGATAGCTTGCTAAAACCACACTAATCTCTAGCTTCCATTTCCAGCTCCAAGAACTGATTTTCCAAGTGCTCATTGCCACATTCTAACTCACTGTCTAGTCTAACACATGGTCACCAAACTCTCCAACCACAAAGAAGGATATCAACATTCTGGTATATACCATTTGTGAGAGGCTGCTGACTTTTTAACCTAAATTTAATAAGGAAACAGGCATTGGGGAGGGGGGGCAGTATCTATGACTTTGACAGTTCATTCATCCATAAGAAACTACAAGGTGAGTGTATATATGAGCAGAGACCAAAGCAATGGCTATCTGAGTCACAGATCTCTGGAGCAAGAAATTTCTTTAAAGTATATTTAGTCCAATTCTCTCTCTCTCTTTTAAATAGATGAAAAAAACCTGCATCCCACAGAGATTAAGTAATTCACCCAAAATAAAACAAGGGGAGCAAAGTCAGAATTGGAACCCCAATAGACTGACTCTATATCCAGCAATCTTTCCACCACACCAGAATGTCTCCCTGGGGAATATCACAAACTAAGAGGTAAATGAATGTCACTATGTTTTACTTACCCAGAAGAAACTGACTGGTATCCAGTGAAATCTGTGGAACACTGGCATGGTATTTCCCTGGGAGCCAGCCTGCATGAAAAAAAGCACGAGTGGGTCTCTGCGCTTAGGTGATGCTTCTAGGTGCTCAAGAAAAACCTGACAAGAGACACAGTGGACCCCACAGATGACAGTGGGGATGTTCCCTTTTATAAGAAGAGATTGTAAATAATTTTAAAAGCAGGCTGCCTTCTTTATCAAGAAACCCACAAGTTTAAAAGATAAACTAGTAGCTTGAATGTGAGGAGTGACCATAACTTATCCCCATAGTTTTCTTCTCTCATCAGCTATGAATATTTTCCACTGAGCTTAATGAGATTTCAGTCCTTTTTTTCCCCACTGAAGTAGTGAGGAGAATGGAATTACGAGAAATTAGCAGCCCAGTTTTTTTTAAATTGTTCTCAAAATATCACAATGAGCACTGAATTTAAAAATACCTAATTTTTTTTAAAGGGTGAGAGTGGGGGTGGAGAGGACTAAGGCTTCTGTGGAGCAATGTGTGGATGGTCATCATGTGCCAAGTGATAACAATGTGGTGATGGATTATTAAACTAACCCCAGGGTGAAGTGCTACTCACCCATGTGTGGCGATTAATGCTTTTGAGATAATTAACTAATTGGTATCCTGGTGAGTATCTTTTATGGGCAATTCAGTTCACTTGATTGACTTTTCATTCCCCAAAGGTAGTTTAGTCACCCAGGATGCCCAGAATATCAGGTCCACTAAAATGCCCCCCCCCCAACACTGTATTTTCCAAGTACTTTCCAACCCTGAATTAACTATCCTTTGCATCATCTCTCAGAGGTAAAATTGAAAAAAAATCACTGCTTTGGAAAGGACCTTTCAAGAATGGGGGAGGGGAGGGGATATTTTCTTCTTTCCCATCGCTTCTGGCTTGTCGATTCATCACCATGCTAGAGGAACAAAGAGATGCCTGTCGTCCTTTGTCACTGAATGGTCCAATCTATCACTGCTAGCTTGCCTGGGGCTTACTGGGACACCTGATCCCATCACAATATGCATTAGGACCCTCAGCTGCCCCTGCTGCTTCTTCAAGAATGCACCTTGATTGTAGCTGTCTTCTGGATAAAAACAACCCAGGGTGGAGCCAAGGGTGAAGAAGAAGATAGATTCTTGGAGAAATTAGTATGGGAACTGAGTTGAGGTGACAAGCAGGGCAATGTCTGGGGCGGAGTGGCAGTCATTCTTCCAGCTGGGATGGGCCAGGGCACTTCATGCCACAGTAAATCAAAGGCTAACAAGCTGCCCGGACCTTTGACAATGTCTAACTGACTATGGCTCCTCAGTCCTTTTTGGACTGAAATTACTGTGCTTTACACAGGGCAGGCCCCATGCATAGGCAGTGTACCATATGGCCTGTCTGGTGTCATTTGAAGGAAAGGGCAAGATTCCAGCTGCCAAAAATTACTCCCAAACTCTAGATGGCTTAAATTTGTATTATTGCTTGTGTTTTTCAGAAAAACATTCAGGGGAGATGAAGGACTCCATGTTAACAAATAATCATAGGATGTGAAAATTGGAAGAGATATTGGAAAATGGGCAGTTTAAGCCTATGACACAAAAATACTAGGGATATGCTCAAGGTCTAACAATTAGTGGAAGTTTGATACCAGAACCCAATCCCAACTTCCTTTAAAGAGTTCTTTCCACTAGGTTACCCTATATCCTCGAGAAATTGTGTTGAAGTCAGCAAAAGGGGTATTCAATATATGCTGGGGGAAGAGTGCTGGGTTTGTAATCAGAATATAGGTACAAACATTTGCTGTGACATATAGTGTCTTTGTTACCTTGGCCAAGTCCCTTAAACTCTCTCGACTTCATTTTTTTCCATCTTTAAAATGAGAACTAGATTATTTCCCAGGACCCTTTGAGGCCTAAATCTATGATCCTATAACCTTTATCCATACCTACAATTTGTAGATGTATTTCACTAACCGCTGTGGAATCTGGGGACTCTGTTTCTTCACTAAAATAGTGTGCTATGTACTGAAAATAGGAGGAGATGCTCATCAGGTTCTGTGGAATCTTCGGCACAGGGTCATTGATTTTAGCCATGTTTGTATTTTGGAGGTACGTGCCATTTGGAGCACAGACATAGAGAATATGCAGGGAAAGAAATGCATGCCACTCACTCTTCAGGCTACACTGTAATCAGTGCACCAGAAGAACACAAGAAACAATGCAAAAAGCAAAGTAAAGCTACCTGAGGACCTGGGTACATGGCGACTGAGTTGTCTCAGGCCAACAAAGCTTGCTCTCCCTTCACTTTACATGCTGTGCTGTTATTGCTCTGAATTTATAGGATCATGAGAACAGAAAAGTTAATTTACCTCCTTGGTACAAGTCATTCACTTGTTCTCTCCCCTTCTGTCCTCCCTGCCTTCCATTACAGAGGGCAGCAGCATTGTCTTCCCTTCAGCACTTACTAAAAATCTTGCAAGAATTCAATCAGAATTTGCAATGTGATTTGGGATTTGGCAAGATCCTTGGAAAGAGGCATTTAGGAGGCCCAATGAATGCGGGTGATAGAATTAGAGTTAGGAACGCTTGAGTTCAAATCCTAAAATAGTAGTGGGCAAGTCATATGACCTCTTTTAATCTCATTTTCCTCATCTGTAAAATGGTGATGATAATAGCCCCTATCTCCTAAGGTTTTTGTAAAGAAGATCTAATGAGATGACCCATATACGGTGCTTTACAAACCTTACAGAGCTCTATAAATATGAGCTATCAGTATTATTAAAGAAATGCATAGCATACAAACTACCTCTGAGACCCTGGAAAAAAATTGAGTTTGGTGCCAAAAATAGACATTTCCTCTACCCATTTAGGTAATTGACACCAATGTGTTGGTGTCAGACCTTGAGTGAATGTAAGACAGACAACAGATAGCATAATTTAGTGTAGAGAAGCATTATCCTTGGAATCAAGAGGCTGGCCTCTCTGGGCCTCAGTGTCCTCATCAATAAAATGGGGCTAAACATCCTACTGAAAGGTTGCAAAGAACATACTTCGGAAACCTTAATGCACTATGCCAAAGTGAGCTGTCATTGTCATTATTCTCTTTCTTTGGGCATGTCAGACATATACCTAGCATCAAGATGTCAGGTGGCACTGTGCATGGCCTGGACAGCAGTGTGACCTACCTCTCCCAAAATGTTTTATAGCTTTTAGAAAAACTAGTTTGCTTCAGTCAGACTAGATTAATTTTGCTTTAGAGCTCTTTCAGTTTGCTAACAGCACCTTAAGGGCCCTGTATAAATGAATTAGGAATGACAGTTTCTCTTTCAAGGGGATAGGTGACCATGTTCTTGTCCTGGCCAGGACATGCCGAATGAGAAGCTGGGAATAGAAAGTGGTTTGTTATCAGACTGCCTGCTATTTTTCATCTGCATTCTCTTTTTCCTTTGAGAAAGTTTAATGTTGTTAGCAAGGTGGGAAAGACTTTCAAACACAAAAAATAGGGCATCAGTTAACCCTGCTAAATGGTAACAAAAATATCCTGTGCAGTCAGAGGGGCTGGCCAGAGCACACAGGCTTTTATATACAAATTTATATCCTCCTAAGAGCAGTTCTGACTACATAGAGTGAATGAATCTACTCTGAAGTTGTATACATGAAGTAATATTTCCTAATTACCTCTACATCCCATTGGGACACTATTGTGCAAGGAAGCAGCTGTATGGGTAAACAATGAGTGCTGGAGGTGGGAAGAAAGAACTCTGTAAAGGTACTATCTTCATAATTTCTAATTAAGGAAGGAAGAAAAATGTTTATTATTTCTCTAACAGAATGAAGGCTAGAGTAAGAATCGTCCTAGTCCTCCCTTTAAATAACCCTACAATGAAGGTTAAGGCTTTTAGAAATCATTGAGACCTAATAGATATAATTCTAAAAGGTGGTGCTTGGGGTGAATTTAAAAATGAGAAGTAGGAGCCATAAATGGGGGATCGAAGGAATACCATGTGGCCATATGAGAAAATGGTAGCCTCTACCCATACAGGACCACTGATATCCCTGAGCATGTATGATGGGCAGCTAAATGGTGGAGTAGATAGAGTGTTGGATTTGGAATCAAAAAGACCCAAGTTCAAATCGTGCCTCAGCCACTTGGTTGTATAACCTAGGCAAATCCTTTAGCCTCTCTCAGTCTCACTTCCTTCATCCGCAAAATGGGGACAATAAGGACAATAATGATCCTCACAGAGTTGTGAGAATCATAAGTGAACATATCTAAAGTGCTTTGCAAACCTTAAAGCACTATATAAAATACTGGCTATTATTAATGGACTAGGACAATAATGATAGCTGATATTTATTCATATGGTATTTTCATGGCATTACAGCTGCCATTTCCATAGTTCATGAAGGCACCCACCAAGTCACCCACCAAATGCTATTACTGGATCTTGAAATAACTTTGTGATGTATTACCCCATTTTCTAGAAGAGAAAACTGAGATTCAAAGAGTTAAATCAACTAACTGGAATCAGAATCACACAGCGAACAGGAATCAGGATGGGATGCAAAACTAGGTCTTTCCAGCACTCCTCCTACTATGGCACGCTGCCTTTCATATAATAATATCAGATATTAATAGAGTGCTTTTGAAAGTTTGCAAAGCATTATATATAAACTCATTTGATCCTCCCAATGACTCAGTGACACAAGTGCCATTATTATCCCTATTTTACAAGTGAGGAAGCTAAGGCAATACAAAACAAAACACACTCAGAAGGGTTACCAATCATTCAACCCCTCTGACTTGAATAAATAAACCTGATCAAATGTGATAATTGTTTAAGCATATGAGAGCATTCAAATCTTTTTTTTTTTTTTTGGAGGTAGGGAGACAAGACAATTGGGGTTAAGTGACTTGCCCAAAGTCACACAGCTAATAAATGTTAAGTGTCTGAGACCGAATTTGAACTCAGGTCCTCCTGACTCTAGGGCTGGTTCTCTATTCACTGCACCACCTAGCTGCCCCAAGCATTCAAGTCTTACCAGAGAAGAGGTAGGGGGCCTGTTCTCTCTGGTCCTCTCTGAGAGGGCCTTAAAAGAGTCATTACATTGAGTCATCCAACTCCCTCATCCTAGAGGTGAGGAATTGAAATGAGTTCTTTTTTACTTAAAATCCAGAGTTCTGGTTACTCTTAAGTCACTGTTATTTTAGAGTTGTGTTGGCACTGAAGAATGAGCTGTCTCCATTTAGCAGAAATGAAGGTCATAAATTCACCCTAATTGAAAAGAAAAGTTTTCTTTTTATTCTTTTCTAAGCTGATTTTTTTTCAATTTTCAAGAAAGTGCCCCTTATATTGAATACACTGGACTTGAGCAAAACAAGTCTGGGCTCATCTAATACATATCCTTTGTGGTCCTACATGCTTTGACTATTTCCATTCCCCTTCCAGTCTAGAGTATTAATATTTTCATCTTTTATACCGCTGACCTCCCTAATTCAGCTGCTAAAATTGAGGAGTATAAATTGGACAAATGACGATATTCCAAGTCCAAAACTGAGATTTAAGGTACTCTTGTTAGGTACATTGGGGGAAATCCAGGTAGGTTACTCACCATTTCTAGATTCAAGTAATTTAAAGATCTACAGAAGAGATAAGGTGATTGATGACAGAGTGGCTAAGCCATGTACACAAACACTAAAAAAATTAGGCAAAGCACATGGGAGATATATAAGCCTAAGAAATCCAAGAAAAGAGAGAGCTCTTTATCTAAAGGGTTATAACTATTTATCTAGGAGAATGACATTGAAGTACAATATGGAATTTGCCTTCTGGCAAATACCAGATGATGGAAAACTCTTCATATTAAAATGAGCTTGAACCAATTACTATCAAAACAGAATACTGGGAACTTGTCTTCCCTCTTGTGTGTCTAACTGTCTCTCCCCTGGAGACACGTGTTCCCTTCCCTCTCTCCCTTCTCCCCTACCCTCCTCTTGCTTTGGTCATCTAGGTCAATTCCATGCTGGACTCTGGATTGTACAACCTAAAAGCTTCTTTCTGTATTTTATTTCTATCAGTCAATGACATAGAGTGAATCTTCAGAGGTTTGCTAGTCATTAATGAAATTATTGTTATTATTTTTACTTTTATCTCCTTCAGTTTCCATATTATTTTACTATGAATTGCGTGTGAAAATTGTCTAGAGAAATATCCCTGTAAAGCAGTCTCTGGGCCTCAACTCTGACCACATTGGTTGAATGAAAATTCTCCAGTGTTGATACCATAGTTATTTTTCAAAGGGACATGTCTTTCTTATCAAGAAATGACAACGGGCTTTGTTTTTATATATTTACCTAATACAGACAGAGATTGACAGTCAAAGAGTCATTGACAATACTGATGGCATCCCAAGGGTAGATGAACTTGAATAATAAATTAAATAAAAGTGCATTTCTATAACCAAAATGCTGCATACTAGAGGAAAGAGAGAAATAGTTTTGCTGTTTAAATATTTTACTTTTCATCCTGTCTACTGATAATTTAACAATTGGGTATGACAATGACATTTTGCATAGAGATAGTAATGCAGAATGCTTAAAATTTGTCTCTTTGGGAAGCACAGCCAACTGTGGATTATTCTTTGCTAGCTATCCATTTTTGGACTTCCCAGCTTCTTTCTTGTCTTCCTTTTCCTCAGCCTATATTTTAATATCTGGCATTTCTATGCTTTAGATCTTTCAAAGTTGATTTGTCTCATTGGGGCCCCCAAAATCTGTGGGAGGGAGAGGGAGGGGGGGGGAGAGAGGGAGAGAGGGAGAGGGGGAGAGAGGGAGAGGGAGAGAGAGAGAGAGAGAGAGAGAGAGAGAGAGAGTGTGTGTGTGTGTGGGGGGGGAGGGTGACCTATTCTAGGTATTATCTCCATTTTGCAGATGAGGAAACTGAAAATCAGAAAGATTAAGTAATTTGTCCATGGTTACAGAACTAATATATGTGAGATGTGGGATTTGAACCCAAATTCTTTTTTTTTTTCAACAATGCCTCTTTTAGTCACTCATGCTGCCCACTATTTTCTTTTTCCTATGGCTAAATCATTATCTACTTGATGGCTGAAACAATATGCAAGTGAGAAAATAAAATTTAAAGTTTAGCACAAAAGAAATCTGGGCCCACATGGGCAAAAAGAAACAGATAATTGAAACATTTAGATAACTCAGAAAAGCTCCCTTCTCTATGCCATTTTCTTGTAAGCTTTATGGAAGGAAAAGAGAAGTTTGTGTAGATATTTCGCAAATTCACTTTAAAAAATGGAATTCATTCTGATAGTTTAGACCCAGCCAAAGTTAGATTTCATGAGGCATCTAAGGCCTTATACAGTGTCTGAATCCTATATAAATTTGGGATTGGACAAAAAAGGTAATAGTATGAACCCTGGTTCCTTTATCAATCAAGGAAATGCTGATATCTGAAAAAAAGCATTAAGGATACATATGCTTGGAATTTACTGGTTGTGTGACCCTAAGGAAGTCATTTCATATCTCTAAGCCTCATTTTCTTCAGTTATAAAATGTGCTGGTTGGATTTGATCATTTCAGATGCCTTCTAGTTGAAAATTTATGATCTCATATTAAGCCCCTTCTTCAACACCAACACAAATCTAAAATAACAGCGATGCAGAATAGCTAGAACTCTGAATTTTAAGGAAGATCTCAGTTCAATTCCCACCTCAGGCACTTATCATCTGTGAAACAACTGGGCAAGTCGCTGATTAGCAGAGCTTTAATTTCTTCACCTCTAAAATGAGAGGGTTGAATTACTCAATGACCTCTCAGCTCCCTTTCAGCTCTGGAAATATGATCCTATAAACACATTTGTTGAGGCACAACAATATGCCTTGGACTCTGATAGGTGTTATGTGGTTTTCCCAGAAAAATCCAAGAAAGGGTTCCATCTTCAATGTTATAATCTTTTTTAAAATGCAAACTTATTGGATTAAAAAGTAAAAAAAATACAAGGCAGTTAAGACAAGACAAAAACTGCAACAGAAGGGGCCAAAGGACAGAAAAAGAAATGAAGACTATAAAGGCATATTCCTAAGAATTTGTATCATCAATAGGACATTTCCCATACCTCTGCTTAACTCTATTCCTCAACCCAAGGGATAAGGAGAAGCCGACTCACATATGATTATACTTAACCATTTGTTCAAGTAATTTTTAACTATCAGCAAATAGCTGAGTCTACCCTGAATATCCAGATTCCTTGCTGACAGTTCCAGTGATCAAGGCCCTATCTGTGTCACATTTCTGAATGTTTTATCTTAAGCCCCTTTGGAGTTGTGAGTAGTGGCTGATAATCCCAGTATGTCAGAGCCATCAGATTCTATGACACATTAAAAATCCAGTCAACCTCATGGCAGACTTCTGCTGTCCCCAGAGATGGGGCATGTGTTTCTGGATGGTGGAGGTAGGACAGGGGAAGCAGGGGAAGCACCCCACCACACTGTAAATTAAAATTAACTGCCTCAGAAACTTGAAGGAAAGACACATTAGGAGACCAGCGTCAGAAATATCGTGTTGCAGTCAAGCCTGACCCTGGTTACTTGAAAAGCATTTCTCTGATTTGTTCAGGTCACAAGTGGGATGGAAATGAGCCTCTGTACTGCTTCTTCACACATCCGGATTTAATAGACTTTCTTCCACTGATAAAAGACCACTAATGAGTTCATTTTCAAGCTATTAAATTGGCTATAATAGCTAGTTCTACTGATGATTGCACAGAGACCTGCTGGTCACAGTGGGTTTTGTCTCCTTTAGTTAACCGTTTGCTGTCCTGCTACTGAGATATAAATATACAATGGCAAAGGAAGTGCTTGTAAGTAGGGTTAGTGCTCTCACCTAGCCCCACTCATCTGCTTCGTTCTGTCCATTTCACGGTCACATATCTGAGCAGCAGACAGGCTGGGCTATGCATTCCTTACCCTGCCCTTCTGCTCCTGGTGATGCCAGACAGAGCAGAGGACAGGCACAGCCAACATGACATTTCTTTGCATTCTGTGTGATTAGAGGTTCATCATTTCTTTTCTCCAGTGAAATCTTTGGTTTCTAAGCCTGAGGCCTGCTTGCTATTTGTTGCACAGTTATTATTTTAATGTCCCAGTTTACAGAGATGGAATTACCTAATCTCTAAAAAGGGTGCATTAATAAAGCAATTCTATGGCATTTTCTCTGAAATCTTTCAGAGAGCCCATTTTTTAGTTCATTTTGACTCCACAAACCTGATAAGGCATGGAGGTATTGCCAAAGTCAATATATTATGTTTGTGTGGATGGGGGTAAGTTTGGTAGCAGTAATGAGATTTTTACACCTCATGTCTAGAATCATTACAATGAATATTATTAGAGAACAGCTACTCTAGGTATCTGGTTTAAATAACCATATCCAACATTTAAAGACAAGCAGTTAATAGCAGGGCTGCTTAGCAGTGTTAACTCTACCCTTTTCATTATAATTTTCAGAGGGCGCCTTCAGATCACCTCGATAATGCTTCCCTTTATTATAATTTTGTTTTTAGCTATTTAGGCAAAGGTATCCAGAGACCTTCAAGCATGGGTAGCCACAAACTCAAATAGATTACTAAGGGTTTTTTATGACTCCCTGTTTTCTTTTCTTTTTTTTCACCAAAGATTTTTTTTTTTTAATGATGAGTATGCCCAACAGGTCAGAGACATTAAATTGCCCAGTGATAAAATGTAATATGTGGCAATTAATGATCACAGTCTTGTCTTAAATTGGTTTGCTGTTAAGGCACCTGGAATGACTTCTGGTCACCTCTAATAAACCCAGGTGCTTCTGTTTGGTTAGTTACTGGGATAATAGACTTGTAGAGGGTGGGGGGCACCCTAAAGCCCCCAAATTGCATTGAATATAGAAATCCCTTTGAGGCAGTACTGAATCAATGTCTGACTATTATATCAGTGGAGCTGTGCTATTGCATATGGGAATTCATAAGGAAAAAGGTAAAATTATATTCTCAAGGATAGTGCCTTTTTAGCACATGCCCCTTCTGTCACCCAGGTTAGAGTATGAATTATATATTATGTATTATATAGCTATAAACAGATCTGTTCCTTTTCTCTTTTCTAAATTTCCCATAAAGTTTCTATTAGATACAGGACACATTTAAGTTTCATTTAAAAGGATCTCAGCAGGTTTAGTTGACCTTGTGAAAGAGGGCTGGGGAGTTTTCTTTCCTACACTCCATAGGATGACATTGAAGGGGAGCTGATTTAGGAACTTTGAGAATGTCATGAGTGTTTTTGAGGCAAAACAGTATGATTCAAAGAACTAGGAAGAATGTAAAATGCCTCGATTTCGTACAAGCCACTTAGTGATACTCAAGGCATCAGGGCAATATTATTGCTTTGGATTTCTGCTTAATGTTGTCTTTGCCATTTATCAGTTACTCAACCCAGAAATAATGAAGCTGATTGATGAGGGTGAATGGACACAACTATAGAATGGGACAGTGAGAAAAGCACAGAGCTGGAATCAGGAAGATCAGAGTCAAATGCTTTCTCACATAATGCCTAGCTAGGAGTGCCTAGACAAGTCATTTAACCTCCCTGTGCTTCAGTTTTCTTATCTGTAAAATGGGTATAACAATAGCCCCTACCTAACCTGGTTGTGAGGATCAAATGAATTAACATACGGCAAGCACTTCACAAATCTTAAAGCACTATACTATAAAAATAATAACAATAATAATAAATGTCCTAATTCTGTGATGGTTTAAACCCCACTATAAATCTATATGGATATTTATATAGATATTTGCACGCACAAGTATATATTATAAAGTGAGTATGTATTTAAGCATATGAATACTACTGCATTATACTGTCATATTATACATATATGCTTAAATTTATGTAATTCTTATTATGTTTTTGTACAGGTGACTATGTATAGCAGTCTATCAACTCACTTTACATTTGAAGCCCTGCCTGGTTTTAACTCCAGGAACAAGGTGCCCTCCCCCTCCTTGCTCCCCTCACCCCCTCCCTCCCCAAGATAAGCTCATCACTTCTAAACTCAACCACCAGGCTTCTAAATCAAGCCTTGAGGACACCTCCATCCCTAGAGGGCAATAGAGTGGCATGCCAATGTCTTCCCAATGCCTTCCTTTATAGGGGGCAGACAACGGACTTTCAGTGTGTTCTATTTCATATCTGTTGCTCTGCCTCATTTTAACTCCATTGGACAAAATACCCCAGGTTGGATTCCCCCTTGGGATTCCCCTATCTCCTGCTTTCCTGCTTCCTTTATGTGCTGTCTTCCTTATACCCCCATTAGACTATAAGCTTCTTGAAGATGGAGAATTTTTTCTTTTTATTAATTGTATATACATTTTATCAGCCTCTGCCACCCAAGAGGATACATATGCTATCATATAAGGAGGGAATAATAACTTACTCATTTGTCTTGAGTTGTTACCTCATTAATTGGGCAAAACAGAATAGAACATCCCAGTTCCATGAAAAAAAGGCATGGTGACTGTGGAATGACTGTGCCATTCTAGTGTGGAAATAATGACTGGAAATATAAAAATTACTTTACATGAGCTTATTAGCTTCCTTTTGTTTATTGGAGTGATGATAGAATAGCCTCTTCTACTATCAATGACAAGAAAAAAACACAAAGAATGTGGATGAGAGGAATTTAGGAGAACAATTACATAAATGCTTGTTGAATGAATGAATAAATTAAGGACAGGGGACATATCTCCTGGGGCAGGTCAAGAAGAATAGTCTGCCAAACTGTGAAAGGTCACATATAGGTTATTCTAACTAAGCCCATTCTAGAGGCCCAGAATGAAATGACTACACATTAAAAGTAGCTGATTTTTTTTCTATTCTCCTTGGACCTTCGGTGAGCTGAAAGCCCATAAATCTCTTTGAACTCTTAGTAGCCGCTGAAATCTGTAATACTTGGTTCCTCTTTTAACTTACTCTCAGAACAAATAATTTAAGACACTAAGACAGTGGCAGTATATTTGATCCAAAAGGGAAATTCACTTTCTATTCCTTTTGAAATCGCCTGTCTAGATGCTATTCCCTTTCCAATAATTGATTCCCTCTACTCCTACCAGGTCCCCCTCCCACTGCCTCCCTACTCCCCCCCTCCCCAAGCTCCACAATTCTGGACCTACATTACAAAAGCTTCTCATTTCTCCCACTATTATTAGACTGCCTTATCCAGTGATGAGAATTTTTGGCTACATTTTCCCTTTAGCACCCTCCTGGTAAATGCATCCAAGTCTTTTTACTATTCTGGAATTGATACATTCCTTCTGATGACACAGAAGACAGGAGGTGGGAGAAGAGGAAGGAATGAACCAGCCTTTGTAGTTATTTTAGCCAAGATATATAGGATTCTGATCCGTCTACTCCAGCTCAAGGTGACTTGATATGCCTGCTCTGTATGGAATCATATTTTTCCTTCATCAGCCACTTCCTCTCCCCTAGGTCCACCTTCAGAGAGGGAATTCTGCATTTGTAAGCGTAATAGGGAAGAGAAGCACCTGGGAATGATTGGAGCTTCTGTAATAGAAACAGTCACATGCTGGGAGCAAGAAAACCCGGGCCTGGTTACAGTCCTGACTTGATGCTTAATAGCTGTGTGCATGGGCTCAGTCTTCTCATCTCTTCCCCTTATAGGGTTGTTTGCCAACCTGTTCATCTCATATAGTTTTTGTGAGAAGAGTGCTCTGTAAACATTAAAGTTAACAACAACAATAATGCCATTATTATTACTAATTTCCTCTACTAATCTTGTGTTCATCACAGAGCAGAGGTGATTTTGGATTCTCCAAGGCTCACCAGAAGGTTAAACTATAGTGAAAAAGATTTAAGTGTGGCCCAGGTAAACACACAATATCTGCTATTTGCAGACCAACAGATCTTAGTAAAGAGAAAATCTTAGTACAGTAGACTGGTAATTAGGCAATGAATTACTTGTTCATGACAACCCATTATGACCTTTGAGAGTAGAGATTATTTCATTTATGCTTTTGTATTCTCAGCACCTAGCGTGATACAGATTCAGCACTTAAATGTTTGTTTGATTAAAATGACCTTCCTTCTTTTCTTCATTAATCCATTCATTCAACAAATATTTATTAAGCACCTACTATGTGCCAAACATTGTGCTATTTGCTGAAGCCAAAAAAACCAAAAACAAAACAAAAACAAAGAAACCCAAAAGTGAAACAATCCTTGCTCTCAAGGAGTTGTTGTTCTGTTCACCTGGGGCCCACATGAACTTGTTTAAAAACAAACAATTATTTTCCTTTGTAATATTTTATGCATTTAACAATATTGTTTTCTGATAAGGGGTCTGTTTGTTCAAAGGGTTGCCAGACTTCCAAAGTTGTACCTAACATAGAAAAAAATAAGAATGCCTGCTCTATCACACGCATCTATCAACACATGTGTGTTGTGAACAACATGAACACAGATAAGTAAATACAATTCTGTTAAAAGTAAATACAATAATATGGGGTCACCAACAATTGGGTGGGTGGGATCAAGAAGTCATAGGCAACACTTTCGCTGAGCCTTTAAGGAGCTCTATTTGAAGAGTGAGAGGTGAAGAAGGGATGTATTCTAGGCATGAAGCACAGACTGACTAAAACACGGAGACAGGAAATAGGATGTTTTGGATGGTGACCAGAATGATCAGTTGGACTGGAGTGTCAATTGCATAAAGAGGAAAGGGAAATAACCTTGGAGACATTGACTTAAAGAAGATTGTGAAGGACTTTACATATTGAACAAAGGAGTTTGTATTTTATCTTGGAAGCAATAGGCAGCCACTGGGAATTTATGAGCAGGGAAGTAACATGTTTAGTATTATTCTTTAAGAATACTAATATGGGGCAGCTAGGTGGTTCAGTGAATAGAGCACCAGCCCTGGAGTCAGGAGGACCTTAGTTCAAATCCAGCCTTAGACACTTAACACTTACTAGCTGTGTGACCTTGGGCAAGTCACTTAACTCCAATTGCCCTGTCCTGCCCCTCCAAAATGCTAAAAACAAAACAAAAACAAAAAAAATAATACTAATATGGTAGATGTGTAATGGGTGGATTGGAAAGGAGAAGGAGAGTAGAGGATGGGGGATATTACAAAAGGCTGTGTATGAGGTGATAGGTGTTTGAATGAGGTGGTCGCAAGACTTCTATGTAAGTGGAAAGAATGGAATCAATATTAGAGTTGTGGTATATAATCAACGAGACCTGGCAAGTGATTAAATATGTGGGATGAGGGAGAGTAAGGAGTCAAAGATGAACCTGAGTGACTAGAAGGATAGTGGTGTTCTTAACACAAATAGGAAAGTTAGGAAAAGCAGAGGGTTTGATGTCAAAGATAATTAATTCTATTCTACTGGACATGTTGCATTTAAGATGTCTTTAAAACAACAATCTACAAATTTGAAATAGGCAGCTAGTAATGCAGACTGGATCTAATAAGAGAGATCTGGATGAATTAAATATATACATGGGAGTCAACTGCATAGTTATGAGAGTTGACCCCATGAGAGTTAGTGAGAAAAGCAAGAGAGAAAGTGTAGGGAGAAGAGGTCCTAGAAGAGATTCCCAGGACAAACCCATATTAATGGGGGTGGTATATAGATGATGATTTAGCAGAATAGACTGATAGCCATTATCATTATCTACTAAATAGGAATAATTAATGGCAGCATTACCTGCCTTACAGGGTTACTATAAACACACACACACACACACACACACACACACACACACACAAACACGATTTATAAATTGTAAAGCACCATTTAAATGTCACATGACATAAGAACAACAAAAGTGAATTCATCTACTTACAGAAAGTGTTTTTGTGATGATGTTGTTTTTGTTTTCTTAACTAGGCTTCCCACCCAACTCAGTAGTAGTCTATTCCCAAAAGTTTTTGGTTGGCATTTCCTTTTTTCTTGATTTGTGCATTTTATATTTTTCTTTTTTTCCTTAAAGACAATTTTATTCCCTCTATTATCTTTACATAGTTTTCACCACTAATTTGCAAATTAAGATTGTCATTTTTGCCTGTTTAGCAGCCTTAATATCACCCATCCATGCAAGGATACAAATTATAAGAGACAGAAATAATTCATTAATCCCATTTCTGCAGATTTCTTCTTTTGCTGTTTTATCTCTCTGTTGACAGGACTTAAATCAGTGATCTCAAAAGGCTCTATATGATACTTATAGGATCTGATCCTAACCAAGAAAACAAGGTTGTCATGTACCAAGCAATGATGTTTTTGTATCTGGGGTGCTGTGTATAATTTTGGTGTCATTCACTCTCCAGAAAGATGTAATGGAAATTGAAAATGTCAAGAAAGAGCAATTGTAAATGATCAATGAAATGAAAGCAACTTAAAGACTAAGACAAAGTATATATCATATATATGTATCTGTATTGACATACACATTTATGGATAGCTATATATGCATATACAATACACATACATGTGTTGTTTATATGTATGTATGTGTATATATGTGTGTACAGATGAGAGAGAGAGCAAGAGAGAGAAAATGTAGAGACAATAGAGGGAATAGAATAGTTTTGTTTTGTTTTTTTTTTTTTTGCTTTTTGGAGGGCAATTGGGGTTAAGTAACTTGCCCAAGGTCACACAGCTAGTATTTTTTTTTTTTTGGTGTGTTTTAAGTGTCTGAGGCTGGATCTGAACTCAGGTCCTTCTGACTCCAGGGCCAGCGCTCTACTCACTGTACCACCGAGCTGCCCCTAGAATAGTTTTTAAGATAAAAAAAAAAAAAAAAACAAACAGAAAAAAGACCAAAGGAAAAAATACAAAAATCAAGAAAAATTAGAAATGAAATGCCAACCAACCTATTTTTTGGGGGAGAATGCCACTTAATACACACATCTATATATGTAAACATAGGCATATATAAATATACACATGTATTCTGTAGGCACATATACATATAGAGACACATAGTTTGGTCAAGTGGAGAGCAAGTTGGAATGGGAGTTAGAGGACCAAACTTAATACCTGTTGACTTGTTAAAGTAGTTTCCCCTTCCTGGGCCTCCCTTTCTGCTTCTATAAAATGAGGGAGTTGAACCAAATCGCCACCAAGGTGCTTCCCAGCTCTAAAGTCTATATGATTTTATGACGAAGATTTTAGCTTGGAAAGGTGAAGACAAGGAGCAGGTGGTTGAAATTCTATAAAATAATTCAAGTTATGTATTGGATGCTGACAAATCCTAACCACTTTGAACTTGAAGGAAGCAGGTTTAAGACAAAAGGAATTCCATAAAAATATAAACAGAGTAAAAAAAAATGGAGAAACTTGTGGATGATTATTCTGGGTAGGGTTTCTTAAGGTAGGAGTCATAAATTTGCTTTTATTAATATTTTCATAACTCATTTCTAACATTTTCCCCATACACTCTTATTTTTCATTTAATTCATTTTAAAACATTATTCTGAAAAGAGGTCCATAGGTTTCACCAGAGTATGAAGTCCATGACACTAAAAATGTTTAGAATACCTACTGTAAAGGATTATTAAAGGGAGATTAAGGAAGATTCTTTACGTGTCAGAATGATATCAAGCAGTGCAAATACCACCTCCTTTCACACCTCTCTCCCCTCCTACCTCAGGAACCAACCACTATTTGAAAATCCTAGAGATGAACTAAAATTCCAATGAATCCTAGAGTGAACAGATTGCTAATCTGACCAAACACAACAAACTTTCACTCTTTAATTTGAAAATACCATGGAAGGGAATGGAATAAGGAAAATAGATCAAGGAGAAAAGTGAGAAAAAGATTACTATGAAATGTTTTTAAACTCCCCAGAATAAATAGAACGAGACTAAATCCATCACTAAATTTCGATGTAAGACAAAGGTTTTACACAGCTAAATTTCAGTTCTAAAGTGGAAAGTATAAGAAAGTTACCTGAAATGACTGATATTTGATATCAAGTCATTTTTCTGGATGGTTCTGAATGGAGACCTGCCTAGTTGGAATAGTCAGTCTCTTGAGGGCCTTTGCATTTAGAAAGTGTATGAGTCTATTATGTTATATTGAATTTGTAGCTTACTTTGCCCATCAAAATGAACTAAAAATATAGACTTCCATTTGCAGTTTGATGCCTACAATATTCATTCAGGAAGGGATAGCAGAGACCTAAACAACTGGGATGAATGAAGAAACTTGTGGGGTGCTAAGCAGTACCTATTATTTTTCTTAGAAACAGTATCTAACTTCCCTAGTTGAGACTGACAACCATTTTCTACCACAT
The DNA here is from genome assembly GCA_011680675.1 of Gymnobelideus leadbeateri. Classification (NCBI taxonomy): domain Eukaryota; kingdom Metazoa; phylum Chordata; class Mammalia; order Diprotodontia; family Petauridae; genus Gymnobelideus; species Gymnobelideus leadbeateri. Next base: position 302,702 of record WOXC01004349.1, read on the forward strand.
TTTGGCAATAATTATACAACATCTAATTATTTGCATAACTCCTATACCAGGCTTTTCCTTATTATCCCAGTTGTTATTGCTTTTGCTGTCCCACAAATTACTTTGGATTTACTTACACATCTCTCCTTCCACCCACTGTAAAGTCCTTTTAGGCAGGCACTGTTTTCATCTTTCCTTGTCTTTGTATGCTGAACATCTAGCAGAATAGACGGTATATACTGGCCAAATAATACCTTCTTGTTGAATGAGTTGAACTGAATTTTCTCCTCTCTAATACCTCCCACTAATTTGCAACTCAAACTTTGAAAGTTTTAGGATAGACATTGTTGCTGGGGTTGGGGTTTGGAGAGGTCGGTTTTTCTAGGGTTGTAGAAATATTCAGAAATAACTTTCACTGTAGCAAAGAAATGGACATAAATGGTTGCCAATAAACTGAGGAATAGCTAGGCCAAGTAGTGACATATTATCAAAGCTCTGACATATGAGTCAAAGCTCTGTGCCTATCAGTAGTGGGGTTGGTCCATGCATTTCAACACTGTCCTTCAACTTGAATCAAATAGGGAGACCCAGCATCAAGCAAACAAAACCTCCAAAGAAAAATCATGGTTCAAAGAATGGAACATTCTTTCACAAAGTTACCTGTCAGAAATGAAAACAGATCCCTCCCCCCATCCCAACCACACTTAAATGAGGAAGAATGTTCTGTCTAGGGTGACTTCAAGATTTTGTTGTTCTTCCTTATGTAACCAAAGACAACATTTATCAAACCTGGCACTACTTACTGTAAGAGGATTTTTCTATAGTTTCAAAATAAAACATGAAAGTCAGCTTTAGCTACGCTTGGGAGTAATCATTCCACAGTTTCAAGGAATTCAGTGCAGTCATCTAGAACAAAAGTGACTTTTAAAGCAGGTGTTCTTTCTAATTAGTGTTGATTCGCGTAAGCCATTAACACTTTAAGTACACCCAGGTTTACCATAGCAAAATTTTGTTCTTCCATGAGCTGAAATTTGACTGGCACAGTGATCTTTTGGTACTGACTTCAAAGCTCCAGTTGAATAAGACATGCCTCTTATTAGCCAGTTCCTGGTAGTTTATGATTAGCACATTAAGCCTTTGTGAACAAAGCTAATAACTGCGATAAGCCTGAAAGACAGTCTTCCTCGACATCACAGCTCTGTCTGTACCTTGAGAACAGCATGCCAGTGGTTAAACATGCTCTGGGAACATTGATATATTCAAGTAGTTTATTTCTCCAGGCTTACAAATTTGATTACTATGGAGTACAAAGCTATTAAAAATGTGACCTTTCTATTTTCTCCACCTTGGCAAAAAGCCAGATAATAACTTTGTTTGACTCAGTATGATAGAGTGCTTTTTCAGATGGAAATAAAATGACTTTTCTTTACTGGAAATTATACCTTGAAGTCTAAATGTCCATCATGTATATAACACCCATACAGAAATGTTAATTGTTAATTCATCCTTGAGAGCAGTTGAGATTGTTAAAGTGAAAAATATAACATTTTCAAATTCTCTGAAAGACATATATATATATATATATGTATATGTACATAGTCATATATACAATGAATTTTAGATGTTTATATATAGCTTTATAATGTATATCTGATAGTTAGATATGTTTATGCACATACATATACATACATATGTGTATACAAATGCACATATACAAACATACACATACGTATACATAAAATGTTTCTTGTCATCTAACCTGTTTTAACCTAGTTTTAAGGTAAAAACATTGAGGTTAAGAAAATTAAAGTTTGGCTATATTAAAGAATCATAGGATCATAGATTTCCAGCTAGAAGTGACTGAAGCCACTGAATCTAGCCTGCTCATGTAAGAGACAAGGAAACAAAAGCATGGGGAGATTGAATGTCTAGCGTAGAGCCTCACCACTAATTACTTGGGTCTTCTTGACCTTGAACCCAGGGCCCAATACAGCATACCATGCTAAATCTCATTATTACATTTTTATTATATTGATCTCATAATCTGTTATGATCTGAAGGGTAAAAAATTGGTTTTGGCTATGTGCACGTGTGCGCACGCACACACACGCGCGCGTGCACACACACACACATATATAAAACTATGAAATGATTCAGAGTAAAACAAAAAGCTGAATCAGAATAATAGTATACATTTATGATAACCCTGATGAAACATTAATAATCACAAAAGATAAGAAACTAAATAGGAAATCATTGGGAATATTTATTCTGTTGAAGTTAAAATACAAAATTTTAAAAATCCCCTATAGATAGCTGGCTGTTGATTTTAATGTATAATATTTTTATTTCCACAATCAGTTTTTGTTGATGGTTACTGAGTTCATTAGTTAATTAGTGAGAGGACGGAGGGGTGGACTGTATAGGAAGTTGAATCTTAAGTTAGGAAGTCCTTTATTAAAATTCTTCCTTTGTCACATACTTGTCATGTGACCATGAACAAATCACCTAATTCACTGGTGTCAAACTCAAATAGAAAAAGGGGGCACCAACCATGTAGTAACATTATCTATGATTTATTATATTTTATTTATTTTGTTAAATATTATCCAGTTACATTTTAATCAAGTTTGGGCATCACTTTTGAGTATTGTAGTCAGCATATGGGCAGTAGGCCACATGTTTGAACCTCTTACTTGTCCTAATGGTTATACTGGGAATTGTCTAAGACTCTAAATTATTGATATGTTGCCCATGTGTATCAATTACTATACTGGGAGGTCCTCTCCCTGCTGAAATGATAGATCATAAGTTTATAGATTTTTCAAAATAATTAACTGATTTTATCATAGTGTTTTTAAAATTAGCTGATTTTAAAAATGGGTCTCCCTATCTCTCCCATGCTAGAAATACAGTGACTATTGATAGGCTCCTCCCTCTATTGATTGACAAAGAATCTTTTACCTGTCCTGTTTCTGACTTTGACTGGTTTTCCCCTCCTTAGGGACCCTGGTAGTTCTCCATTCCTAGCAGTTCACCATATTGATGCTGGATTTACTGCAGACACCTGATTGGCTTAACACACTGCAACTCAGAACTTCCAAACTCAAGACATCCAAACAATCTTGGTAGTATTGATGATAGGCATGAAATTTTGCTAGTATCATGAATATAAAGTAGAAAGAGACCCCAGAGAGCATTTAGTCCTACCCTCCTTATTATATAGATGAAGAAATTGGCAAGGCTAAGTAGCCTACATAAGGTCTCCCAAGAAGTGAGAATGAGCTGATCAAAACCCAAGCTCTAACTTCAGAGCCAGCACCCCTCAATTATACCATATCTCCCCAAAACAAAACCAAAATAATTTAGAATAAATTTTTCTAAAGAATTTAAGCATGGTCTTACAGTCTTTTGTTTTCTTGAGGGGCTACTGGGGTTAAATGACTTGCCCAAGGTTGCATGGCTAGTTTTTTGTGTTGTGTCTGAGGCTGGATTTGACCTCAAATCCTCCTGACTCCAGGGCCAGTGCCCTATTCACTGCACCACCTAGCCGCCCCTACAATCTTTTTAAATATGAACAAAGAACTCAAGGATATAGAAAATCTGTGCTAAGTTTTTGCCGCTCAGACTTACAATGCACAAAATGAAGCAACTCCATTATGTTTGCTCGTTTCTACTAATGCCATAGGAAAATTTCAGTGTACATTGGCATCCTGTCTTCTTGGTAGAATTGAAAAATTGCATGAAAATGTTGACAATTTGAGTTCTAGTCCCCCAACTAAAAATTTAGGAAGTACAAGTTTTTTGTTTGTTTTGTTTCTGTTTTTGGTACTACAAAGCCTGCAACACATAATACCACCAGACCATTCATAGGTCAGAACCTCTTTCTATGCCCTCTCCCTACAGTGCAGAGGTAACTTGGGTAGCAGTTATTCCTAAGCTTGTAAAACTTAGAGAGAGTTTTTAAAAAAGAAAGTTTTAAAAAAGTAACATTTTCTTCCAAGCCTTGAGCATAAATATTTTAATTGCATGAATTTGAGAAAGCTCAACTGAAAAGTATTAAATTAGAGAATATTAATATGAAACAAAAATAGCAATACTTTATTCTAGAGCAAGACTTGTTTTGCTTCTATTAAAGGAGCAATAGTGAAACTGTTGGGGGGGCAGTATACTATAAGGTAAACGATGTTGGGTCTGGGCTCAAATTTCAGTTATGATGCTAATTCTTTGACAATGGGCAAATCATTTTCTCATCCTTCATTTCTGCATACATAAAAGGATAATGTTTGGGCAATCTTTCTCAAAGGGTTGTTGTAGGGGAAGTGTTTTATTCATGTGAGTTGCTATTACTAACAGCAGAAGGATACTTCTGTTGGGATACCCAGGATCACAGCCCTCAGACACCACTTAGGCCTTTATAATATACAAAGTGTTTTCCAAGACAATACCCCTTTAAGGTAGGTAGTTGAAGTATTATGACATGCACTACATATGAGGAAATTGAGGCAAGAAAGCCTAAGTGACTTCCCCAAGGTCACATAATTAAAATCCATATCTATCAATTTTCTATCAGAACTAGGACTTAAACCCATATATTATTTCAAGACTATACTGTCTCTAGCTCAGCTTCAATCAGTCTGAACAACTATAAATCAATACATAAGGGGCGGCTAGGTGGCGCAGTGAGTAAGAGCGCTGGCCTCGGAGTTGGGATGACCCGAGATCGAATCCGGCCTCAGAAAATGAGCACCCACGCATAAATCATGACTAGCTAACCTTGAGCAAGTTACTTAACCCCTATTGCTTTAAAAAATAAATAAATACATATATGCTTACATATGACAAATACATATATATAAATAAATTAATATATATTAATAAATATACACAAGAAAACAAATGAAAACTCCCAACTAACTCCACCAATAATTTTAAAAAGGATATCTCTACAGTTTGTACATTGTGAGGAGGGAATTGATTTGAGTAATTTTAACCAAATCCATGCATTTATTTTTAATAGAAGTTTATTTTTCCCTGATTACTTGTCAAGACAGTCTTTAGCACTCAGTTTTACAAAATTTTAAGTTCCAGATTTTCCTCCCTTCCTCCCCTCCCCTCTTCTAAAAAATGGTAGTCAATTCAAGATACTTTATCTGTATGTGGATAGCATTTTTTTTTTTGTGAGTCCTTTGTACTTGTCTTGGATTATTGTATTGCTGAGAGGAGCTGAGTCATTCATAGTTATCATTGCATAATATTTCTGATACTGTGTATAATGTTTTCCTTTTGGTCATTTAACTTAACATCAGTTCATATAAGTCTTTGTAGGTTTTTCTGGTATCTGCCTGTTCAATATTTTCCTGTTCAACATTTCTTATTGCACAATAATATCCCATTACATTCATATACCACAACTTATTCATCCATTTCCCAATTAATGGGCATCCCCTAAGTTTCCAATTCTTTGCCAAGACAATAAGGTTGCTATGAACATTTTTGCACATGTAGGTCCTTTCCCTTTTTTATGATCTCTTTCAGATACAGACCTGGGAGGGTATGCACTTTGGGCATAGTTCCAAATTGCTCTCTAGAATGACTGAATCAGTTCACAACTCCACCAACAGTGTATTAGCGTCCCAATTTTTCCACATGCTCTCCAACACACACACACACACACACACACACACACACACACATAAATATATATAATTTTCCTTTTTTATCATATTAGCCAATCTGATCAGTGTGAGGTAGTATCTTGGAATTGTTTTAATTTACATTTCTTTTATCAAAAATGATTTAGAGCACTTCTTCCTATGCTGTTATGGAAATGGGAATTTAAGATCTTCCCTGCCCTTTTGAAAACCCAGATATTGATGCTTCCCTCTCTGGTAACTGACCAGGTATGGATGTAATGGTCAGGCAGTTGGAGGCCTGTCTGCTGATATGTGTCTCTGCATTTGTTATCTGCTTGCAACCTCTGTATTCTCTTAAGTTCAGGGTGCTGACCTTTTCCCCCTGAACTAGGTAAATGACATATGTTTAAAGCAAACATTTTGAGTTGCTTTCCTTTAGAAAAGCAGATCTAAGAACCTGAGTTGGCAGCCACCATGGATATGTTGGGGTACTTGCTGCTATATATGCCCATTGATAGATTTGATTTCTTATCTGACATGTTCTTGTTCATATTCATTGACCATTTATCAAGTGGAGAAGGGCTTGTATTTTTACAAATTTGACTCAATTCTCTATGTGTTTGGTAAGTTAGGCCTTTATCAGAGACACTTGCTACAAAAACTCTCAGCATTCTACTTTCCTTCTAATCTTGGCTGCATTGGTTTTGTTTGTACAAAAGCTTTTTTATTTTAATGTAATCAAAATCATCTATTTAACATTTTGAAATGCTTTCTATCTCTTGTTTGGTCATGAATTCTTCCTTTCCCCATAGATCTGACAAGTAGGCATTTCTTGCTCTTCTGATTTGCTTTTGGTATGACCTTTGTGTCTAAATCATGTATCTAGTTATGTTGGTACTTGGTATGACATATTGTTGTATATCATTTGTGGCCTATTGTTTTTCATTTTCCTCAGCAGTTTTTATATAATAATGAGTTCTTATCCCAAGGGCTGGAGTCTTTGGGTTTACCAAATACTTTGGGTTACTATGGTCATTGACTATTGTGTTTTGTGTACCTAATCTGTTCCTATGATCCATCACTTTATTTCTTAGCCATATAATTTTGATCAAATCCATGTATTTAGATTAACAAACTGAGTACAGGGGCTAAACAAAACAAAACAAAACTATAAACTTTAATAATTATCCTTCAATGAAGAGGAATTTGCAGTATAATATAAATTCATTTTCATCTCCAACAAAATTTCTTTTTGGAGAAGAGATTGACTGTTACTAAGCTACAATTTAACAAGCAACTAACCATTTTGAGGGATTTTAAAGTTGTTAGATTAGTGATTCATTATTCTCAATTTTACACAAAAGCATTAAAGGTAATGTTTAAATATAAGGTCTATTGTGGTAACTTCAAAACAAGTTGGACAGATCCAAAGAAATTGATCAAGTTAATTTTAAATTAAATTTTGTTCAATGTAATATTTAGTTCAATTAATAATTCCAAGAGCCCAATATAAACTTTACATGCAAGGAGTTGTGTAGAGTGCTAATTATGAAACTCATAGCCTAGTAAGAGAGTAAGATCTATACATAACTATAACACTATGAGTAAATAAGTAAAGCCAAACAGATTGTCATGAAAGACTCAGGTTTGGAATGGATTTTTTGAGCAGAGGAGAGCCACTATCACATCCATGCCTTAGTTTGATTACTCTGGTAGCAGTTTGAGGGATGAATTGGAAAGGAAAAATTATTAGAGAGAGAGAGACTCATGTAATCAACAAGATAAAGGAACAGACAATCTTATGCTCATAATCTCTCCAAATTCTCCAAAAAGGGAAATATATGTGTAAGAGATGAAGTAATTTCACTTGTCTCTAGGGCATTAGACATCAAGAACACTGATGAACTAAAATTCCAATGAATTAAGAGCAGAGAAGGCAGACATGTAAGCCCTAACATGCTCGTCTCACTAGCCTCTAGACTTTGGGAGGGATACACAAGTTGACCCATGTGCTCATATGGGAGAATTCAACTCTTTTCCACCCCTTCCCTAACTCCCTGTGCCACAGAAAACAAAAAGGCAGAAGGAACTTGCTAATAGTACTCAGCCAGAACAAAAATTTCCTTAGTAACAGAGGAAATTGTGATATTAGAGACAGGGAAACCTATTATGAAGAATTCATAATACTTCAGATGAATAATAATGACTTGAACTACAGTTGTAGAAGGGGGTGTGGAAAGGATGAGACAGATAGGAAACACATTTCAGGTGTCACAATGACAAGTCTAGGTAACTGATTGCATTCAAGGGGAAAAGGAGTGGGAAAAGGAATGGTATAAAGAATTGGGAGAATACAAGTTTCTTCCATGGGAACAGGAATTTAGTGGATCAGATGTGATTAAGAGCAAAGATAAGCAATTTTCTCTTGATATATTGTTTGGAATCCAGATGAGACCCACAGTATTATGTTCAGCAGCTAATCCAGGATGAGTGTTCAGGAGAGAGACTACGGTGAGATATGCAGAAGTTATGAAAAAGAAATAGAGAAATTAGAAGGAATGGCAGACTTTAGAGGCAAAATGATTAGTTCTATTTTGACAAACTGGTGTTTTGGTATCAATAAGATAGCCATTTGGAGATATTCCTCAGACATATGCAAATGAATGGCTAGGGCACAGGAGAGAAGTTAGGCTGGAGAAAAAGATATGGGAGTTATCCATGGAAAGAGTAAACCCAGAGGAGCAGATGACATTAACAAGGGAGATATAAATAGAGGGATATAGAACATATCTATGATTACAAGATAGGAGAAGGAAGAAGAAAAATAAGGGGAGATGGCAAAGATATCAGAGAAGACAAAAACAGAATGGGATTTAGGAGTTACATTCATCTAATGGAAAAATGGTATTAATAAAGAGGGGATGACCAATAATTCTATTGATTTTAATTGTTCAGAAGGGTAAAAGATAATGAAGCCTAAGAAGGTGCCAAAGAATTTGATCAATACAGGATCACTAGTGACCTTGGAGGGAATCTTGGAAAGAACAAGTTCACCACTAATCTTGTTTCACTGGAATGATAAGATTGACATTTTCTAATTTATTCCTTTAATCTAAGGGATCTTAAGCTTTTTGTCATGGACTCTTTAATAGTCTGGTAAAACCTAAATATCTCTTCTTAGATGAATGTTTTTAAATAATTGAAGGAAAATGCTAATGCTGTTAGATTTTAGTGAAAAATTAAGTTTTTCCTCCTAATTAAGTCCACAAAGCACCTAAAATCTATCTATAGAACCCCCAGAAGTTTATAGACCCCTGGTTGAGAGCCCAAGTATATATTACACTTGACATAAATGATTATGGGGTATTCTTTGAGGAAATATTCTAAAATTAAAAAATAAACAATAACATTAAAGCAGGATCAAGAATCACAACTTAAAGAATCATGGTATAGTGGACAGTGTTGAATTTGGTGTCAAGAATGTCAGTTTCATAGTATTGCCTCTGGCAATAGCTATGTGACCCTAAGCAAGTTACTGAATCTCTCTGAGTATAGACTTCCTTGTTTGTAAATTGGGGATAATAGTTCCTGGAGTACCTAAACTGGAGTACCTAGTGTTACTGTAAAGATTAATAGAGGCAATGAGCCTGTAATTACTAACACAAATCACGGAATGACCATTGCTTAAATTCACCCACCCTTCCATGGTACTTTCCCTATTGATCCCTGACCACAATCTTTCTTTCCTCTGAGATCTCATTGAATTTGTCTGTCACACCAACAAGAATCACGACTGGTCCTTCAGTTGTTTAATTGCATCCAGCCACATATGGAGTTTTCTTAGAAAAGATACTGGAGTAGATCACCGTTTCCTTTCCCAGTGGATAAAGGCAAACTGATGTTAAATGACTTGCCTACAGTGTCCGAGCTAGTGAGATTCTGAGGCTGAATTTGAACTCAGGTCTTCCTGACTCCAAGCCTACTGCTTTATCCACCGAGTCATCTGGGTGTGTTACAAAAATATTTAGAGGCAGCTAGTTGTCCAGAAATCATGAATACCTGAGTTCAAATCAGTGCTTCCTTAGTTGTGTGATCTCAGGCATCACCTTTGGCCACCCCTTTCTTCATCTGTAAAATGTGAATACCAATAGCACCTTGGTTTATTAAATTTAAATTTAATAATAAATTATATAAATAATAAACTTAATAAAAGCTTGATTCATTATTATTATTTGATCCTCACAACAATACTGTGAGGTAAGTTCTATTATTATCCTTATTTTGAAGACTGATCAAACTAAGGTTGAAAGAAGTTAAACTTGTCCAGGGTTACACAATCAGTTTCATGAAGCAGGATTCAAACTCAGGTCTTCCTGACTCCCAGTTGCATATTGTAAGGCAATATGCCAAGCTGCTTTGGATTGTCTATGACTTCTTGGGACACATGGGTTGTCATTGACTAAGAGGGTCTTACAAGCAAAGATTTAGTTATGAATCTTTTCTTTATTGCCTTTGGTAAAATGATATAGTCATGGTTCATACTCCACAAATACTTGTTGATTGGATTTTGAGGCCAAGTAAAAAAAATCCAATGAACTTTAAATCCTTGCTACATACAAGGCACTAAGCTAGGTATTAAGACAAATAGAAAGACTAATAAAACATATTCCCTGCCCTCAAAGTGCTTGCAGTTTGGTAAGAAAGACAATACTTAGACATAAAACAAAATAAAACTAACACACAACCACCATGCTAGTGTATTAAAAGTTAGAAAGTGCTATGAAAACTTCTGAGAGAGAAAAGACTGGAGGAATTAGGAAAGACTTCAGAGAATAAAGGTCAACTGAACAGGGGTTGAAGGATGGGCATAATTTCATTAGGTAGGAGCAGAGATGGAGGAAGAGGTAACATTTTCTCATGAAACTCACTCTGCAGTATTGCAAGGTCTATTATGTAGTAAACTCCTCTTTTAGATTATAATCTCCTGGAGGGTAGGGCCTTTTCCTTAATTCATCTTTTGACTATTTCCCAGTGACAGTGCATTAACATGCATTTAGCAAGTCAGAAATAAATATTGCCTAGAACATAATAGGTACTTAGTGTTTATTGATTAAATCAAAATTTTTATCAAATTGTGAGAAACTTGAATAGTAGCAAAAAGGCATATAGCAGGGTCTGGTTTGGGGGCACTCTGCCTGGATATTCTGTATTCAAAAACAGAAAGCATCTTCACTAGGCTATGACAATTCTCCACCCCTGAAAATAACGTTTGATTGATATGTTTTCAAGAGACTGACATCTATAACTCTTTATTAAAAAATTAAATAACTCCTTGAAATAAAAAGGCACTCATGTAATTAATAGTTATGTACTGCGTGACAGCATAATTATTCATTCCAAATATGTGAGGAACAAAATGACTTCTAATTTCATCCTTGGATCATATAAAGGTAAAAGTGGTTTGAAAAAAGGTGCTGCAGGGAGAAATACTTAGAGTTTTTGGAAGAGTTTGGGATGTATGTGTTCTGAAAAAAAGAAAACATAATTAAATCAGAGATGAAAGCTAGAATATTTTTCAATTAATTCAAAGCAGGTGTTCAATTAAAGAAACATGTTCAGGGAAGGATAGCATTCTTTTTGCCTGCTACTTTAACTAAACACTTCCCCCCCCCAAACCTCCTCCCACCCCAAGATCTCTGGAGAAATCTGTACTTGATTTTGGTTCACAGAGAATAGAGAAAATGACTTCATATATTATTCAGAATTAATGATGAGTACTGAGACCTTCACACCCAAGAGGCCCTTTCCTTATCTTGTCATCTATGATTCTGCCCTAAGTCCAAAAGGAAGCTGTGCATGTCAGCAGAGTTCAATGCTTCATTGATTCATTCCCACCCCCATATACTCTGTGATTCAGTGACACTGGCCTTTTTTCTGTTTTTTTTTTTTTTTTTTGCACTATATGCTCCATCTGTGGACTCTGGGCATTTTCACTGGCTGTCCCCTAAACCTCAAATGCTCTCTCTCTCTCTCCTCTCATCTCTACTGCTTGCCTTCCTCCTGGCTTTCTTCAAGTGCTAGCTAAAATCCCACATCCTACTGAAAGCCTTTTTGATCTCCATTAATGACAACATCTTTTCTCGGTTGATTTTCTATGGTTTCTCCTGTATACACCTTGTAGATAGTAATTTGCATATTGTCTTCCCCATGACACTGAGATCCTCAAGAATAGGAGCTATTTTTTGCCTCTCTTTGTATCCTTACCGTTTAGCACAGTTCCTGACACATAGCATTTATTTAATATTTATTTAATAAAACCTTACTGATGAATCAACTTGATGATTCATTGCACACACCTGTTGAATGGCTTCCCTGAGCATAACACTGTACTAGATATTGTGGTCAATACAAAGAAAACATTGGTTTGTGCCCTCATAGAGCTTACAATTAGTTGAGTAAGATAAACCACATTTGTGAGGAACTTATAGAAGTGCACATAACAGGTACTTTTAATAATTAGTAGTTGGGTTTCAGGGTAGGGAGAGCAGAGGTTTTTACACATCCTATACTCAAATTATTTCCCCAATAGATGGATGTCTTGTCTTTGCAACCTACATTTTAAGGACATGAAAGAGCAGGAATTGTTTCTTTTGTTCATTTTGTTTCACCCCCAGAGTCCAGCATAGTATGGGCATACAACAGCTATTGAACTGCCTGAAACTATTAAATATTGAAATTAGCAGGAAGAAGAAATTTCAAGAAATTCACAATAAAGTCAGGATAGATACATGGACAAAGAGATTGATTAATAGATACACTCATCTTTTTTCAGAAAGTTGAAAATGCTAATTACCATGGGTTTAAATCATCAGGTATGTGATATTTCCCAAGGAAACATATGATAGGAAATTAAGTTGGGCTGAGCACATAACAAGAATGAATGACAATAGCCAAATAGCTCATGTGCCATGCCCATATTTTTGCAATGTTCAGAGAGCTCAGGGAAAGTACCCATTATTTTGTGTGAATTGAATAGACAACCATGGATGAATTATCATTTGCACTATTGGAGAGAAATACCACACTGATGTTATGTCATAGATTCATTTGAGTATTTAGGTATTAGACTCAACATTTTCCCCAGTTCTACCATAATTATTACCCTAGCTCTATTCTTAATGGTAGTCTAGGGTTTGGAAACTTTTCTCCCAATATTCCTATATGTGGATCCTCTACTTCTACCAAATCCATCAATTCATTTTTCCCTAGATCAACGTGGTACTTTATTCACTCCTTGAATTTATGTCAGTTTTCTCAATGGGCATCCAGTCTTCTTCATACCAACTTACTCAACAAAGAAATATAAATTAAAGCAACACACACCATTCTTTACTTTACCATTAGCAACTATTTTTTTTCTTCTAAAATTACCTTTTAAAATCTTAAACAAATAGCTTAGAATATGATGATCTGATATACATTCCTAGCTCTAATCCTGACTGCATTTGTGACCTTGGGCAAGTCACTTAATTTCTATGACATTCAGTTTTTTCATCCTAAAATGAAAGGTTGGAATAAATAACATCTGAAGTCCCTTCCACCTCTAAATTTATTATTGTGTTTTGAAATAATCACAGTTTGGGAATAAGCAATCCAAAGGAGCTGTGGTTCTCTTGCGGTCTTCTAATTCTTGAGATTCTTCTTTTGCCAGATCCCAAGTTTTAACTAGTTCTACCACCTTTCTAACAGCATTCACTGGAAATCTAAGTATCTTTTTGGCACATCTCTCTAGCAGTATTGCTGATATAGTTTGATTTCTGCCCCTTAAATAGGGAAATGAAACAAAATAATTGGAGAATCTTTTAAGTATAGAAGCATAGTTGAAGAGCATCTTCTCAAATCATTCTTTCCATCCCCCAAATCCCTTACTAGTAGATAACTAACATCTGTTTGAGATAATTAGGGGGCACAATGGAATGTTGGCCTTGGAATTAGGGAGATCTCAGTTGAGATCCAGAGTCAGACTCTTATTATCCCTGTCATCCTAGGCAAGTCACCTCATTTGCCTTAGTTTTATCAACTCTAAAATGGGGATAATAATTAGAATGGTTGTAAAGATCAAATAAGATTTTTGTAAAGTGCTTAACACACTGACTAACAGAGTAAGGAGTATATAAATACTATAATAACAATAATAATATTTAATAACCTCATGTATTATTACATGTTATGATATAATTATATAACAATGTTATATTAGTAATAAATAATAACAACAATATAAAATAATTATTATTACACCAAGATAATCACTGAGATAAGGATGGCACACAGTTCAATTTGGGGCCCCAAATGGTCATAAAATCACACATATCCATTTGTTTATCTTGGGTTTAACTTAACATCAAATTCCTGAGAATAGTCCCTGGCCTAAAAGAAAGAAAAACATTCATATAAATTGATTCTACATTGGTCACTAATTAATTTAGCAGTGGTCATTTCCTTTTCTGATGACAGCTATGCAGTTAAGACCAGTTTCCATTCAACTGTGTGACCACAAATACACATCAACTTTTTCTGATAACGCTTTGTGGAGTTATTAGCTCCTGCCGATTTTACCTGTCAGGAATTCTTCTATAGGCTACATTTCCTAGAGTCTTTCTGACAAATACCATGAAGTTTTTAGAACAGATTGATCAAGTGGAACTTGATAAGTAAAAAAGAGAAAAAAATCTTTGTACAGACCTACCTAACTCCCCAGTGCAATCATAGTAAACGTATTTATCACCTGCCTCAGTTGAACGAAGGGAGTGAGAACACATGGAGGGTAAATTCTTCCCCCAACCAGTTTCCAAGGCTGGAGAAAATAACAGCATCAAAGCATTGGTTTCTATTTGTCATTTTGGGATTGGGTTGTATATTGCCAGTCATGTCTTCTGGAAAGATTAGAAGGATGAGCTGTTGCTGCTTTACCACGATACTGCCATCCTAGGAGAATACCAGAGACTAACTGCATAATGGAGTGATAGTAAACATTAAGAAACACAGGTCTCAAAGTATTCCTTCTGCTTTCTTTCACTTGTGGGGAAAAAAGATATCCTTAATGCATACATTGTGACAGATCGAGAGGGGACCTCATCAGTGTTTTATGATAACCATGTATAAATCTTGAGCTCGATGGGTAGTATCCATGATTAATTGCTTCCCATCGACATTAGATGGTGTTATTATGAGCTCCTTGCTGCTTAGAGTTTGCTATGCTGTTAATTATTGTTGTGTAGCTCTAAGAGATGTTTTGAAAACATTTTAGAATTCTGTTACTATAATGGCATAGGAAAGAACTTAATAAGCCACCATATTACGTGGGAGAGACAAAGAGATACTTAAATAAAAAACACCACCACACCACTGAAAATAATTTAATTATATTCCCGCCTTGCCAAGTTATCACTGACAAGAAGGTACTCTGAACATCGTGCTAAATGTCAACAGCCGATCTCAGCTACTCTGGAATTCATTTTTTATTCCACCCACAATCGGAGCACAATCCCCTGGTGTACAAGCAAGCAAGGAAGATTAAAGGCAATGAATTCAAACTCCAAGATTTGGTATGGATTTTTAAAATTAAACTCTTATTACTAAAATTCCCATGAATTGGGGAAAAAAAGATTTGAGGACTTATGAAAAGACTTAAACTGTTATATAAATTCTACATATATATGTATGTATACACATATGTATTTTACATACATAATACATGCATAGACATAATCATATATAACACATATTTATGCATACTATATAATTATATGTAAATGCATATCTTATATATATGTGATGTGATGTGTGTGTGTGTGTGTGTGTGTGTGTGTGTATTAACTACTCTGGCAATGAAAAAATCTACTTCTTTCAGTGTGACCTGCCTTATCATGGTGCTTCAAAGTTAACACCCACCTGCCATCAATAATAATTCTGTCTCTTCCTGATGTGTTTTATACTTTTATACCTTTCTAAATGTCATAATGTTACTTTACTTCAGTTGAAATTTTAATTTCAGATGGATTTTTTTTCAGTCATACCATTAGGGTGACTGGTACCCTGGTGAAAGGTTTGGTTTTCTGTGATGGGGGAGCAATCTGAAATTATGAACTGTATTTTATTTCCAATATGGACTTACATCCTCTGACAAGTACAGAGTGGAAAAGTAGAAGATACGGAAAAAGGCATCTCTAGACCCTCATAGTGAAAAATAAAATCAAAGAAACATGTCATAGTACTTAATAAAGAAGACTGCCAATGAGTGACAAATCTCAACAGCTTGTTTGGATTATTCTTAAATCCTTCCTTATAATATCAGGCGGTCAATTAATCACCACACTTTTATTAAATACTTCCTATGTGCCAGTACTGAGGGACTAGGCCCTGGAGATACAAAGGCAAAAAATAAAACAAACTTTGTTCTCAAGGAACTTACATTCTCTTGGGAGAAATAACATGTGCACATATAAGCATATACCAAACAAAACACCCACAATAAATGTAAAATACAGATAAAGACTGTAAATACAAGGTAAACAGTGAGGGAAGCTACTGACAGTTGGGGAGAAAAGATGTTTTATGTGACATATAACAGGTAGTACTGGTACTTTTCTTAAATGAAGTTAGGGACTCTACATGGGAAGGTGAGAAAGGAATACATTCCAGTCATGAGGGTATGGAGATATGCCATGGAGTGACTTAGGTAAGGGACAGAGAAAAGTCCAGGTTGAAAGGACTATAGAGCAAGGTGATTTAGGGGCAAGGAGTGAAGGGCTTTAACAGCCAAACAGAAGAGTTAATATTTGCTGGTAGAGTCACCGGAAGTTATTAAATAATAGATTAAAATAGTAAAATTTGTGCTAAAGGACTAATTAAATTTGTACCAGATATGTATCAAATAAAGAACAATACATGTTATAGGACCAAGGTTACAGTTGAAAAGGACCTTACACATCCATTCCAATCCCAAGTTTCATTTTCAGCTGAGGAAATTGAAGTCCACAGAGATTGATTTGAAAAACTTAGCTGCTAGCAAGTTAGCATTAGAGGGGAGACCCAAATCCATGTTTCTTGACCTTCTGGGACAGGTTTCAGTCTTTCTATATATGTTCTTACAAAGGCCAAGGAAGAATAAATGAGGTCCAGTTCTATAAACCAGCAAAGTTCAAAGTATGGTCCAGTATATTTTTTGTGGAGTGGAAACAGCAATTATCTCATCTTTAAAATGAGGGGCCTGCTCGGGGCGGCTAGGTGGCGCAGTGAGTAGAGCGCTGGCCCTGGAGTCAGAAGGACCTGAGTTTGGAGCTGGCCTCCGACACTTAATCCACACAAACAAAAAAAAACCTAGCCGTGTAACCTTGGGCAAGTTACTTAACCCCAATTGCCCTAAAGGGGCGGCTAGGTGGCGCAGTGAGTAAGAGCGCCGGCCTTGGAGTTGGGATGACCCGAGATCAAATCCGGCCTCAGAAAATGAGCACCCACGCATAAATAATGACTAGCCGTGTAACCTTGAGCAAGTTACTTAACCCCAACTGCTTTAAAAAAAAATGAGGGGCCTGCACTACAAGCCATTTCTAAGGTACCTTTACTATAAACTACATGAGATTCTGCATATGTTTGTTGTCACAGAGAGATATCAGATTGACGTTATTTTTCCTGAAACAATTATTAGGTATATAAAGCTGGACATTACATCAACTCTCAAAGTCTCAGTTTTCTTATTTGTTGTTGTGTTTGTCCTTCGTTTTTGAAGAGGACCATGGCCTCAGGGCAATGACAACATGACTTTGATTTGAGTGAGGGAGGGTTGTGCAAGGTTACCAGCCTCACTTTCTCCTCCAGAGCCATCTGGCTCCAGTGACCTAATATTCACCAGGATGACTGGAGATGACTAAGGATGCCATGGGAGATCCTGGTCTTTTTAGGCTAAGGCCTTTACAGGTACTCACTTAGAATGAGGTAACGCCAGGAAAGGAAGGAAATTAGTACTAGAATGTGCCAAACACTGTGCAAAGTGATTTACAAATATTATCTAATTATGCCTTCAAAATAATTCGGTGAGGTAGGTACTATAATCATTTCCATCTTATGATTGAGGAAACAGGCAGACAGAGGTTGTGACTTGTGTCTGAGGTGGGATTGAACTTGGGTCTTCCTCATTCTATGCCCAGTGATCCATCTATTATACTACCTAATTGCCTAGATAATACATCCTGTAGATCTGACCTCACAGAGTTTCTAGAGGGAAACTACTTTGCAAAAGACCTTAAAGTCCTACATGGATATGAATTATCTGTATTTTTGTTTTCATTCTAATTCTTGTTAATGCTGCCTGATCAATCACATGTATATTCTATTGAGAGAGTGCAAAACAGACAAGGGACAAAATTGGAACAAAAGGATATAATTTTTTTTCATGATTAATGTTGGTAGTAAGGTCTATTAGGAGAAAATACCTACATAGAGAAATGTTACTTTATACTCCAATTAATATAAAATGGAAAACTATTGGAAAATGAGAGGTACTGAATGGGAAGTGTATACACAAATTTATATACGTATAGGGAGTATTCATAAATATATATGCACATACATACATATATATGTATAAAGAGAGAGAGAGAGAGAGAGAGAGAGAGAGAGAGAGAGAGAGAGAGAGATTAACTAAACTCGAGAAATTATAGTATGAGGATAGAATAATACATTCATAGCTTCTTCAATGAATAAAGAGACATTAGGGGTGACTAGTCCTCATTAGGGGGTGTCATCACATTAAAGAGCAGTAAAAATAGATGCAATTCATCACTACTCACCCCAGAAAAAATAACAGATCTTAATGTTTACTTGTTCAAAACCAAATCCTGATGTTTTGAGCAGAAGGTAGATAGAACTAGAAAATAGAAAAGTCCTATTTCATTATCTGACATTAGCTAACTGTCATGGTAGCTGTAACATAAAATGTTGCATATATAAAACAAGACTCATTCTTAGCTCCTTTTTCTCTTAACTTCATGTAGTATTTGAGCAGTTACTGTATTACATTTGTCTTTCCATAAATTGCTGTACTTCCTGCAAAATATTTTTAGTATATCACTTTTGATTATATTAAAATGAAGTGAAAACCTACTTCTCTGAGACCAGGGATAAACATGGTACCTTCCTGAGTTTTCAACAGTGCTATTTATAGAATTATTTAGATTTCTTTTATTTTCATTCTTCTGAAAGGTGTCCTCTGCTTGTCAATAAATGGAAATCCTTTCATTCAAATCCTGAAAGACTACTGAATGCTTCTAACAGGCATGTGGTTTGTCATTGTTTCAATAATACAACTCATATCACATACTTATCATATCTGGAATGATTCAGAGTTATCCCCAAGGATTAGCATATGCACATATATGGTAAGTTAGAATCTTAGAGGTAGAAGGGAACCTTAGAGATCAAAATTAATTCCTTCATTTGTTAGATGAGGAAACTTAAACTCCAATAAATTAGGTAACTAACACATTTAGTTGGGACCAGATCTGAGATGAAAATTCTATTTTTTTGACTTTCAGTTATGTGTTCATTTCACAACACACAGGGTAGTTTGCCTTTTTGTTGAATATTCTAGAAAAAAAGTCTTCATTGTATCATCATACTATTTCAAGAATCTATTCTGAATTTCTCATCTTGGTATTCAAGTCTTCACAATTCAATTCAACCAACTTAAAAAAATATCCAATGTGCAAATTATTTTAGTAAAGATGGGAAGATGCACAGAGAAGAAAATACTCCAAAGGCCTTCCCTTTGAGTAGAGTATTAACTAATTAAAACAGTTTGAAATGTAATGATTTTTTGTTTGATGTCACTGTAGAATGGAAGAAATTTCTAGTGTAGGTAGGGGGAGATTCAATTCACCCTAATTTTAAAGAAGGTTAGCTGAAGGGATTTTTGGTCAAGGAACATTAGTCTAGATAGATTATGAGATTCCTTTTAATTTTGAGATTCTCTGATTCCAATTTAGAGCACTGAGCTTGAAACCAGGAAGACTCATCTTCCGGAGTTCAAATCTGTCCTCAGACATTACTAGATGGGTGACCCTGGACAAGTCACTTAACACTGTCTCAGTTTCTCATATATAAAATGAGTTAGAGAAGGAAATAGCAAACCACTCTAGTATCTTTGCTAAGAAAACCCTAAAACGGGGTGGCTAGGTGGGGCAGTGAATAGAGCACTGGCCCTGGAGTCAGGAGGACCTGAGTTCAAATCCAGCCTCAGACACTTAACACAAAAACTAGCCATGTGACCTTGGGCAAGTCACTTAACCCCAAATGCCCTCCAAAAAGCAAAAAAAAAACCCCCAAAACAAAAACAAAATGGGGTCATGAAGAGTCGAACACAATTGGAAGGACCCAACAACAAAATTCTCTAGAAAGTGCAGAAGTAATTACATCCTGATCCAATGTAATCTGTCTGGTACCTTTGGAATTTTACTAATTAGATTATCTTGAAGTGTGGTTCACTTAGTCATTTATCCAATTAGTTCAGGGTAAGAAGTTATGCTGGATAATCATGAGTCTCCTATAAATTCCAAGAATATGAATTTCATTCATTTGACTCAGTGTATTATATCTGAAGAGGAGAATATCTTTAAACTATACAATGGTCATGTGCTTGATTTCCAGAGAGTAGATTAGGCACTTTATAGACTATATGAGGGGAAGATGGGTGGCTCAGTGAATACAACAATGATCCTTGAATCAGGAGGACCTGAGTTCAAATCCTGTTTCAGCCATTTGACATGCTTACTAATTATGTGACTTAGGCAAGTCACTTAACCCCAATTACCTTTCTTCCCCTCTCCAAAAAAGAAATTTAAAAAATTATTTAAAAATAGACTATATGAGGGGTGGATAGGTGGTGCAGTGAACAGAGCACTGGCTCTGGAGTCAGGAGGACCTGAGTTCAAATCTGGCCTCAGACACTTAACACACTAGCCATGAGACCTTGGGCAAGTCACTTGACCCCAATTGCCCTCCAAAAAAGAAAACAAAATGGATTATATGAGATCAGGGTCAGTTTAGAGTCACAGAATTTAGGAAACGTAAGGTACCTCAGGGACCACCCACCAATACCGAGATGAGAATCCCTTCCACAAAATCTCCAAACAACTCTTCAGCATATACCTGAAGACATAAAAAAGGTAACTCACCAGCTTCTAGAGCACTCGAGTTTGGTTCTGTTTAGTTCTTATTGTTAGGAAATTTTTGTTGTTGTTCTATATGAGTGTGTGTGTTTATGGTTGTTTTGTTCTCTCCTACTCTTTGTGACTCCATTTGGGATTTTCTTGGCAAAGATACTGGAGTGGTTTACCATTTCCTTCTCCAGCTTATTTTACACATGAGGAGACTGAGGTAAACAGGGTTAAGTGACTTGCCTAGGCAATTTGAACTTAGGTAGATGAGTCCTCCTGACTTCAGACCCAATCCTCTATCCACAGGGCTGTTGGGCTGGCTATCTATCTATCTATCTATCTATCTATCTATCTATCTATCTATCTTATACACAATACTAGGAAAATGAGATTACTTGTATTTGTCTGTTCCTCTCTCTTTCCCTTTTTTACATTGTGTATAAAAGAATTTTTATTTTGCTAATAGGTTAGTCCTCTTTATATGGCATTATAGTAGTTAATTCAAGTTATCCTAAAACTATTTTAGAAATATGAAGTGACTCAGAACTGCTCCCTATTAAAGCTTTCACCCTTTCACAAGAGCCTGCAGAAGGTATCAATTACTGTGTCTTTTGATAATACCTTTGTGCGTGTTTTATCTCAATCAAATGGGCTTATTTTCCTTGAAAAAAAATGGTGAGCTGGTGGTAAGAACAAAAGATATTTCAATGAAATGTTATTGATTTTTGAAGTCGCAGCACATAGTTAAAATGCTGTTAGGGCAATGAAGTCAACTAAATCAAAAGATAATAAGCTTTAGAGATAGTAAATTCTATATTAAATACACAAAAGAAAAGCAGTATCTAAACGAAGAGAGTCTTCTTATGATAAATATTTGAATTACTTGTGTTTATCAACAGACAATAGGGAATCAGGTACCTTCTTTCCTGTTCCTCTTTGTCACTTTACCTTATTCCATGATAGCAAATGCCCTATGCTCTCTTTTTAATTTTTTTTTTTTTTGAGAAGGCAAGGCAATTGGATTAAGTGACTTGCCCAAGGTCACATGGCTAGTAAGTATGTCAAGTGTCTGAGGCCAAATTTGAACTCAGGTACTCCTGACTCCAGGGCTGTACTCTATTCACTGTGTCACCTAGCTGCCCTTTGTGCTCTCCTTATAACAACACATGAGAAGTGATTGACCTAGGGCAAATTCTCCTGTTTCTTTGTTTTCTTGTCTTGCTTATTTTTTCCTTTAACTTGTGATTTCATTGGTAGAGCAAACTCCCACTGTAGGAACATCTTCCACTGATGTAGAAGAACAACTCCAGTATAGGCTGGAAGACTTAAGTCCCATGTTCACAAGGCTAGTAAATGCCAGTGATAGCACTTGAATGTAAGTCTGCAACACAAATAATCCTCTGTCCCTCTCTTTATAGAGTGTAGATGGGTGCCTTTTCTGTTGTAGCTGTATCTATACAAAGTTTCCAAAAAGTCTCTATTATGAGGATAGCCAATGGCAGAAAAATATAGGGACTTCTGTTTCTGCCATCTTGAGTTGTTTGTTGGAAGAACATTGTGCACCAACTTTTGGGATGCCCCAAATGTTCTAATAGAGTTTTAAGCCTTAAAATCTTAAAATTTCACTTGGGCTTTTGGGACTTCTATATTTCAGGTAAATTACTAAATAGGTTTTTTTATCAGAAAGAGATACTGTGTAACATTGTTGCAATGGACAAAATATATTACAAGCTTCCAAATGACCAACCAATGAAGTTTTAGAAAACAACCTATTTCTAAGGTGGAATAGCCTAAATAGGGATAAGAGAAAATGGACAATGTGACAGTATTTATTTAAATATTACATATTAAAAACTTGAATTGGAAATGTAAATATGATTTTGCTTCCACTATTTGGGGGAGCACACATTAATTAGATAATGTGTGGGTCAGCAGTAAAATCAGTAATCCAGAATTAATTACCAATATACTACTTGTTCTACCTAATTTATTTAGGGCATAGAATTGTTCCTGATTACATGGCTTTGAACAAGGTGATAAGGAAATTGATCTAGGCAAATACCTCTTAGATAATTATTTAATGCAAAAAAATGGAGGAGTTGGAACAAGACATAATTATATGCTGATATCACATAAGCATGCCTTAATTTATGATTAAATAAAAATATGAAATCCTCAGGCAGACATTTAAAGGGCTGCATATCATGTCTCTCCCTTACCTTTGTATTTCTTTCACACTACTTTCTTTCTCCAAAGCCTCTGTTCTTTCCAAACTCAGGAGCTGTGTTTTCCACAATAAAGACTTCAGCAGCCTCCCCACCCACTTAAATGAAGAAATCCCTGAGAAGCATAAATCCTTTGAGTCACACTGTTAGAGTAAGGCCAAAAGCTCCTTTCCCCAGGTGGGGGTAGTTTGGACAATCAACTAGCAACCAACTCCCCAAGTGATTCTCCTGCATGAAATTAGCAACAGACCCTGATCTTTAAGTATTTCTTTTCAGTATTACTGACCTGCTTTACTCTCTGCTTACTCTGTATTGTTGTGTTCTTAACATCCATGAAGTCTATGTTGGGATTTGGAGCCTCACCCAGATGACAGTAAAAAGTCCACCCAGGGTATGCTACTTCCCAAATTCAACCCTTTGAAAAAGTGTTTTGTCATGTTGTAGTGACTTTACCTTTCACCTTTGTCTCTTTAGATCTCTAGCTACCTTCCAAGCATAGATGAGCAGCTAATTCATATGTAAGGCCTTTCCTGAAGCCCCTCAGTTATTAACTTTTTTTGGTAGTAATGTTATAATTGCTTACTGTTATGCACAGTATTCCCCCTGGTGGAATATAAATTCACTGAGGGTAGAGACTCTGCCTTTAAATTCTAAGCACCCATTACAGTGCCTTTCATATTCATGCTTATTGAATTGTTTTTTGGATTGGACCAAGTGTATCCTATTTTAAGAAAACCCAAGAGAAGAAAAATACAAATTTTTAAAATAAACCACTTCCTCCCCCCAACACACAAACTCTACACAGCGATTTGTTATGGTTTATTTAAATAGGAAGCTCTTCTCATTCATTTAATGCATAATTTTGCGTTCAAAGATTTCATTGGCACACTTTTCAGGAACACACCTGTTATGCAAAAATGAGGCACCCATAAATCCCTAGGAATTAGATGGTATTTCTTGCCTCATGGGATAAAAGTCCCAACAAAAATTAATTCATTAATCTTCTACCTACCCCTGTATGTGAAGATTGGGTTTTTTGTTTGTTTGTTTTAAAACTAGACTTGTGGCACAATTACTTAGTAATATCCTGGACCAGGGGTAAAGAACCTATGGTCTTGAGGTCACACCTGGTCCTCTAGGTCCTTAGGTGTGGCCCTTTGACTGAATCCAAACTTTATAGAACAAAAAAGGATGTGTTTTGTAAAACTTGGACTCAGTACCTGGACCAAGACAGAGGAGCACCTGCTCAGGCAAATTGGAGTCTTAAAAAGATGCCACGGCACCAAGAATTTACATGATTTGCCCAGAGACACAGAGCCAGTCAAGTCAGACAATAAGCATTTATTAAAGGCTTACTTTATGATAGGTATTATGTTAAGAGCTGAGGTAAAAATACAAACCAAAAAGAAGATAGTTGTGCCCCTAAGAAACTTATATTCTCATTTCTAATGGAGGTAGACAACCTATAAAAAGGGATGAAGATACTTGAAAAACAATATCTATTTCAATTATATAGTTATGGAAACTATATTCCTAGAGTAGTTTAGGGAAAAAAAACACATAATTTAGCATTAGTCTCTTTTCCTTCCTGTTCATTATTATTGTCAAGCATATTATTTTCAAAGGCCTACCACTTCCTTCATAACTAGTATTCACTAGTGGGCATAGAGTTAATTTTTTACAAGAAAGGATTCATAAGTAATCAGTTTAGTCTGATAAGAAGGAGTAAATGAATGAATTAAATCAATTGTTTTTAAAAAGCGCCCAGCGGTTTGACTAAATTCAAAATATGTTGTCCTGAGGGTGTCATATGTTTTCCCCACCCTGGAAAATTATGCCTGCACAGAAACAGTCTAAGTGAAGGTCATTCTTTTCTTGCTGTAGGAAATCCCCCTTTCCATTTTTGTAGGAATAAATGTGTGACAAATTAATTAGTAAAGAAACTCTCACTAATTCCAGGGGAACAAAGTGTACTTTGAGAAAAGAGAGTGGAGAGTATCCTAGGTTATTATCTTGTCCAATTCCAGACCTAACCATTTGGATCATTCAACAAAATGTGTTAATTAGTAATTTACCCAGGATTTTGTCATTCAATAAATACCTAATACGGGCCAGTCAATCTGCTAAGCCTTAGAGGTAAAAGGACAAAAAAATGAAATAGTACTGGGCTTTACTTTTAACTGGATGAAACATCTCTGCATACTGGCAAATATAAGTTATATTCATATAAAATGCAAGTTAATTTTGTAACTGAAAGGGAAGACCAGAAAATGCTTTGGATAAGAGATGACACTTAACTTGAGC
Organism: Gymnobelideus leadbeateri; assembly: GCA_011680675.1. Lineage (NCBI taxonomy): Eukaryota > Metazoa > Chordata > Mammalia > Diprotodontia > Petauridae > Gymnobelideus > Gymnobelideus leadbeateri. The sequence goes on from WOXC01004349.1 coordinate 328,061, forward strand.
TGAGAAGAAAGGTAGGAATGCTATGGGTGAGGAGGGAATGAGTTACAAGTATCTGGTAGGAGAAGGTAAGTAGTTTATAAAGAATATCACAAGTAGACTAATGTAGTAGGAGTGGAGAATTTGTAAAGAGAAACAATGTGCATTAGGCCTGAAAAATAAGCTAAGACCAGTTTATTAGTTATTTTAAATACCAAATACGAGAGTTTGTGGTTTATCAATGTGGCTCTTTGAGAAAGGGAGAACACAGGTTGGCCTCTGCTTTAGGAATAGTAATTTGGTAGCTCTGAGGAGACTACATTGAAGAAGGGAGAGAGACTCAGTGGATGCCAGTCAGGAGATTGTTGAAATGGTTGAGACTATAGGTGATGAGGGATCAGAAAACAGCCAACAGTGTCTATGTGTTAGGGATTCTGAATTCTTTTTTCCTTTTTTTTTTTGTTAAAGTTTTCATATGGTCTAGGTTAACCCTCTCACTAGCTGAGGAAAATCTTTGTACTTGAAGGCATCAACTTAGTCTAGTTTCCAATTAAATGATATTGCCAAATATTATTTACATGACTCATTGTCCTGATGTTGAGTTATATTTTGTCCTGTATTTTAAGTCTTTAAAACTTTATGTTTTTAGCCTCAAGAGTCTGAGGTGTTACATACTGTTTAATTTTTCCAATTGATATACTTCCACTGAGATACAGATGTGTAATGAAAACACTATAATTGAATTTGTTTCATTACCAAAAGACCCAATGCAAGCTAACTGAAAACGATATAAATGGGCAAATATTCATTAATAACAAAAGCTTCTCCCTGAAACCAGTAGTCACTTTCCAAAACAAACGCCTTTTAATTCCTTCTGATTTATTTTTATTCCTTCCAATTCTTTGTCACAGTTGGATGCCTTTAAGTAAACCAGTCAGTATTTATAGAAGCCAATTTTCATTTAAACTCTCAAAAGCTGGTTTAAACCTAAGCGTTTCTCTAGGATCCAATGCATATTAACTGAAATGAATACATCTTTGAAATTGGGAAGGTTGTAACAGAAACTAATACAGTTTATAGCAGATTTGCATTTTTCCACATGTATTTTATATATATTAATGCATATTATTTATATCAACTAGATCCTATAATGTATTTATATATACCCATTCACAATTTGTCTATATTTTTAAATATTTACGTTGCCCATAAGCCAAATGACCATCTTTTTAAGTATAATAATTTTTAATAACTGCCCTGAGAATAAAATATCTATGTGTAGATATAGCTGTGCATCTGATACATATAAATGAGGGCCATTTATTTATTTAATGTTCTTTATACCTATTACTTATGAAATAAAAAAGAATGCTTTCTTAAAGAAGCAGTTCACTATTTAGATAGAATCTTGAGGCTAGGAGGGATGTCGAGATAATTTTTAGTGCATGTCTTCCTTTAGGAAGGACCACATCTGAACTTTGGAAACATAATTAGAATCTACCTTGTATATTAGATCTCTGATTCAAAATTGATCCACAAGAACTTTTTAAAAACTTAGTATGTCCCAAGCTCTGTACTAAGAGCGGGGAGTACAAAGATAAAAATGAAGACCCCCTGTCTTCAAACAGCTTGCATTTGGTTCTGGGAGGCAACATACATACACATACAGACACACACACACATACACACACATACACACATTATGTATATGTGCATGTTATAGGCAATGCATATATACATCTGTATGTGTATGTATATTTGAAGATATTATTATGTATTTGAAGATATTATTATGTATTTGAAGATATTATTATTATTTGAAGATGTATATTATGTATTTGTGTGTATGTATCTATACACCCCTGTCTGTATACATTCTGTATATACAAAATGAATAGCAAATAACTTGGTGGGGGAAGACACCAGCATCCAGGAATTCAAAGAAAGGCTTTGTGGAGAGAGTAGTGCTTGAACTGATTTGAAGGAAGCCAGGGATTCTAAGGGGCTAATGTGAGGAGTAAGTGTATTCCAGACATGGGGACAGTCAGTGACAAGGCATGAGACAGGAGATGGATTATCCTGTATAAAAAACATCAACAAGGTTAGTTTGGCCAAAATAAAGAATTAATGAAAGGAATTACTATATAATAAGTCTAGCTGTGAAAGCCTTAAATGCCAGAGAATTTTATATTTGATTCTGGAGGTAATAAAGAGCCTTTGATGAGGAGATTCCACAATTAAGTTCAACAAACCATGCTAATATTTGGAAACTCAGTCTCCTGAGAACTCTTAACATCCTATATAAATAAATACCTTATGCTGTAATTTAAACTCATTTCCCCCTTGGAGGGAGAGAATGCTGTTCTCTAACAAATGCTGATGATTATTTATAAAATCATAAAATGTCTGGAAGACATTTTTATGGAATGTCTGGAAGAGATCTTGGACATTATCTTTTCTACATATACCCCACCCCCAACCAGCTGAGCTATCTATAAAGGGCTCACTAACATGGCAAAGCATTGGGGATATAAGGACAAAAATAAGAATCTTTGCCCTCAAGAAGTTGTCATTCTACTGAAAATTTTACAGATGCTGAAAATAAAGCTTAGAAAGTTGGGGTGATATTTAAGCCTCTCTGTATATAGAAAATAGTAAGTAGCTGAGTTGGTAGTGATAAACTGGTAAACTTCATCCTTTACTTTTACAGATTATGTACTCTTTAGTTCTCCTCCTTCTCTTGATATCAGACTCCTTTAATTTAAATGATCTTCCCATTTCTCCTCTGAACTCTCTGCTATTTCTGATTCTAGCCCTGTTTTTAGTGGTTATGGATAACGCAGTGCCACCTCATTTCTTTAGTACCCACTTCTCTCCAAATTTCAACTATGATCAAGAACCAGAAATATGGATTATAACAAAGGATACACCAGCTTTAATAAATATTTTAAAAGCAGATTCACTAAATTTCTTATGGGACTTAGTTGTTTATGATTTGAAAATAAGTTGGTTTCCTGATATATAACAGATTAAGAAACACATTAAAAAGTAAGGTGATGTACTTGTGGCCATTAATATCAGAGTTACATTGCAATCTGAGAGAGGAAGGAAAGAGAGGGAAAGAAAACATATAAAAACATATATTCTATAGATTGGGAGCTCCTGGAGGATTGGGGTTAGTTGTTTTCTTTTTGTTTTTCAGGTTCTCATAGCCTCACAGGGTGCCCCATGTATAAGAGCACTTAAAATATTTGTTAATTGATTGAAAGTAAGGGCACATATTCAGATACACTCCTTTTGCAGTTTACCATACAGGTATTAAATGTTTATTATTTTTTTTAAAGCAATTGGGGTTACGCAACTTGCTCAAGGTTACACGGCTAGTCATTATTTATGTGTGGGTGCTCATTTTCTGAGGCCGGTTTCGATCTCGGGTCATCCCAACTCCGAGGCCGGCGCTCTTACTCACTGCGCCACCTAGCCGCCCCAAATGTTTATTATTTGCTAGGGGTTGAAAGAGGTAGTCGGTGATCTCTGCCTTGAGGTAATGAGTCCTTCTCTGACACAGATCACAAATCCTCAAAAATTTGGTTGGGGGTATATAAGAGATGTGGTTGTAGACCAATAACTTATTATCCTGTCTTACAAACATAGCTAGGGATATCTGTTGAGGATAGATGCAAGGTTTAGGGAGATATAAAATTAATAAGAAACCTTTTCTGCCCTCACAGAGCTTGAAATGTAGCACCTAGGGGATATATGTAGACTGAAGAATCCAGAACTGACTTTTCAGAAAAACAAATTTAAGTATTTATTAAGTAAAAACAAAGTATTCTCTGCCCTCCAGTTACTTACATTCTATTAAGAGGAAAGAACATGTACTCAGAAAATTAAATATAAAGTATACACAAAGCTATTTTTAGGGAGGGAGCATTAGCCCTGCGGGGAATCAAGATAGGCTTTCTTTCAGAGGTTGCGATTGAGGTGAGTTTTGAGGGGAATAATGGATATTAAAAGGAGAAGTGGAGCAAAAATGCCTTCTAGGCACGAGAGAAAGCCAAGCAAATGAGATGTTGTGTATGAAGAACAAGAAGTGAGCCAGTTTACCTGGGATGCAGAATGCCTGAAGAAGAAACAAATCTGGAGAAAGTGTGTGGAGCCAGACTGTGAAGGACTTTCCCTCACAAAGGAAGACAAGAGGAGTTTGTTTATCCTAGAGGCAAGAGAGAGCTACTAAGAGCTTCCTGAAGTAGGCAGGTGACATGGCCTGGCATGCTTTAGTATATCCATTTGGCAATTTTATGGAGAATAGGTTGGTGATGGGAGAAATTAGGGTCCAGAACAACAAATGGGAGGGTATTTCAATAGGATAGATGAGGGAGAATAAGGATTTTAACTAAGATATCGCTTGGGTGAATGGAGAGAAAATGGTGGAAAATGAAAGGGAGTTGATACTCCACACAACCTACACAGGAAGCAGGATTGGAAGAAATCCTGATGGGAGAAAGATTTTGTCAAACAAGAAAATCTTTAAGGATCCTTTCCTCTAGTAGATGGTTATATCTGTGAGCCTGGCTAACAAAAGGCCTCAAATAATTGTAGGCATAGGCAGCCTTCCCCAAGTCTGATAGTACTCCTTTTGTCTGAACCACAGAAGATACCCCATAGTAGATAACAGCAGTTCAACAGAAAAACATCTTAGCCCCAGATGCCAATGGTGTTAGAGGCAGAATAGGGCAGAATGAGCCATGGTCAATAACAGTGAAAGCTGTAAGAGGAATTTGAGCTGGAATGACAAGATGAATTATTCAGGAGTTATTGTTTTTCCCTGTAGCAACATGGAGAATCTCTGGGAAATTGTATGTTTGTATATGGGAACATTTCCCTTGTTATTGAGTATCTTATTCCATTTTAATTAAGCGCACTTTGTATTGAATCAACATATTATTTGGACACAGGCATGAAATACATTGGCTAAAAGCTGCTAGGTGTAGAATGAAAAGGTATTGACCCAGTCAATGTCCCCACCTGAGAAGGAACAAGGTGCCCAAGAGTCATGTAGGACTTAAGCTATAACAGGGATTTGGACTTTCTGGACTTTGCTGACATGCCTCAGATACTTTCTTAACCTGGAAGCTCCCCTCAGCACTTGTTTTACTCCCCCTGGTGTATTATTCTGGCCTGTGGCCTTTTTACCTTTATCTCCCTAAATCTTATGTCTATCCTCAACAGACATTTCTGACTATGTTTGTAAGGCAGGATAAAAAGTTGTTGGTCTTACAACCACATCTCTTAAGTATCCCCAAACAAATCTTTGAGGATTTGTGATCTGTGCTGGAGAGGGACTTATTGCCCAGAGCAGAGATCATTGACTAGTTCTTTCAGCCCCTAGCAAATAATAAACATCTAATATATGTTTGGTAAACTGAACCTCCCTCCCTGCCCTTGCTCTTCTCTCCCACTGATGTATTTTTCCCCCTTTAGTTAGATCTTCCATTCTAAACAAGATCATGAATCTTCTCTTTCCTTTTTCTATTTCTGACTCTGAATTTCACCACCATGAATGCAGGGAATGTCTTTCTTTTTCTTTGTATCTGTATCTTTGGCATTTAGCCTAGGACCTGGAACACATTAAGTACTTAGTAAATCCTTGTCGATTTGGATTAGCTTTAGGAGCCATCAGAAGTCTTTGAGCAGGGGAGTGATGAGTTATGTGAATTAGAATGGTTAATATAACAAAGTTGTCTACATTGGATTATAGAAGATACTAGCAGGGGTAGAGAACCTGCAGCTTTTGGGACATATGTGGGCCTCTAGGCTTCAAGTGTGGCCCTTTGACTGGATGCAAATATCACAGAACAAATCCCCTTAATAAAAGGATTTATTCTGTAAAACTTGGACTTGGTTAAAGGGCTGCACGCAAGGACCAAGATGGCCACATGTGGCCTCAAGGCTGCAGGTATTTGTGAAGTTTAGATTCAATCAAAGGGCTGCACTTGAAGACCTAGAGGACCACATATGGCCTTAAGGCTGCTGGTTCCGCACCCCTGGTAGATGTTTGGAGACAAGTTAGGTAGGTATTTCAATAATGCATATAGAATATAATTAGATGGCTAGCTGGAGGAATGTAAGAAAGGGAAAAAGAAAGAGCTGTTTCAGGGATTGGGTTACAGGATTTGCCAAGAATTTGGATATAGGAGCTAAAGGAGAGGAAGACATCAAAGAAGAGAGAATCATAGATGATAGTATCATTGATTTAGAGCTGTAAGATACCTCAGAGGCCCTCAATCTCAATTTTATAAAACTGAGGTACCGCTGAGTTTGGGTGACAATTTTGGCAAGGGGAATCTGAGTCCAACTCAGGTCAGAGGTAGAAATAAGTATTTGTGATAGTCATGAAAAGATCATTATAGAAATTGTGGGAGTGAATGAAATCGCTAAGTATAGCATTGGAAAAGTGATACAAAGCATTCTAAATGTTGAGAAGTGAATGTTTCATATAGGCAAAGGAGAAAATTGAGAAGTTAGTAAAAAGAGATGGAAGTGACATTACAAAAGAACCATCAGAATACGTCATAATGTAATTAAAAGAACTGGAAACAACCAAGAAGGACATTGGAGTTGGGGTTAATATTAACTGCTGTAGAGTGCTCAAGGCAGCTGTGTGGTGGGGAAAGCCCATTGGTTCCCCACATGCTGATCAGATTGTAAGCAGCTCAGGGGACAGTGAGAAAAGGAAGGCAATAAAGGTTTTTTTTCTCTATTTAAAAGGTAGCTGTTCGACGTGCTGGAGAATACAGGAGTGAAAAGCCCTTGGTGGTCCAGAGCAAATGATATACATGAAGATGACCCTACATTGTAATAAACAATTAAATAATATTTAGTATTTAAATTCAAATGATATTTAAAAAGGAAGGGAATTGCCTAATATATTTTAGAACAATTTAGTCATTTTTCGATTATGTCTGACTTTCAAGACTGTATTTTGTTATTTTCTTGCCATAGATACTGAAGTGGTTTGCCATTTCCCTCTCCAGCTAATTTTACAGATGAGGAAACTGAGACAAATAGGATTAAGCAACTTTTCCAGTTAGTAAGTGTCTGAGGCTGGATTTGAACTCTGGTCTTCATGACTCCAGACCTGGAGCTCTATCCACTGTATTACCTAGTCTCCCCTCTCATGTGCATTAGCCAACAGCATATTTAGGCAAGAATAACATATAATAGACATGGGTTAATTTGTTTAAATTATAAGAATTAAAGATGGAAAGAACCTTTAGGGATTATCTTCTTCCACTAAATAGGGGGAAACTGAGGTAAAGTGATTTACTGGGGTCACATAAGTAGCAAATTATGGAGAAAGTATTTGGAGTCAGGGTCTTTACATCTAGTTCTATAGTACTTTCTACTGAACCACATTGTCTAATGCTTCTTATTAATTATTCTGGGACATAGTATGATAAGTTAGAGACCTTAGGGCCTATCACAAAAAAAAAAAATTAACAATTTAAAGAGTATTTGTTAGGCTCTTTGTTGTAATGGAATTGTACATGAAAAGTTCTACATTAAAAAGCTATGATATAAACAGTATTGATGAGTAGAGTAGCTAATAAAAATCCTATAGTTTTATTGGTCAATCAACAAGTATGTATTAAGCACCCTCCATGTGTCTGTCACTGTACTAGGTCCTGGGAATAAAAAGACAAAAATGAAATCACTCTTGCCTTCAAGGAGCTTCTAGTCTATCTGTGAAATTAAAGCCTCATTTAGGAGGTGTCCCTTAAACTGGATTGTGAAAGGAGGTAGTGATACTGAAAAGCAGTGGTAAGGAGGGAGTGCAGCCCAGGCATTGAAGATAGCCAATGCGAAAGTTAAACATGAGAAGAATAACGGTAAAATATTTGTGTAACATTTATATAGTGAATTATAGTTTGCAGAATACCTTACATGTTATCTTTGGTCTTCACACCAACTTGGTGAGAAGATTCAGACCTATTATTGCTCCCATTTTAGAAAAAGAAAAAAAAACAACAACAACTAAGGTTGAGAGAAGTGACCTGTCCAAGTTAGGAAATGTCTAAGAAGGAATCTGTCACCTTATCCACCTTGCCATCTAGTTTACATGAGGAAGAGCAAACGGGCCCATTTGCCCTGATAGAAAGCCTGGAAAGGTTAGACTAGATTTAGGCTTTGAAAGGTTTTAAAAACCAGACATAGGAGTTTGTATTTCATTCTAAAAACAAGAATCATTGGACCTTCTTGATCAGGGACATAACATGATCAGAGAATTTATAATGAGTGCCAAGCCTATATTAGGGGAACCTGCAGCCTCGAGGACAAAGGGCCACACTTGAGAACCTAGAGGGCCACCACATGTGGCCTCGAGGCCAAGGTTCCTCACCCCTGCCTTAAACTGAGACACTCAAGATTATGAAAAGTATCAGAAATAATGATGGCAATGAGATCTGCTTTTTTGCTCTCCCTGCATACTTGATTTTTTTGTTCATTTAGAAATCATCCATCGATGTATGTACATATAATTTAAAATTGGTAACATATAAGATTCACATTTTCATCTGATTTATGAATATCACTTTTTAATAATTTACCATATGACTAAATTATTGTACTAGCGAGACTGTGCTTACATAGGGAAAGCAAACCTTTAATTGTACTAGTTTGTAGTAATGAGCAAATTCTTTCTGCCTCAATGAAGATTTTGCCCAACTTAACTTTCAAGGGCTGGATAGGTAGCATGAACACAGATAATAAAAGAAATACGTATCTTAATTCTTTTCACTGTTTCTTCTAGGGGATGTTTGCAAATTTGGTTTGTGTCTGGCTTTGATAAAAGCTCAGAGAATATTTCCAGATGAGCACATACAATTGAAGCTGATTTTGCAAGCCAGGGAAGCCTCAAAGGAGTCACCCCATTGTAAGACAATAATGGGCATTCAATGACCTTCTCTACATTAACCCATGTCACCCGTGAGTTGAATCATAACTCGCCAGGGAAGGAAATCTCAATGTTACTTCAAGAATGGAAAATGAAACTTTGCAGCAATGAAAAGTTGCCTTTCTGACTCTCATTAGTTGCCATTGCATTTCTTGAATTACACTGTCAAATTCAACATTTAATACAAACGAAGTGACTTTTAATCATTATTCCAAGAGAGACAGAAGATGAATGCCAATATTACAATCCAATAAATGAAAATAGCATATAACATGCCATTAGCTTTTGAATAAACAATGAGCCTTGATTGTCTTCAAAAGGTGACAGATGGTGCCAGTTAGGATTTAGGACAAGAAGTTAATTTAAATGCTACATAGATATACCCATACGTATGCCCTAATCTTTACCTTGTAAAGTGCCGGATGCTAATAAGTATCAATAATAAATGCTTATTGACTGGATTTGTTGGCTATAGTTGTAATCTTTCTATCTATATATCTATCATCATGTAATTTGAGCTAACATAGTAAAAACATCTTTAAGAATTAAAAACAAAAATGATTTTTACAAAAGCCATAATGAATGAAAATAAAGGCACATTGTCTTAAGGTCTACCTAGTTTTGTTCTTATAAAACTTTAACTTCCTTTGCTTCATTAGAGTCATATTATAATGGGTAGCATTCTTGATTTGACATTAAGATCAAGTTGCATGGCTGATGGGTTCAGAAGTAGGACTAAAATCCAACTGTTCTGAATCCTAGGGCTATGCACTCTCTCTTATACCATACCATTTCCACGTTTGTCATGAAGAGCATAGTTATGGAAATTCTGGCTAGCAATTTTAGAAAACAATTTTTTTTAAAAAATCATCTAATTCTATTTAGTTATGTCCAGTTTTCAATCTTTTAGTCCTGATAACAGAGAATTCTCAAGACTTTGGGACTGAAGGACTGAAAAAAAGAGCAAGGTGTGCCTTGTCATTGAAGTGTTCCTCCCTATCAGTGGACTGGGTGGATAAGGAGGTATAGGCAGTTCTGCTATAAAGTTTGTTTTGAAAACACAGATTTGTTCTAACTCCACAGATAGGGAAAGGAAGAAAACACTAACTCTGAAGTTGCCAACCTCCAGGTGCCCACTTCCACAAGCAAACTTCAGGTCTTTTTCATGGTAATGTATCATATTTATTGAATATTTCTAGGGCAGGAAGAGCTGTGGGTGGAAAAGGAACCACCCTCATTCCCTTCTGAAGAAGCCTCTGACTCAGACCTTGAAGATGTGTCCTGCCCAACTTTCTGGACTTTTAACCAGCCTTGGTCAATGGGAACAATGATGTGGGGTAAGTCTATGTCATAGTGACTACTATTTATTCTATCATTTCTGTATTTTTAAAAAACTGTTTAACATGTATAATATGGTGTTACTGTACTTACTGGGTTCTCATTGTTTTTTTAATGTATCACTGACAAAGTTTGTGAATGTTGTCCCCTTTAACTCCATTTTCCCCATATGCCCTGTGGCTTTATGGGAAAATTTGCATCTTGTGATGCTTTTGGGGAACATATATGTCCTGTTACAGAGTTGACTGTTTGCAGAGTTGGGGAGAGAGAAAGGATTGGGGAATTTTAAGGAGGAAGAATGTAAGTGGGGTTAGGAACAGCAGAAAGTTGCTTCAGGCCTGGTTTCTGTTGATAGGTAGTTTGAGAGCAAATTTGCCTAATAGCAAATAAGTGACAGTCATTCTGCCTCCAAAGTTGGTACTCTAGGCACTGAGTCTTATCATTGTTCTGTGTTATATTGGATACAGTGCTGAGTATACAATAAATATATACACGTGGGCATATATGTATTTCACACATGACTCCCCAACATTTAGTATGATAAATATATGCATGTATATATATACATATGTTATATTCAAATTAAATTATGACATGTAAATATGAGCTGATTTTTAATGATTAGAAAATATAAAAGAGAAATTTCTAGAAAAATAACAATAAAATACCAAGATAGTCCTTTGGGATTCACTAAGTAATGACAATAAGATTAACAAATTAAAATCTTTCTTGGGGTTATTAGGTGTGATGGTCACAGTACATTTATGTCGCAGAGAAAGGTAATGTCTAATTATTGATATCTCATCTTACACATGGCCATTCTTCATATATAGATAACTCAAGATTAGCTAGTTCTATGGAAAACTTCAATAAGGGAGAAACCACCATTCAAAGTAACCCTCTTCTGCCTAATTTGGCATCTTAAGATGTTGGCTTTAGCCCATTTATTATAAAATATAGAACCTGCCTTTAAAAAATGAGATATGAGCATTAGTTTAGATAATGAAAATGTAAGCCTAGCTATAATAATCAGTGAGGCATCTTCAGATGAGCTGGGAAGGCAACTAAATTCCCCTCAAAGAAACTCCAAAAGAGATTCATTCAACTCAGGTCCTTTCCTCTGTGATACTGAAATGTGATGAAATTTGAGTGGTGTAATCGTAATCTCACTTAAACTAATGATGTGAATAATCCAATATCAGTTCTCGCAAATGCATGGATTCTTTTTTCACCACTGTGTGTGTGTGTGTGTGTGTGTGTGTGTGTGTGTGTGTGTGTGTGTTTATACTCCTACAATAAAGAAGCCAATGATATTTAAACCACAAGTCATTTAGAATCCAAGGAATTGGAAAAATCCTAAATCTGATCAACAAGTTAGTACTCAGGAAGTTGTATTTTTTTCCTATCCAAGTTCATATGCCCCCAAAGTCTATCCATGGACTTCTTTTGGGTCTGTAACCCCTAGGTTAAGAGCACTTCTTCTAAAATTCTTTATCTGCTAACTGCCTGCTCAGATTTGTTCACTTTTAAAACCACAGCTCTGGAGAAAACAAACAAACGAAGTCAGTCAACAATCATTTATTAAGTATCTACTGTATTCCAGGCACCAAAAAGTTGTGGAGGAAGAGTTGTCTAGAGAGTAAGAGATTCTATAATTATAGATGTGGGGGTCAAAACTGCAATAAGGAAGGTTATTATGATACAGAGGAAATGACAGTTTGTCTTCCCCTTTGTCTAATCAGGACAATAGAGGAAATAAAAATCTATTGGTAAAAACATGCCTTCTGAAGCATAGCCCTTCCATATGGAAAGTTATTAAAATATATAGGGAGCTGTTAATGAGTCAAAAGATGTTCGGAATGCTTAAATCACTTTGTTGAAGGACACTTGGTCAACAGCCCATAGCATTATAAACCACCTGGAGGATGGAGGTTAATTAGTCCTCTATTTTCTGGTTTCTTCTGCCCCCTGTTCACTCATATGTCAAACATATCCGTTTTTGGATCTAACTGAGGTTTGCTAAATCCCTCTCACTTGGACAGAAATAGGCACAAGGTTGTTTTAGTAACCTGGCCTGGAGTTTGCCACCAAAGCACTCAGATAAACTCACAACTGATATTTCTAAATGGTTAACTCAAGAATAGCAAATGACAAAAATAAGGTAAAGGTGGGGAGGATGGGAGAGTAGATTGGGGAGTGGTAATGGTCAGGTGGGAAGAGTAGGAGCCTTGGTTCCTCATCCAATCTCTCTTCCCATCCTTGCTCATTTTTCCCCCATCTTTGCAGAAATGCAATCCAAATTCCCTAGCCCACTTTGGAGGCTGGCTCAAGGGATTGGGAGAGGCAGCCTGCCTGACGAACTCCACTACCCAAGCTCACAATTTCCACTCAGAGGCTGGATGGTACATTAGAGCAGTAATGGGAGACCCAAACAGTGTGTGATGCTTTCTCTTTGTGCTTCATTACGATGGGCTTCATTACAGCGATGCACATGGCCCAGGCCGATTACCCAGATGTGAAGATCTATGGCCTCCTTTTGGCTTCAGATAACAGGCCGAGGTGACTCAGGGAGCAGGACAGACACAGAGTCAGCTCCTGGGCTGCATTCATTATGCCATTTCCCAGCCATGCAGATAAATAAGCAAATTCCCCATGTCAACTGAGAAGAGCTAGGGTATAATTTTTAAATGCAGAGAAGTGTTTCTCTAGGGTTGTTTCCATTCACCCCCCCCCCTCCCTAGGCTGCAGCAATATTTGCAAGTGTGCCCAGCCACTGATTTACTGTGCAGGGAGCAGTACTCCATCATTGTCCCTGAACTGCCACAGCCGGCAGGCATTTGCTGTCCCCTGGCATCTTGCTTACAGCTGAAAATTATTCACTTGCTTGCATGTTACATGCAAAATCTACTATTTTTAGCTACCAACATCTATCATGGCAAGTTCCTATGGAGGCCCAGTTGAGAGAGGGGCCAAGAGAATGGAAGGGACTGGGAGGGAGAGAATACATGTGTTCTTACTTCAATAACAACAAACCTCACAACAAAACACCCAGGCTTGTGGTGCCATGGGTTATCACCAGCAGCGACAGAGAAATGTGTGGGCTGTTTCTGGAGCTGTCACGAGAGCTTTGTCTTTTCCCTTCAAGTACCAGCACTGAGTGGACAGTTGATGATAATAGAGGCCCAGATGCAATTTTTCTTGTCTTCAGTGGAGTGACTCCATTGACTTCTCAGCCATTGTCATGGCCCATATTTTCAAGCAGGATATGAAGCCTCTTAAGTGATTTTTTTTTTCTTCTGACGATAGATTGTGTTGGGCACTGAAGTCCTATGGCTGCTAACTTTGTTGTTGCTGTGTTTTTTTTTTTCTTTCCTGAGTCTAAATTTGTGACCTGAGACTTCTCTCTGTGAAGGATTAAGCACTTTGTATAAAATAATTGAATGAATACACCTACACTGTGCAAGCTGCCACATTGTGTGCTGAATGAACATTTATTAGGACTTCAGCAAAGACTTTTTTAATTGCTACATAATAAAAATAACTGAAATGTATATAGACGTTTGCAAGGTACTTGATAAACATTATTTCATTTCTATGTAATAATAATGACTAACATTTATATAGCTCTTTAAAGTTTACAAAACATTTTACATATTTTATTTTATTTAAGACTAAGAATAACCCTGGGAGGTGGATACTACAGGTCATATTATTTTTATTTTACAGATGGGGAAATTGAGAGCTTAATAACTTGCTTATTGCCATACTGCTAGTATCAGTGGTAAGATTAATAATAGCTCACATTGATTATAGCACTCTAAAATTTTTATGTAACTTTTCAGATGTTATCTCATTTAATCCTCACATTAGTCCTGTCAGGTATGTGCTATTGTTATTCCGTTTTACAGATGAAGAAACTGGGAAACTGAGGCACAGAGGTACAATAACTTGTTTAGGTCATATACAGAGTAAATACCCGAGGGAAAAATTGATCTTGGGTCTTCCTGATTCAAAGTTTAATATATGTCTGATTCAGTCAGGTCTTTCTAATGTCAAGTTCAGAGGTATGTATGTATGTATGTAAATGTATTGGGGGAGGAAGACAAACATGGACAAAAAAGGAGAACTCCAGACAAAATTGTGGAGTCAATTGATTTTCCTTTTGTCTTTCTCTATCTGCCTGTATTTCTAGGTGATATGGTATAGTGGAGAGAGGAATGAATTCAGGTTTAGGAGCCACAGGTTCAAATCTAGGCTTCCATACTTAACCTTCTTCAGCCTCTTTTTCTTTTTCTCTAAAATGGGAATAATTACTTGCTATACTCAAATGAGATCATGTATATAAAATTCTTTGCAAATTTGATGCCATTACATAGAAGTATATTGTTATCTACCTGACAGAATTGTAAAGATAATACTGAAGCAAAATAAAAATATATAAGTGTTAGTATTCCCATGCCCATTTTTCTTATATTCTTCTCCATTTTGACACTCTCATCCTGAGTGTCACTGCTCTATAATCTGTTCTTCCATTCTTTTCCTTACTTCACCCTAAGCCCAACTTTTCCAGGGAGCACCCTGTCTCCTTACCTCATTCCTTTGGGTTAGCTAATGGTACAAACTTCTTTACGATGAAGTGTTGATGACTGATGATTGTTTAATGCCTTGGTCTTTTTAGACATTTGCTTCTAAACAGTAATCTTCAATATTTTAATCCAAATGAATGATGGAACAATGATAAAATTTCTGATTTGAAAGGACCAAACTAATGGAGAAGATATTGGGGGAATATGGAAACTAAGGGTCAGACCATTTAGATGAACACCTGTGGTAGTACCCATTTGTTTTACTGCCCCTATATTGAAAGGTAACCATTTGCCAAACAAAAGTTGGAAAAGGGGAGACCCTCATGTCCTTAGTTAATAATGATTATTTTTGTGTTAATCCATTAACATTTACCAATGCCTTCATTAATAGGCATTTAATAAATGTTTATTGAAGTGAAATAAATTAGATTTGGGTATCCTTTTGTACTATAGAGCACAACACAAAGAAGGGCAATGATGATGCAAAAGAAAACATGGTCTCTGCTCCTTGAGTAGCTTGTATCTGCCACCATCTTAGAGTTTAAGACACTTGACAGTTTCGGTTCCCATCCAACATCTTTACTGACCACCGTGCCATCATCAATCTGGCTGTTGTTTGAAACCTTCTTCCTCAACCCCTAACAGCTCTCTCCAGGGTGATCCTCCAGAGACTATCATCCCTTGGTCCCTGGGGAAGTTAATCCATTCAATTTTGTAATTTCTGCCCTGGGGTTGAGATGTCTTGATTAGGGAGGAAACTCATCTAGCCCATTATGTAACCTTCTGTAGAACAATGTTCCATTTCCCATCTAATCATCCCCCCTGCTCATGTTGCCTGTTGCTGCTGCTGAAGTGATGCCTACTATGTGTCAGGCACCATGCTAAGGGCTGGGGATACACAAGTAGCAAAAAACAGTCCTTGCTCTAAAGTCTAATATATTTTCAAAACAAATAGAGAATTGATAAGAATTATTTTCTAAAATGTGCAAACAAGTGAAAATTAATATCTCAAACTTAAATACAAACTTAAGTACCTGAAGAAGCTTCTTAATATAGTAATTCTAGACAATGAATAAATGAATAAGAAGTGAAAGAGCCAGGGCTCAACGTCCTCCATTAACACTTTTCAACTGCTTTTCTGGCAATAGGTAGGACCAGATCCATTGTCTTCAGAGTTCAAGGTACACATGCCCTTTACCACCATCTATAAAACCCTAAACCTCAGGTTTAGTTGAATTGATTCAGGAAAGGGGTATTATGGATAGGCCTGTGTGCATGTGCTTACAAACGTGGACTGAGTGAAGAGCAAGTCCTAGCTTGAAGATCATCTGATGGCCAGTTAAGCTATATTTACTATTTTATAAATAGACCATTGCACTTATATAATATTAAGGACATAAAGGTACTCAGAGATCATTTAGTTTAACATTCAGTGTTCATTCAATTTTCAGCCCTGTGCCCCAGACAAATTGATGTCTCAAGTCCCCAGAACTTTTTTAGAACAAATCTGGTTAATATTAGTTTTCTAAGGCAAGATTCTTTTATTTTTACCCAGTGAAGTGAAGGGAAAGTGATACAAGGTTCATCTCTCTCCTAACTGCCTTCCATCATAAAGTTTGAGATTCTTTGGCATCACTGCAATAGCCCTTCCATGGCTAATGTGGAAAATCGATCATACTGCATCTACAACACTGAACCTGTGAAATGCTCATGTAGATAGCAGTTCTTAAATAAGGAAAGAGAAGGGTAGAGGAATTTAGTGTCACTGTGTGATGGTCCATTCGTGGACACTGCCACATGTCATTTGAGATGGCAGTGGCAATGCTGTTAGAAACTGCATGGGTTCCATTAATTCATTTCCAAAAGAAATAGAGTTGGGCTTACTTCTTATTGGTCTAGTCACTTCAAATAGAAATGTCTTTTGCAGATGCCATGGCATAATTCTAACACAAGCTCAGGAATAACATTTCTGCTAATGGTAATAACTTTTTGAGCTTATGATAAAATTGTGAGATTTTATCCATATCCATTTTATCCATCCTTCTTAAAAGAAGGATGTGGCAGTGTGCTTTGGGTAGAACTCTGTCTATGTTAGAAACAGGGTACATGTGGTAAAACATGGGCTAGTGTGAGGGAATGTATAGATGCAGAGGCCAAGCAAGTCAGAAGTATTAAGTTAGGGCCTGAAAATCTGAAAGTTGGACCAAGGCCAGGAATAAGTTTCTCTAGAGATAGTCACCTAACATGAATCTGAAGTCAGATTTGAAAACATAAGTTTAGCTGATGACAATAAAAGGAGAGTAGCATTTAAACACTCAAAGCAAAGGATTCCCATTCAGTCTAAGATCCAGGGTCTACCTGAATTGGCATAGAATAGTTGGTCTATGTAGGTCCAAGGAGAAGGCAATTGTCAGAAGTTCAACTGGGTAGCTAGCTGTTTGGTGTCAAGGGAACAGTGCAAAGGAGCTAAGTTTCTCTCCTGGAGCTGCTTTTTATTGCCAATATGACTTTGATAAGTCACAACCTCTGTGTAGCTGAGTTTCTTCATTTATAAATGAATTCTATAATAGATGATCACTAAGGTTGTATCCAGACTTAGATTTATGATTCTATTATCCTATGCAGTTGGATAACAGGACTTAGGAGTTTGCTTTACTAGAAGGAATTCAGAACAAGGCAGAAATCAAGTTACTGAGGGGCAATGCAGGAATTGATTTCAATTAGTAATTGAGCAAAAGCCTAGTTACTGGGAAACTAAGGTACCAAGGTTAGAGAGGAACAGTGAGACAGATGAGGCAAAGAAGATCAATAACACTCCTAGGATTGCTGACTTTCTCCTTGGTCAAGAACTGGCTTGATCTCAGTGAAATTGAAAGTGGAGATCAAGGATATAGCCAGACAGGTCATCATAGACCAGAAAGAGGTCACATGATGTAGAGGAAAGGAGACTGAAAATTTACGCTGTAGAGTAGGTTATAACATGTCTTGGTTTTGTGACTTTGGGAAAGTCAGCTTCTGTATCTGTTTCTTTATTTGTGAAAAAGAGATAATATCTTCTTCTACAGGAGTATCAAACCACAACATAGATGAAAACACTTTGTAAAAACTGCAAAGACAAACTTTTTTTTATCATAACACTTTATGTCTCTCTTATTTCTTGATCTTATTCTTCTCATATCATCTTTATTTCTACATGTATATTATCTTGCCATTAAAATTGTATCTCTTTGTCTTCCTCCTGTCTCCCCCAATATCTAGTACAGTGGTTTGTATAAAAGTATGCCTTTAGCAAACACTTGTTGAACTGGAATAAATAGGAAGATGGATTATTCAAATCAACCATGTTTGTTACCTACCGATTCTGTAGAAGATTCTATGCCAGGCATCAGGAATACACATAAAAAGGATAATACTTGTAAAGTGCTTAGCCCAGTGCCTGGCACATAGAAGATGTTATAGAAATACATATCCCTTTTCCTCCCCCCGCCCCAGGAGAAAATGAAAGTCTTTCCTTTAGAAGCTTATGATGTAATACATGTATATACTTAGTATAGTATTCAGAATATAACTGCAAAAGAGATTGATAAGAAACATTCAGAAGAGAAGGGAATAATTTTTAACACTATGGGGAGATGACATATTTACATTTAACTGTAATATAAAATAGGTTTCATAGAGAAGGAGGTGCCCATTTTAGGCCATAAATCTGGCCTCTCAATATGAGAAATAGGAGTGTGAAGGAGACTGGTTCAAACATGTATAGAGTACACAAAGGTGGGAATGACCATGCAGACTTGGAGATCATGTACATATGGATGTATATACATGACTGGTATGAAAAAGGAAGGAAAGTTAAGTTAATCTTCAATGAAGTTGATTTCAATCAGATATTATTAATGATTTCTTTATAATAGGTACATATTAGGGGGTATTACTCATACAAAACACTTTTTTCAAAGCATGATAATTATATAGACACAAAAGAAAGAGAAATCCTCTCTTAATAGGAGAAGGGTCAGGGAATGAAGACCTCATCAAGGAAGAGGTAGTTTTTAAACTAAGAATTAGAAGATGGATAGAATTTCAGTGAGAGTTAGAATGGGCAGATTTAAGGGGGCTGAGGAAGGGGGAACCAAGCACTTTCCACACCTAGGAGACAGCTTCTGCAAAAACATAGGGATAAGGGGTGGCAGAGGGAGATAAACCTGTGTTACATGTGGGGGACTGCAAATAATTTAGTTTGGGTGGAGCATAGAATATGATGAAGGAATCAGATTAGATAAACCCAGGAAGATAAATTATAGTTATGTTTTGGAAGATTTTGAATGCCAGGCTAAGGGATGGAGAATTTACTTGGCAGGCTTTTGAGTTTTAATTGGAAGAGAAATGTGATTCTAGACATAACTTTAGTAGTGGTAAAAAATGATAGACTAGGGATGGCTAGGTGGCACAGTGAATAGAGAACCAGCCCTGAAGTCAGGAGGACTTGAGTTTAAATCTGGCCTCAGACTCTTAACAGTTCTTAGCCATGTGACCTTGGGCAAGTCACTTAAACCCAATTGCCCTGTTCTCTCCCCTCCAAATAAAAAGCAAAAAAAATGATAGACTAAGGGAGGGAGGGAATGGATGCAAGGTTACCAATTATGGGGTTAGTACAAGAGTCTAGGCAAAGGATGAAAAAGATTTGAATTAATTGTGATAGCAATAGGACCAGAAAAGAATCACAACTCTAAACCTAACTAGCTCTATGACCCTGAGCAAGTTATTTAATCTCACTGTGTCTTCGCTTTTTCATCTGAAATGTGAGGGGGTTTGACTAGATGATCTCTAAGGTCCTTTTCAGTCTAACATCCTATCAATTCCTAGCAGGCATATGCACATGCATGTCTGCGCACGCACACACACACACACACACACACACACACACACACACACACACACACATGCATGCACTGATTTAAAAAAATCTGAAATTTGAATCTGTTGACTTGCGACCCTTAACTGAAAGGAGATAGTATTCTAAACACATTGAAAGATAGCCTTGTTCAAATGCAGTCTGACCTATATAATAGCTTCAGGATCTAAAACATGGCATAAGAAATAGTAACCAAGTATGGAGCCTCATCCTTCAAACTGTTCTATCTGAACTGCTAAAAGGGCATTAAAAGTGTAATAAAGAGAATCAAGGTAGCCTCTGGTCCATATCCCATCTTCAGTGTTTGTCTGTTTGTTTGTTTTGAAAGGGGAGGGTGGTGTTTTGAATCAAATTTCCTGGATCAGAAAGACTGCAAGATTTGATGAATGATGATGCAGTTGGTTAGGCCTATATTACATGATAGCCTATCATTCTTCTGCCATTATGATTACATAACATCGTCATTTTGGAGCCATCAGTAACAAAATACACATTCCCCAACCACAGCTGGAGCTGAGCTCTGAATCAGTGCTTTACATTTGACTATCTTAAGATTTACTTTCCAATAACCCTGCCATCCCCAAAATCTCTTTACTCATTATCAACCTTGTGTCTTCAAAGAATTTTCTTTCCATGTTTTCTTTTTCCTTTCCCCCCATGGAGGAGAAACAGAAAATCTTTTAAATGAAAATAAAAGCAGAAAAGACTCCAGTGGAAGCATCACAAGCTAGATGTGCTCAGGTGTGACCATATGTGGATCTCTGGCACTAGATTTGGAAAAATGCTGACCCCTCAGTCCAAGCACATGCATCATACTAATGTAATTCTGCCATTGCCTGTACAACCTTAATAAGCAAGCAGCTGTGTTTCAATCGATTCCAAAAATATAGCAGATTTGCATCTCTCAAATGAGAGAGAAATGGCATGGTGGAAAGGAGGGAGGGAGGATTAGGGGAACCCACAATTTTATGGAGGTTAAAATCAAGGGGAGAAATGAGACACCATGTTGCAGTTAACTCTCCATACCATTTCTTTTGTTATTACCTAATATTATTTATTACATTCCCATGTTCCTTTTGAGGCATAATTAAAAAAGATAAATAACTGTTGAGTTCCTTACCAAGATAAATGAATAGTTTGGGGCCCTTTTCTTCTCCATGCATTTTTCAAGAACATTAGGGAGAACAAAGCATTTTAGAATTCTCCTTCAAAAAGCCTTGTAGAGGAGCATTGCAGCATTATATGCCATGTTATCTCCCCTTAGCTTTAGTTTCACTTCTTTTCTATCACCACCATCACCCTGGGGCCCCTTCCTACCTCCACTCCCATTCAGAAACACATACATACAAAAATCTATCTCCTGAAAAAGGAAAATCTGTCCTTTCTACTCAGGAACTATCTGGGTTATTCTTTGTCTGGTAGACTAGGAATCATAAAACCTGGGTTATAGTACTTGTTGTCAACCAAGTAAGTAATAGGCATTTCTTTAGTATCTACTATGTGTTTATTATTGTGCCTTAAATTGGGGTCACAAAGACAGAAGCAAGACAGAGTCTGACCACAAGGAACTTACATTTCACTAGGGCAAGCCATATATAAGGTTGTAAATAGAGCTATCAAGATTGTATGTGTGTATATGTGTGTGTATATATACAAACAACCTATATATATGTGTGTGTGTATGTAACCTTCATACATTTTTGATATTCACTTATATATATATTCATAAGCGTATATAAAATATAAATGTGAGTATATGTGTATATGTATATTTATATGGAAAAAGAAAAAGGAAGAGAGGAGAGAGAGAGAGAGAGAGAGAGAGAGAGAGAGAGAGAGAGAAAGAGAAAGAGACAGAGAGATGGGGGAATACAAAGCAGATAAAAGAGTTGGATAAAAAAAGTTGGAAAAGAGATCTGGAAAGGATTCCTGCAAAATATGACAATGAACCATCTTGAGGCTAGTGAATGGGAGAGCAGTCTGGGTATGAGGGACAGCTATTGATAGAAATGGGAGATGTAGTATTGTGTATGAGGGGCAGCAAGTAGATCAGTGTGGTTCGATAGAACAGAACATGGAGGGGAATGATAAGTTGCAAGGGTGGAAAGGGAGAGGTTATAAAGAGGTTTCGATGCCATTTAAAGGGGAGTTTATGTTTGATCTTAGAAGTAATAGGCAGCCTTTGGAATTTATTGATTAAAGGAGTAATAGCATAGTTGTTACTTCTGTGTATTTACTAGCTATATGAACTTGAGTAAGTTGCTATATTGGTATGAATTTGGATAAATCTCTTGAATGCTCTCAGACTTAGTTTCTTCCCTCATAAAGTGGCAACAATGACACTGACAGAGTTGTCAGGTAGTAATTATCTAATGCCTAGGAAAAAAAGTCTTTGCAAATTTTAAAGTAAAGCAGAGGAGTGACATGGTCAATCAGACCTGTGCTTTACGTAAATCACTTTGGCTGCTATGTAAAAGATGGACTAGAATGGGGAGACTTAAGGGTAGAACCCCAAATATGGGGTCATTGGGCTGCTGGATAATACATGAGACCCCATTGTGGACTTTTTGTGCCTCCTAAAATAATGGAACAGCCATATTCTCTTCAATATAGGAGATGGAAAGGAACACAAATATATCTCAATTCACAAGCATTTATTAAGCACTTAACATGTGCCAGGTACTAAGATGGGCAATAGGGAGGGAACAAACAAACCCCCAAATAAAAGAAGAAACAGATCTTACCCTCCAGCACATTATATTCTACCAGGGCTGTTCTTGGGAAGAATTGGAGAGAAGGTGGCATTGAAAGGTGGTATGCTTCATTCAGGTCTTGAGGAGAAGCTCTCAAAAAGTTAAATTAGATTGGGAAGGTTTGACCTTTTCATCTCTCCCCCAGGCAATCTCTGCATTGAATATCTTTAAAACAGTGTCTGGAAGAGATGTTAAGAACTACTGAACAGTTTATTTTAAGACTAAATTATGACTTGGTAAATATTTGTGCAGTTGAAATCTCATGCTACTTTCCTTTTTGTAATACTCTAAACTCATAATAAGCAGACTCAGCACCAATACCTTGGGAGATGAATATCAAGATTCATTAACCTAGAAGGTAAATGTTGACCAAGACATTGGTCAATATTTATCTTGAGCTAAAAAATGTTCAGCCCATGGAAACAATTGTTCTTGAATTGTTCTGAGCACTGTGCTGGAATGCCATAGACTTCATGACTTCCCTCCTATATTAATTTTTAAGAAGCAGTTGACTTCATCTGAGTACAATTTAGATCTTTTCATTCAGATTTAATTAGATCAGCTGATTCTAAGTGGAATCATTATGGGACAAATTAGAAATTTCTAGAATAGGAGTTCTTAACTTGGGAGTCTATGGTGTTTTTTTTTTTTTGTGCATCTTTCCCAATTTATTTATTTTTAGTTTTCACTTCAATAAACTTTAAATTTTCTCCCCCTCTTTCCCCACTTCCTCCCAAAGATGGCATACAATCTGATATGGCTTTTACATATATATTTATATGCTCATTGAGGGCCCAAGTAGCATTATTTCTATGTGCTTTGGTGCCTATGACAGAGCTCTTCATAATTTAAGCACTCCATAAATACAGCTGTTTTATTTACAATGGAAAGGGCCAACACCCATAGGGCAGACTGACCATATTGAATAGGAACCACACATTCCACTTTGACTTCCAACACTTACTAGTTGGCCACTTAACCTCTCTAAGCTTCAGTCACTTCATTTTCAAATGCTAGCTATAATATCTCAAATGCCTAGAGTTAGAGGAATTGGATCAACTGTCTCTTTAAAAACAATGGATTCTGAGATTTTTAATTTTCCTGAAATTCAGCAAAGTCTATTGCTATAATGTTCTTGCTGTCAGACTCACTACTGAGGAAAAGATATAATACTTGACAGTCATCTCATGGAATGTCCACCTCCCCCTTCTTGAGATGCAACATATTGGAGATGAGCTGGTCTTTAAGTCAGGATGGCCTGAGTTCAAATCCTACTTCTGGAACTTACTAGCTCTTGGACTAGTTAAGCAAGTCAATGGATCTTTTTAAGCCTCAGTATCCGCTTCTGAAAAATGGGGCTAATAAATCTGTAGTACTCCTCATAGGGTTGTGAGGCATAAATTAAATAATGTATATAAATTACTTTGCCAGTCTTAAAAGGTGCTCTCTTCCTGAGTTCAAATCCGGCCTCAGACACTTGACACACTTACTAGCAGTGTGACTTTGGGTAAGTCACTTAACCCCATTTGCCCTCCAAAAAAAGTGCTATCTTTCCAGGCTGTCACAAAAGTTTGAATGTGGTTTTAATCTTTAATAATGCAAAACTGCACTAATATTTTGGGGCACCCTGTAAAAATGTCAGCTCTCTCTCTCTGTCTCTGTCTCTCTCTATCTCTGTTTCTCTCTCTGTCTCTCTGTGTCTCTCTGTCTCTGTCTCTCTGTTTCTGTCTCTGTCTCTCTCTATCTCTCTCTGTCTCTCTGTCTGTCTCTCTCTCATCAATGCATTTCTCTATCCCATTTGACCTTGCAAGAAGGTAACTTTTTTTGTAACTTGTGAAAAAAAAATCTCCACATTGACAACTGTTTGAGAGAACTGGGCACCTCCTGATGAATTTGTAGGACCTGGGGCTAACTCTAAGAAGAATTGGTCAACTACACTGTGACTCAGTCCAGGTTAACGTGGAGTGCTTTGGTGTAAAAAGTAGGTGCATGAGCTGAACTCCTATCAGGGCATGTTGCTGCATGATTCAGGATAGACACTGAGAGGTGTAGATCAGGGTACATGGGAAAACTATCACATACCAATAAGCAGCTCAGTGACATCATTTAACTTGGGCTGTATGAAAGTAGCCTAGTATCACTGGCATCTGCTTAGGGATATTACAAGGCACTTTTTCACTTTACACACCAATGACACTCTTCCCATTCTTCTTCAGGGTTGAAATAACTGACAGATCTACAAAGTGGTGGATATATTAGACCACCTTATGGGGAAAAAAATCTTAAGTCTGTCCCTCAAGGCTGCTGCTCCTTCTCAGCATGTGTCACTTCCAGCAGAAAGTGATATTTCTGCAATGGAAGCTGCTTGGGGCCAGCTTTTAGTTAAGTCAGCATCTACATTACCTAGACTGTGAAAGAAAATTATTTGATAAGGTATTTGACAAGCTAAGTGCTTTAGGGGTTTTCATAAGGGGAAAGGGTGAGTCTGGGATTGGAAGTATAAGAGATGATGGTTAGTGAATAGAACTAGATAAACAGCCTTGAAATAGAGTTGGTGTGTGTGTGTGTGTGTGTGTGTGTGTGTGTGTGTGTGTACATGCACATATGTGAAGGAACATTTCTTGAGTGTAACACCTGAGTCAGTCACAGGGATCCTCATCATATCTTTTGACATAGAAGATTAAAAGGATATCCCCTAGCTGAGACTGAGAAGTCTGTTCAACATCCCACCAAATCTTTGCTGTGCTGAAGCTCCCCCTTTAATTAAACTAGGTTAATATTCTACCTGAACAGATCATACGATGTGGGTGGAAGAAGGGAGCACTTGAGCTTTATGCCCACTCCTGCATTCTATATAGAGTATAGGGAAGCATGACATTTGTTTCATAGGGAACACATTTCACACATCTAAAATAAACGTGTGTGCTTCAAGGTTTCTTAACCATGGAGAAGATTTTTGAAGGAGGAAGGCTCTCTATCAGACACTGATAAAAACATATTATTACCATTTAAATGATTTTTTAGGGAAAGCTTTTCATTATATTAGGATTGGCTGATGCCGCAAGATTTACCTGACTTTCAGAAACTATCCTCCCCCTTCACCCCTGATTTCTTAGTTGAGGTTATCTCAAGGATACTGGGGAATAGTGTATTTTCTCCTTTGTGCCAAGGTGAACCACACGAATGCTTCCAATCGCTCTCAGCTATTCTCATGTGAGGCAGATTGCTGAGCTTCTGTCTGGCTTTAGAGATGTGAGTGTGCCAGTCACTGGGCCACAGAATGACAAATTACCTCTCTGCCAATATCAGAGCTGGGACAGTTCTCATCACAGCCTCCACCAGATGGGCCTAATTAAACGATTAGCCAATGAGTGAGGTCTGATGGCTCCATTAGGAATCCTCCTGTGCTTAAATAAACAGCTCAAAATAAATAGTTTTCTTCATTACACTGTGGCTCATGAGCACTTCTGGACTGTTCATTAGTTTTTGGTGTCCACAGGGGTTTCTTTTCACCCTTTTCCCTCTCTCACAGGTCAAAGACTTGAGAAGAATGTTGGCATCTAAAGCCTTGTTCTGTTGGGCTCTTAAATTCTTAAATATGACAGTGAACAATTTCATAATAAGAAGGAGTTTTATGAGAGAAAAGGGATCGCCACATTGGCCATAGAATAGTGTCATTCAAGTTAATGAGGTCATTCTTAATTCAACCCACATTTCCTGAAAATCTATTGTGTTTCATATAATCATAGATACATAGCTGAAAGGGACCTTAGTGGTCATGTTATCCAACCCCTTCATTTTCCAGATGAAGAAACTGATAACCATAAAGGTTAAGTGATTTGTCCATGGTCATAGAAATGGAAGATGTCAGAGCCAGAATTCCATCTTATGTCCTATGACTTTCCAGTTCAATACTTTGTTTTACCATTATACCTGGACTCATATTGCCTATTACGGAAGAAACAAACATGGATAAGAAATGATCCCTTAACTTTGAAAACATAGTGGAGGATAAAGGGAGGCAGTTCTTTTTATTTTCTTCTTCCAGAATTTATTTATTTATTTTTAGTTTTCAACATTCATGTCCATACGATTTTGAGTTACAAATTTTCTCCCTGTATCTCCACTACCCCCCCCACCCAAATATGGTAAACATAATGATTACCCCTTCCCCCAGTCTGCCCTCTCTTATATCCTCTACCATCCTCCCCCTTACCCCTTACTTTCTTGTAGGGCAATATGGATTTCTATACCCCACTTCCTACATATCTTATTTCCTGGTTGCATGTAAAAACAATTTTTTTAACATTTGTTTTTACAACTTTTATTTCCAGATTTTTTTCCCTTCTTCCCTCCTCACTAACCCCTACTGGGAAGACAAGCAATTCAATATAGATTATACATGTGTAGTTATGCAAAACATTTCCATAATAGTCATATTGTGAAAGACTAACTATTATTCCCTCCATCCTATCCCATCCACTGTTTATTCTATTTTCTCCTTTGACCCCATCCCTTTCCAAAAGTGTTTGCTTCTGACTATACCTTCCCCCAATCTGTCCTCCCTTCTATCATCCCCCTCCCCATCCACTTATGCCCTACTTTCCTGTAGGGTAAGATACCCAAAAAGATACCCAAGTCCAATGAGAGTAAGGTTGACTCATTCCCTTTCACCTCCCTGCTCTCCCTTCATTGTAATAGTTTTATCTTGCCTCTTTTATGTGAGATAGTGTACCCTATTCTATCTCAAAGGTGGAAGTTCTGAAGGTTTATAATTGGAAAGAACGGATTCATATCTAGACTTAACTACTGACTCATTCATATGACCCTTGGCAAATCTCTTTACTACTCTGGGCTGCAGTTGCTTCATTTGTTGGGATGATTAGACTAAATGATCTCTGAACACACTTCCAGCTTCAGTTCTATGATTTCAGATATCACAGGAAGTAGAATGTGAACTTGCATGAAACGTACTAACAAAGTGCTAGAAAAATACAAAGTAGGGGGGTGTCAGGGAAAGCTCTGATTTTTCTTGGTAATGTTTTAATCTTTTTATTAAAATATAGCTTGCTGATACTGATAAATAAAGCTACTCTTTCCTTGGCTCTTTAGGACTCGTCTATACCCATTAAATTAGCGAAGACCTTGCTTCTAATGTCTATGTTTGCTCTCATGATTCCAAAGAGATTTGTGACTATCTTTGTGGAATAGAATAAGATTTGAGTCCAGAAAGCCTGGATTCCAATAATGCTCCGACAAGCACTAGCTTTGTGACCATGGGCCAGTAATTTAATGTCCTTGGATCTCTACTTCCTCATCTATAAAATTAGGGAGCTGAGCTGGATGACTAAGTTCCTTTTCAGCTATAATTAATTATATGATCCTCTAGACTCCATTCTGACACAAAATATTCAACAAGCACCCTTTTTAACTGTTGTCATTACCACTTTAGGAAGAATAAAGTTCTTGCCTCTAGCCTCACTTGAGATTCAGTATATGGCAAAAGGGGAGAAAAATGGAAAACAGCAAAATATAACAATTTCTTTCAGGTTTGCTGAGTGTAAAGATACAAAGAGAAAAGTTAGACTGCACTGAACTGATTTTCAGAGAGGAAGGAAAGCTTTCAAAGGTTGAATGCTTACAGCCACTGATCTAGAAGAGTTTTTCACCTAATCACTTACACACTAATACCAGGGCTTGCAGAGCAGAGCAACAGAATATGGCTGGGGAAGGCAGCATGAATCCAAAGGACCATGTGGGAGCTAATGGAGCATTTCATTTCATCTCAAGCTTTTTTTATTTTATTTTTTTTAAGTTTACAACATAGTGTCAGTGAAAAGTCTGGTAAAAGGTTATCATTTGCTTAGAATTTTTTTTAGAAGAAAGAATAATATACACTAAAGTATAACACAAAAATGTATAAATGAGAAAAATAGTACAATTTTTGAGGTTGTAATCAAACCAATATGAATTATTTCCACTGGGAGGTACCTCCGTCATAGTGAACCAATGTCAAAGTGGGTTTTGTCATTGGAGTACCCAAATTTGAATCCTGGCAGTGACTTATTATCTGTATGACTTTGGACAGATAATAAAGATAACTTTTCTGGGCCTCAGTTTCCTCATTAGTAAAAGGACATGGTTGAATTAGATACTATAATCTCTAAGGTCCTTTTTGTTTCTAAATGCTCAGAAATTCATTTGAATACTTCAGCAACTTTTCAGGCAGGATTATAAATGTTATTTATTTTCTTCATCATGTCTATGAGGGACTGGAGATGAAATATGTTATATACTACCATGGTTATAAGAGTTAACAACTAATAGTTTTGAGAATGAGGGAGGTTGTCATGTTATGGGCTCTTGCATAATACTTAACATGGAATAGATTTAGTCTTCATCTTGTTTATAAAGGAGAGTGAGTAGTTCAGGCAGTTCACAAGCACTTATTATTCACTTACTACGTATCAGGTAATCTGCTAAGTGCTGGTATACATAGGCAAAAAGGTAGTCTTTATTTCAATTCCTGAAATCTTGTTCTAAGAGAAAGTAATTTTTTCTGTATTTCACACTCAAACAATTTGAAGGCCCTCTTTTTGTCTCCAGAGAAATAGTTTTTAATATAAGCTGCTGGTTAAGTCTGGGGCTTTT